>CM063503.1:34833820-34916320 GCA_032207245.1 Pardosa pseudoannulata
GTAATGAATAAGCTAAGAAAGAATTTCCCAACTGGGAGTAGTTATTCATTATTTAACAAATTGCACAGAAACAATAAAGGCTCCAAACTGTTTTAAATCTGACAGTAAATTATTTCTTTAAGAATGTTAAGCTAGCTGTTAAGGGAAGAAGTTATTAATAAATTTTTAAATGATTTAAGTAAAACGCATTCAAATACATTTAAAAGCTTTCAAGAGGGTCATTATTTAAGAAAACCCTTTCTTCATTATGATATTCATATTCATAAATAATGGGGAATTATTCCACTGAAAATGTAAAAATTATGTTCATGTAGATAGTTTTCAAATTTTGAGTGCATCCATAAAAGCTATTTTGTTACACAATTATGTCTCAGATGTGTATTGCTTTGCGAATTTAAATAAAAAAGTTACATAAATAACTAAGTAATATTTTCTTATACCTTGACTTTATGTTTAATTTATGATGGATAAAACAATTAAATTGCAGTTGTAAAAGATTATCTTAAACAATAAATGAAATTTTCTTTAGAAGTATATGCAATCTGATATCCTTAGTTAAATTTATTATGTATCTCAGATTCCCAAAAGAATATTGTATTACAAATGAAAATATGACAGACATTTTACTCTTTGTTTAAAGTTTCAATTCACTCCCGAGGCTAATAAAATATTATTGTCTCAATTTTTTTCGCAACTGTTTATTAGAAAAAATATCTCTTAAATTTTATTTTTAATTATATACTGAGGATTACTATTTCATTTAATGACAAAAGTATTTGACGCCAATAAAATTTATGACATTATATTCTTTTATATTATTTCATTTAAAATTTTAAAAATACTAAACAGTTTGAAGGATTCTAAAAATTTTAAAAGTTATAAAAATCGAAAAACATATAAACAAATTATTTTTCTTTATTTAAATCTTAAAAATTTAATATTCGGCACACAAACACACAATAGGAAATGCTCTTTCCCAAGCAGACTTTCAAAATCTGACTGCATGCCACGTGTGGTAGAAGGACTTATTGCAGAGATAAAGATACTAATTTCAACAGTTAATATTGGTTTTTGCTTCGAAAATATAATCAGTTATTTGTACCAATATAAGTCCTTTTTGCATTAAATTCCGTTAGATTCTATTAATTCTTTCATGAGGTAGTATTTTTTTACAAACATGAGTTTATGTGTGTGTGTGTGTGTAATATATTACAAACTTATCCTAGAAAATAACTGAGTTATTCTCCACAATTTCAATTCTATATCGTAATAAAAGAAAAAGAGTTGGAATCCAAGATCGCAATTACTTCTTTAGATCCCCAAAAGGTCTGAGCTAAGGTAAGAGGTAAAATATTCTTAAACGCTGTCTCTCGCTTGAGCACGATATTCTTTCTTTTTATGTAAATACTGGCAGATCTGTTGCTGTAAAAACGATTGCACTCCGAGTTCCAATATGGTAATCTATATAAAATATTTTTTTTTCCTTTTCAGGCGTAAATTGCAGTGGAATTATTACATTAATCGGCTCTCTCTTTTATTTGATAATTTATTACTTATACAGGAACCAGTCAATATGGTAAGGTTCTGAACTAATAAATCCTAAATGCTGTGCTCGCTTGAGCACGATATTCTTTCTTCTTATGTAAATACTAGCAGATCTGTTGCTGTAACAACGATTTCACTCCGAATTCTGATATGGTAATATATATATAAAACCTTTTTTTTTCATTTTCTCACAAAAATGAAGTGGAATTATTAAATTAATCAGTTGTCTTTTTTATTTGATAATGTATTACTTACACAGGAACCAGTGAATATGGTTGAAAATTGTTGCTTACCCACACTAATTCACTAGGTAGATCTGTTGTATTAAAATATCTGGGAGAAACATTATTGCTTGGAGTTGCTATTTCCTGCTCTTTTGTGTTGATATTCAATTCACAACAAACGTGTTTAGAATAAAATGTTCCTTTTTTTCTCCATTTTTAGGGGTAGGATTGAATGGTATGTAGAATTTAAAGAGTTATTCTTCCAATCTAATACTTGATGTGACGTCAGAAAACAACTATATCGTAAAAAAGAATACTATTTACGGTTATAAAATAAAAATTAATAAACCTAGAATCAAAAGTCGATGTGTTATGCCTCTTCAAAACTGAAATTTACATCTGAATTACCACCCATGTTCTACTCCAACTTACTTCAACTGACATAAAGAGAAGTTATTATATGTATAATAATATTTATTTTTAGATTACTGTGACAGCATGTGCTGCTAAATAAGTCTCATTTCTAGAAATTGTTTTCAATAGCTATTCTACATTTACAAACTGTCCACAATCGTAGATGAACTGCAAGTTTAAATTTAAGAATTTCGTCTTTTATTTTTACATTCTCTAGCTCTCAGGAGTCCATAAAAATATAGATTTGAGATATTCATCAATATATATTGAGATTACATGATTCAGGCATTTATGGATAAATAATTGTTTTGTATCCCGAAGAATTACATAGAATGCAAGCCAAAATCAAGAACTGAGTAAAAAAGGCAGAATACGTCAAATGCTTAAAGAAGGATTTTTGCATTCAAGAATATTTTTTAATAGTACATAAAAATATTCCTTCCATAAAAAGAGCTTTACCATAAAATACAACCATGGAAATTTGTTAAAACGAGGGAATTGAGACCCATATTCTTATTTGGAAATAAGAGGATAAAAATATCATATCTAAATGTAGATATTATGGACGCTATTTAAGTACAGAAACAACTTTGGGGGAACTTTGTAGAGATTTGCGCTTCAATTATGCTTATTTCCCTCTTTTCGTTCGCTATTATATAAAATTCTAAAGTATGCACAGACATTTTAATAAAATTGCTGTGAGTAAAAGATCCCTTAGAAATTTTTACTGTGTCAGTAGCATTTGACTTTATCATTTATTCAAAGAAAGTTTTTTAATGGAACAGGAAGTTACATTTAAAATATATGTGCATTTGAAGCAAAAATATGCTTTCGTTTTGCATACAAAACAGGCGTAAATGCGTGCTTCCACAGTACACTATTTATGATTTTTACGAATTGCTTTCTCCATAAACATGTTCTTGAGTTCCATTTATTTTTCCTGTGATATAGCTGAAATAATCTGAAAGAGGATTGTGTTAAAAACTTTTCCAAGCTTTAATCTTTTATTTTATAGATTTGCTAAAAGATTAAATGGAATTAAAGGAAATTAAGGATTAAAAGATTCTGAAATTGTCATTTTTTTCAATTATTTTTATTTTTTTTTTAAATATGAACTGCAAACATTTTTGCCTATTTTGACACCATTATTTTCTTCAATTTTAAGGATTTTTGTATATTAATATTAATTCTCAATACTCATTTCAATCATTAAAAATCGAAATCATTCATATTACCAATAGAAGATTATTATGCATTCTCTGAATTAAATTTCTTGTAATTCATAAATCACTTTTTACTTTTTATTTTTTAAAATTTAATGCTCTGGACTATAAATTCATAGCCTAAAAGGTTTACCCTCCCATTGGTAAATTAGTTATTTCAAGGAAAAGAAAATAACCGAGATTAAATTCCCGAAGTAAAATAACTTACAATATCTCGGCTATTAATCTACTGAAGAATAAGAAAGTTTTAATATAGTAAATGGAATATGTTTCTATGATATATAAAATTAAGAATCTTATTTTTCAGTTTATACATCTTGATATCATAGGATTTCAGAAAACGTTGACGTATAGGGTAAGAAAAAAATCTAAACAGAATTTAAATAGAAGAATGATTGAATGTTAAGTATATTATATCGCTTATTTTATTTAAGCAGAATTTTAAGATGACTGTAGAATTTGAGCTTAGCAAATATATTGTGAAATGTAGCAGCAGTAGAAAAAAATAGAGCATTGTAAACTTAATATTTATAAGAAATATATTACCCTAACATTCTAAAATATTATTTAAAATAATAAATTAAAAGTGTTTAAAATCTTATTTTGTATTTTATGAATGTTTGTAAGACTTTAGGTCTATTTCTAATCTTCTCTTTTGAAATCTACAATTTGATTACCCTGTAAACGTATAATATGACAGTCTCCACTTTGTTAGAGAAAAATGAATACATTGCCAAATATATAGAAAGCTTTTCTTGTCAATTATTTTATGAATATTTATGATAAAACTAAGTTTAAAGGAACAAAGAAGGTTATAAATACTATATAATTGTAGAGGAAAAATTTTTCAATAAAAATAACTTTCGTGCAATTTTAATTTAAAATATTTAAAATTTTACTTGTCAATTTTAATTTACAGGATTAAAATTCAATAGGATATTATAATCCATAAAAGACAAAATAACATCAAAGGAAATTGAATTTGAAAGAATACTGTGACTATGAGTTTACTTTATTTTTAAAATATTTATATTTACCTTTCGGGAAACCCTTTATTAATTTATTTTTTAGCATCTATCTGCAATTTTAGGTTCTTTAATAATTTGGATATCTGCTGTAAAAGATATGAAAACCTTTAAAATACTTTATCTCGATTTAAAAGTTTAAGAAATCTTATGTATTTTAACAGATGCTTCGACAGAAACTATTAACACATTATTGATTACAATTATTACGCATCACACATTATTATTTATTCAATAGGATATTATAATCCTTAAAAGACTAAATAACATCAAAGCAAATTGAATTTGAAAGACTACTGTGACTATGAGTTTACTTTATTTTTAAAATATTTATTTTTTACCTTTCGAGAAAACATTTATTAATTTATTTTTATCATCTATTTGCCATTTTAGGTTCTTTAATAATTTGGATATCTGCTGTAAAAGAAAGGAAAACATTTAAAATACTTTACCTCGATTTAAGAATTTAAGAAATCTTATGTCTTTTAATAGATGCATCCACAGAAACTATTAACACTTTATTTATTACAATTATTACACATTACACATTATTATTTATTAAATAGGATATTATTTATTATCCTTAAAACACTAAATAACATCAAAGCAAATTGAATTTGAAAGACTACTGTGACTATGAGTTTACTTTATTTTTAAAATATTTATTATTTACTTTTCAAGAAAACATTTATTAATTTATTTTTAGCATCTATTTGCCATTTTAGTTTCTTTAATAATTTGGGTATCTGCTTTAAAAGAAAAGAAAACCTTAAAAATACTTTACCTCGGGTTAAAAATTTAAGAAATTAAGAAATATTATATATTTTAATAGATGCATCGACAGAATCTATTAACACATTATTTACCACAATTAATACACATTGCACATTATTATTTATTCAATAGGATATTATAATCCTTAAAAGACTAAATAACATCAAAGCAAATTGAATTTGAAAGACTACTCTGACTATAAGTTTACTTTATTTTAAAAATATTTATTTTTTACCTTTCGAGAAAACATTTATTATTTTTTTAGAATCAACATTACACATTATTATTTATTCAATAGGATATTATAATCCTTAAAAGACTAAATAGCATTAAAGCAAATTGAATTTGAAAGACTAATGTGACTATGAGTTTACTTTATCTGTAAAATACTTATTTTTTACCTTTCGAGAAAACATTTATGAATTTATTTTTAGCATCTATTTGCCATTTTAGGTTCTTTAATAATTTGGATATCTGTTATAAAAGAAAAGAAAACCTTTAAAATACTTGACCTCGATTTAAAAGTTTAAGAAATCTTATGTATTTTAATAGATGCATCGACAAAAACTATTAACACATTATTTATTACAATTATTACACTTTACACTTTATTATTTATTCAATAGGATATTATAATCCTTAAAAGATTAAATAACATCAAAGCAAATTGAATTTGAAAGACTACTGTGACTATGAGTTTACTTTATCTGTAAAATATTTATTTTTTACCTTTCGAGAAAACATTTATTAATTTATTTTTAGCATCTATTTGCCATTTTAGGTTCTTTAATAATTTGGATATCTGTTATAAAAGAAAAGAAAACCTTTAAATTACTTGACCTCGATTTAAAAGTTTAAGAAATCTTATGTATTTTAATAGATGCATCGACAGAAACTATTAACACATTATTTATTACAATTATTACACATTACACATTATTATTTATTCAATAGGATATTATAATCCTTAAAAGACAAAATAACATCAAAGCAAATTGAATTTGAAAGACTACTGTGAATATAAGTTTACTTTATTTTAAAAATATTTATTTTTTACCTTTCGAGAAATCATTTATTATTTTTAGAATCAACATTACACAATATTATTTATTCAATAGAATATTATAATCCTTAAAAGACTAAATAACATCAAAGCAAATTGAATTTGAAAGACTACTGTGACTATGAGTTTACTTTATTTTTAAAATATTTATTTTGTGCCTTTCGAGAAAACATTTATTAATATACTTTTTAGCATCTATTTGCCATTTTAGGTTCTTTAATAATTTGGATATCTGCTGTAAAAGAAAGGAAAACATTTAAAATACTTTACCTCGATTTAAGAGTTTAAGATATCTTATGTATTTTAACAGATTCTTTGACAAAAACTATTAACACATTATTTATTACAATTATTACACTTTACACTTTATTATTTATTCAATAGGATATTATAATCCTTAAAAGATTAAATAACATCAAAGCAAATTGAATTTGAAAGACTACTGTGACTATGAGTTTACTTTATTTTTAAAATATTTATTTTTTACCTTTCGAGAAAACATTTATTAATTTATTTTTAGCATCTATTTGCCATTTTAGGTTCTTTAATAATTTGGATATCTGCTGTAAAAGAAAGGAAAACATTTAAAATACTTTACCTCGATTTAAGAGTTTAAGAAATCTTATGTATTTTAATAGAGGTATCGACAGAAACTATTAACACATTATTTATTACAATTATTACACATTACACATTATTATTTATTCAATACGATATTATAATCCTTAAAAGACTAAATAACATCAAAGCAAATTGAATTTGAAAGACTACTGTGAATATGAGTTTACTTTACTTTTAATTTATTTATGTTTTACCTTTCGAGAAAACATTTATTAATTTATTTTTAGCATATATTTGCCATTTCAGGTACTTTGGTAATTTGGATATCTGCTGTAAAAGAAACGAAAACATTTAAAATACTTTACCACGATTTAAAAGTTTAAGAAATCTTGTGTATTTTAATAAATGCATCGACAGAAACTATTAACACATTATTTATTACAATTATTACACATTACACATTATTATTTTTTCAATACGATATTATAATCCTTAAAAGACTAAATAACATCAAAGCAAATTGAATTTAAAAGACTACTGTGACTATGAGTTTACTTTATTTTTAAAATATTTATTTTTTACCTTTCGGGAAAACATTTATTATTTTTTTAAGAATCAACATTACACATTATTATTTATTCAATAAGATATTATAATCCTTAAATTACTAAATAACATCAAAGCAAATTGAATTTGAAAGACTACTGTGACTATGAGTTTACTTTATTTTTAAAATATTTATTTTTTACCTTTCGAGAAAACATTTATTAATTTATTTTTAGCATCTATTTGCCATTTTAGGTTTTTTAATAATTTGGATATCTGCTGTAAAAGAAAGGAAAACATTTAAAATACTTTACCTCGATTTAAGAGTTTAAGAAATCTTATGTATTTTAATAGAGGTATCGACGGAAACTATTAACACATTATTTATTACAATTATTACACATTACACATTATTATTTATTCAATAGGATATTATAATCCTTAAAAGATTAAATAACATCAAAGCAAATTGAATTTGAAAGACTACTGTGACTATGAGTTTACTTTATCTGTAAAATATTTATTTTTTACCTTTCGAGAAAACATTTATTAATTTATTTTTAGCATCTATTTGCCATTTTATGTTCTTTAATAATTTGGATATCTGCTATAAAAGAAACGAAAACCTTTAAATTACTTGACCTCGATTTAAAAGTTTAAGAAATCTTATGTATTTTAATAGATGCATCGACAGAAACTATTAACACATTATTTATTACAATTATTACACATTACACATTATTATTTATTCAATAGAATATTATAATCCTTAAAAGACTAAATAACATCAAAGAAAATTGAATTTGAAAGACTACTGTGACTATAAGTTTACTTTATTTTTAAAATATTCATTTTTTACCTTTCGGGAAAACATTTATTAATTTATTTTTAGCATCTATTTGCCATTTTAGGTTCTTTAATTTGGATATCTGCTATAAAAGAAAAGAAAACCTTTAAATTACTTGACCTCGATTTAAAAGTTTAAGAAATCTTATGTATTTTAATAGATGCATCGACAGAAACTATTAACACATTATTTATTACAATTATTACACATTACACATTATTATTTATTCAATAGAATATTATAATCCTTAAAAGACTAAATAACATCAAAGAAAATTGAATTTGAAAGACTACTGTGACTATAAGTTTACTTTATTTTTAAAATATTCATTTTTTACCTTTCGGGAAAACATTTATTAATTTATTTTTAGCATCTATTTGCCATTTTAGGTTCTTTAATAATTTGGATATCTGCTATAAAAGAAAAGAAAACCTTTAAATTACTTGACCTCGATTTAAAAGTTTAAGAAATCTTATGTATTTTAATAGATGCATCGACAGAAACTATTAACACATTATTTATTACAATTATTACACATTACACATTATTATTTATTCAATAGAATATTATAATCCTTAAAAGACTAAATAACATCAAAGAAAATTGAATTTGAAAGACTACTGTGACTATGAGTTTACTTTATTTTAAAAATATTTATTATTTACTTTTCAAGAAAACATTTATTATTTTATTTTTAGCATCTGTTTGCCATTTTAGGTTCTATAATAATTTGGATATCTTCTGTAAAAGAAAAGAAAACCTTTAAAATACTTTACCTCGATTTAAAAGTTTAAGAAATCTTACGTATTTTAATAGATGCATCGACAGAAACTATTAACACTTATAAAAAAGTAACCCTCTAGATGCATTTTAATATCTGAATCGCTTTTCCTCTCGAATGTTTTCAACTTTACCAGATCATTTATACTGTAAAATGTAACTGAGATATTTTGTAACGCCATTTACTTATTCTGAAAGAGATACATAAAAAAATATTTGCTCTCCGGATTATTTTGTAACTGCCACAAAACTGAACTATTTTCAGCGAGAATCAGAAAATAAGAGAAATAAATGAAAAACTTTTATTTCTCTTTTATTAAGGTATCGAGTTAAAATAAACCGGAGACACATTAAGTATCTTTGCTGATGGGGAAATTTAATCTACTGTGTCAAAGTTTAATGCATTTGAATTTAGATAGTCTTAAAACATAAAGAAAAGAGATTGGCATTTATCTAATTTACTGGAGGAAAATGACACTAGAGTAGTGGAGTCTTAAGAGTAACATGATTTAGCACTTTTGAGAAAATACTCTGACATAAGGGAATGTGACAGTTCTTATACACTTGGTTTTCCTTTGGCAATATTTCCGAATTTATTCAATAGAAATTCAACAAAATGCTGTTATCGATATCAAATAGAAATAGTATATTAATATATGTAGTTTTGTTAGGTATACTAATTTAAACTGAAGTAAAGCTTTAAACCTAACATGCTTTTTGAAAATGTCATTTTAAAATGATAATAGTTTAGATTTGCATATACAACAGTCATTTTGAAATGTTAACTTCATAACATTGTATATTCAGACATATTTAAATCAAGTTCTGTTAAAAGGAAACATTTCTGTTATGATGTAATCTCCCATATTATTCCCAAACAATATCAGGTTGCTATAGAGTGACATTAATTTTTTATTAGTAACAATATTTGATTGTTACTAGCTTTGTTTGGTTTGGTTTGGAGTGCTACGGTCTACTTTTTGCAACACGAGGGCTAATGAGACCGGGACCTACAGCTTAAAGCCGATTCTGAACGGCTACGAACATCCATGCCTCTGTGGGTTTCGAACCCACGAACTTAGAACCGAAGGCCAGCACACTAACCAATCGGCCATCGTTCGGCTTGATTGTTACTAATCACCCTGATAGATAAAAACGGTTTTGCAGGAATGCATTTGTTTTCATTTGATATCTTAGATAGTAAAAATATTAGCTTTTGTGTGGCAAAACAGTAGATCCTAGTGGTTTAATCTCCCCAACCACATGACCAACAATTTTTAAAAATAATTATATTTTTGATTTTATATTTATTATGAAAATAGATGAGAAACATTTTCACTCACATGCTTCAAATCTAATTTTTAAATGTTAACTTTTTGGCTTTGTATATACAACTGCCATTTTAATATGTTAACTGCTCAGATTTGTGTATTCAGACATATTTAAATGGTTTTCTGAAAAAGTCAAGTTTTTCTTTACTATTTTAATGTAATCTAACATTGATAAATCCAAAACTATGAGATGGATTTAAAGTGACTTTAAATTTTTATTTGTATCAATTTTTCATTGTCAAATGCTGATTTGAGTTAATAGTTGTTTATTCCTAAACACCCACATTGTTTATCTATGTGGGTGTTTTTCTGCCCTATGTGGGTGTTTTTATTTTTTGTAAAATGCTTTTTACAATTGTATTTGGTTTGATTTATTAATTTTCATTTATTAAAAATAATAGGTTTTCTGTAGAAACACAGTAGATAAACGCGGTCCAAATTAACATTACTATTTAAAAATATATAATATGGGTTTAATATTTTTCAGTTAAGATTGTAGATAACAAAAATGTCTTATCTTTGAAACATTTTATTATGACTCAAATGTCTAAATTTGCTAAAATCATTTGAGAAAAAGTTTTTTATAATATAGTCAGAGTCAAATAAAAAATGAGCAGAAAAAATTAATTATCTCACTATTCTTTACGATTAACTAAATTAAATCAAGACATTTATTTAAAATACAAATTTAAACCACAAAAATCTTGTTTCCTGACACTATCCTTTTTCTAATAAATATTTCATTAATGTGACTGTTACACTAGAATAAAATTTAGATATGAAGTTACTTGCTTATGTATAGGGGTATATTTAACAACATTACGGCAAAATGTGTTAAAATATAATATTCAATCATTTTTGACAATCAGAAAACTATATCAACTTATTCTACAAAGCAAAGATTGAAAACAAATTTCAAAATATTACTATGTTTATTATATGGTTATTATAAGAAACCATTGAATTACTTTACCATTTACTTAATTTATACATTTAAACAGCAATTTAAAAATATCAAGATCATACATATTTTTCAAACATTAGTTGGGAATAAAATATTTAAATTACAGTGAAAATAATTCCATTAAACAATGGTTTTAGAATTTTTCTATACTTCAAGACCTTATCACAAGTTTCCTATAGAAAGGGGAACACTTTACGGCCTATACGAAAATTTATAGCCCCGTAAGCATCCAGGGAATTATTTTAAAATGTGACTAACGTGTGGTTTAGTTTGTAAACTTTCTACACAAGATTACATAATCTGCAAAATAGTGTAATAAAACTTATAATCTTTCTAAGATGTTACTATAAAAGAAGTCTCATGGGAATGTGTGTATATTGTATTACGTATTCCTATTTCTATCAACTTTAAAGGTTTTTGCAAATAAAAATATTCTGTAAATACATGGCAAAACTACTAAATACAGTTTCTACTATTTGAAAACTTTTACAGATATCAAATTACATACGTCTAACAGAAATTAAAAAGCAAGTGAATATTCCTTTTTTTAATATACTTATAAAATTGATATTATATAATATAAATATGTCCAGGAAATATGGCATATATAAGATCCTGAAACATATAAGACATTCCGTGGTAGATATATTTATATTAAAAAGCTATGCCAAAAGAATTATATTAAAAAGCTATGTTGAAAGCATTTTTGTTTTCTTTAAGCACAAACAAAAACAGCATAAATATTTTCTGAAGTATGTGAGTTTCCTTAGTGCAGCTATTATTTCTATAATTTACTGTTTTATTTATGAAGTTTGCATAAGAAAGTACTTCGTTATTTGCTTTGTAGAAGATTATATTTAGGAAATATCAACAAAATAATCTTACAAAAAGTTTTGATTTAGATGCGTGGCATTTTATTTAAACATAGGCAACACACCTAAAAGAAATGAATTTTCTAAAAAAAAATATCAGACGGATTAACGATTCATGGTTGTGCCTCTACAAATTTTAAATATTTAAATTTTCTAAAGATTATGTTCAAAGATATATTCGCAAACTTGATAAAAAAAATGAATGTGCTTTCTTAACAAATTAAATAAAAAACCTTCTGAGGCTTCGGAAAAGCATAGTTTTGATTATTTTCTTCTGTATAATCATTATAAACTTTTAAAAGAAACACCACAGCTACCTTACAATTTTTTTTATTTCAATGTGCAGAACGTATATAAACATACGTGACATTGTAGTGTTATTAATATTGTAACACTGAAATCATACTATATAAATATTGATAGTGATATTTTATCAAAGGCTCAATTATTAATCATTAGAGATAATAGTTTGAATACGTATTCTTAAAACAGATAAAATACTGTATAACTTTTCTTTAAAACTACAAAGAAAATAAATGGAATAAGATAACTTTACAACTTCGAGGAAGACTATTTTGACTAAATTCTCTTACGGATTCATGAGTATAATTGACAAATTTTTGAAAAAAGAAAACAATCACCTAACAAAACGTTTAAATTTATATATGTTGGATTTATTTAAACATGGAACACATTAAAATGTTACGAATTTTATGAAAAATATATCAGATTAATATACCTATTATTTGCAATAATTTTTTTAAGCTGTGAATTCTTAAAATATTTTGTAAATATTTCTTAAAACATTCTTAAACCAGAAAATATTATATAAGTTTTTTTATAAACAAAAAATAAGATATAGGGATAAAGTAATACGAAACGGCAAATTCATGAAGAATATTTGTAAATATTTTTTCTCGTGAATCCGTGCGAATCCGAATTTTATAATGGCAAAAATATCCTAAATGTATGGATGACGTGAAGAATAAAATGTATGCAACTTTATGGACTTCTCTTCTTTTACAAATGCATGCAATACAAATTTTATTGTATACTTGAAAGAGTGCTAGATATTTCTTATATTAAAATACCGTTATTTAAAAAATATTCTATAAACACACACATGTGTGTGTATATATATATATATATATATATATATATATATATATATATATATATATATATATATATATATATATATATATATATACATATATACATATATACATATATATACATATATACATATATATACATATATACATATATATACATATATATATATATATATATATATATATATATATATATATATATACATATATACATATATATATATATATATATATATATATATATATATATATATATATACATATATATATATATATATATACATATATACATACATATACATATATATACATATATACATATATATACATATATATATATATATACATAGATATATATACACACACACACACATATATATATATATATATATATATATATATATATATATATATATATATTCTATGTAATGCTAATAAATAGCTCGATAACTTGTTAAACTTTTATACCAAAATTTACCTTGATTTTTCATTCTAAATGTATGGTGTATATATTACCATATATATTACCATAAGAATGAAGAAAAGATAAAAGACAAAACAGTGGGAAAATTATTTTCTGAATTATGTAAACTTAGGAAAAATTAGTAAGAAAATAATCTGTAATTAAAATAAAGCGGATTTAATCAGGAAAATGAGTAAATTTAAGAGCTTCTTTAAATGCATTTTCTTTGACCAGGGCCTTATTAGCAAAGCATATGGTTTTGGTCAAATTAATTTTATTGACTAACAACTAGAAAAATTACAAAATATATGTACATACAAGGTAAGGAGACCTAGAAATAAAACATAGTTGGATAGAAGCCAAAGTATTCACGAATTCACTATACAAAGGTGAAAAATATTTAGAGTCTATAAACTGCCTTGCTACTTTTTAATATAAATTCAGCATCATATATCTTATTTATGAGTCTTTAATATTTATGTTCAGTTTTCTAAGATAATTTTCTCTGCTCAGGCGATTTATATAGTTTCCTTCTTTTTCCTTTTTTTTGATTGGACCCTTTCCAGCCACAAAAGATTTTGAAAGAAAGTGAATGACATTTCTTACATATTTTCAACCGTACAGTTTTAAGAATGAAGATATATTTTCATAAAATTTGAGTTTGATATATTGCAGTTATAGAGAGTTTTATAGGTAGTGTATTAATATTTGAATTTTGTGTAATATTAAATTGGTTTATTTTTCATTTTAATGTTGAAAATATTTCAGCATTTGGGAGCTAATAAGGTGTTTTAGAAAATAAAATAAATGTATTCCTTTAGCATTATAGTTATATTGTTAAGAAATATTATATTTCCTTACGGTGATAGACTGTGACTAATATGGCATGACTTACATGATACATACCAATAACTTATTTTTTCAGAGTGGAAGAGGAATTTGGTAGAGTATTAAAAATTTGAATTGTACGCATCATGTTTCAAAATAGTATAGGTGACACATATGATACAAAAAATATTGTTTTCTAAATATATTTGAAAGACTTAGAGATTGCATGTTTTGGGATTAGATATAAATTTTGATAGACTGTGACTCATTTGGCAGGACTAATATATATACCGATGACTTATTTTCAAAGTTGACAAGAGGAATTTCGTACAGTCTAAAAAAATTACTTATGTGTATAATGTTTCTTTTAAAATAGCTAACTTATATGATACAAGAAATACTATTTTCTAAATATAATCAAGAAACTCAATAGAGGTTGCATTATTTCTGATACTAAATAAATTTAGATTATATTACACTATTCTAACACTATTTAAAATTAGTTTCGATATTTATGGAGAAAGTTATACATGCCTATAATGTTTATAATTTAAATGAGCTGTTTTACAAAAGACATTTTACCTGTTATCTTCATTACCATATTATATTTTAAAAAAGGTATGTAGTTTTTTAAAATAAACATGCTTTTATACTCCAGGGGATGATGCTACGTGGTTAAAGGAATGTTAGAATTGCATGCATGGATATAAAATATTACGTGAACATTAAATTTCAGTAGTATATTCAGTAGTAGTAAGTGTAGATATCAAATATATTAATCTTTCAGTTGCTTGACAATTCGTAAATTAAGAGAAAACATTACTATACTACATTTATTGAGAATAATATTCTAAAACTGTACAAAGTTATACAATTTAGCTAACAAATGTAATGTTATTAGAAAAGTACACTTCCTTTTAACTGGAATATATTTAAATGATTACAGATCATATTAAAAATATTTTCTGTATGAGAGGTTTCTATCTGTAATAGTAAGTGTAAATATAAAAAAGTAATAAGCTTTTAATAGCTTGAAAATTCCTAAATTAAGTGAAAAAGCAATACTAAGCTACATTTATAGAAAATGATACTGTAAAAATGTACAAACTTCTAGAAATTAACATATAAATTGTACTTTTAAATGCAATGTTTTTAGAAAACTATGCTTTTAATTGGAAAATTTTTAAAGGATTACAGATCATGTTTCAAATATTTTCTGTGTGAGACAACAAAGATGTGAGAAATTTTTAAAGCAGGACCCATAATGTTGCATTGAAAAACTATCGTTTCTAAGTATTCTCTGTTTACTATCTCGGAGTTCTAGATCACTTCTTTGAATTATTCCCTAAAATATTTCAGATCTTTTAAGGGTATAGAAAATAAAACACAATTTAAAGCGATTAATTCTGTAAATCACACTTTTGAGAAAAATATTTGGGACGTCATTTATCCTAAATCATTCCTAAGACATTGTTAAGTACCGTAAATAAAACGAGTAAGGCAGTAAACTCACTGAATAAACTAACGTAATCGTTTTCGTAGTAAATGGTTTTAGAGCACTGCAAGTTAAATACTAGTTTCAAGAACATAAACTGGTTTTCAAAGCTTATATAATCTTCACGAATGATGTAATTTTCAGTGAAGCAAAAAGTAAACCAAAAATACCATTCTTTAATCGTTATAAAACATTGACATTCAAGTGCAAATCTTACGTGTCTCTGCACATACAAAAATAAACATTCATAGCATGTTTGCAAAAACCGAACTAAACAATATTCAATTAACACTTGGCATGCGGGTATACTTCACAGCCAACTTAGCAGCGTGCGTTTTTTCGTGAATCGAACGAAAGTTTAGTTACTCAAAAAAATTGCAATAAATCGAAAACTACTTTGTTTTTATGAAAGAAACTTTTTTTTTTATTTTATACTTTAATATATACTGTATGTTTATTTAAAAAAATATTTTTAAGAAATCACAAAAATAAATAATTTTTAAAATTAAAGTCCGATAATCTGTCAGCGCATATTTCTTCATCATTATCTTTGTCACAACGGCTCATTTTATCAATTTTGTATTCAACAATAAAAAACCAAGCTTCAAATTGACAAAACACGACTTGTACGTTCTGGAGCTAGGAATTCGATTGAAGACGAAATAACGCAACAAAAGACCGAGTAACTCGACAATCATAACTTGTGGAAAGAAAAAATGCAAAGCGTTGCATAACAACGCAAACAACACGCATATAATGTCACACATACATATAATTATACGTATTTAGTAGATTTGTGGTGGTTAGTAGGTATCCACCACAAATCTACTAAATACGTATTTTTACGTGTTTAGTAGAATCTTTGTCACAACGGCTCATTTTATCAATTTTGTATTCAACAATAAAAAACCAAGATTCAAATTGAGAAAACACGACTTGTCCGTTCTGGAGCTAGGAATTCGATTGAAGACGAAATAACCCAACAAAAGACCGAGTAACTCGACAATCATAACTTGTGGAAAGAAAAAATGCAAAGCGTTGCATAACAACGCAAACAACACACATATAATGTCACACATGCATATAATTATACGTATTTAGTAGATTTGTGGTGGTTAGCGGGTATCCACCACAAATCTACTAAATACGTATTTTTACGTGACCCGAGCTCCAGTGACAGACTGCAAAAAACGGAAAAATACGTTGCCAGCACGCGAAGTGTTAATATAAGCGTAGAGGCTAAAATTTGAAGAAAAAGAAAACAATTTCTTTTAAATAACCTTTCAAACAATATTACATTAATAAAAGCATACAGGCTAAAATTCGAAGGGCATGAATTCGAAGAAAATGAAAATAATATTTTTTTAAACAACCTTCGAAAGTGCTTCTCTACTTTTTCTCCACATACACACCAATACATTACCACATTCGTCTGTATGGCTATTTTTCTTTTTATCAAATTTTTTCAGACTACGTTTCATTTGGTGTTTTACCATAAATGAATAACGTTCATAACAAATATTTTTATTCCAAATGTCAAGTGATAATAAACAAAACTAAATACTCATAAGGTGTTAAGCTTATCTTTAAGTACCATATAATCATATTTCAAGGGATCTAAAATTTTAAATTTGATGGAGATCCAATTAATTAACAAAATATATAGAAATTAGCAATACACTAAAATTATTTCAAATTATATATGTTAGGTTAAAAAAACCATATTTAATAAGATTAGTTAGAGGCTGTTTAACAATATTGTTATCTATCACACTATATTTCATTAAAAAATTCCCTAATTCCCAACATCTAAATTTGATGTAGATCCAATGAATTAACAATCTACTCAGAAATTTAGCAATGCGCTAAAGCTATTTTATATTATATATATTAGGTTAAAATAACTAGATTAAAAAAGATTAGTTAAATGCAGTTTAACAATATTGTTATCAATCAGACTACATTTAGTTTAAAAAAATATCTCTGGTTTCCAACATCTAAATTTGATGTAGATCCAATGAATTAACAAACTACTCAGAAATTTAGCAATGCACTAATGCTATTCCAAATTACATATATTAGGTTAAAATAACTAGATTTATTAAGATTCATTGTTTAACAATATTGTTATCAATCAAAATACGTTTCGTTAAAAAAGTTCCCCAGTTCTATTTTATGATAGACATATATAAAGTGATGACCTTTGCAGCAGGAACATTTTGTACGCATTATTTTTAATAGTTCTAACAAGGACGCTTTGATAAAGGTATTTCGTATTTAACTATAAATACATTGTTTGCACTCTATAAATAGCATTGTTGCATTTACATATGAATACGTCGATATTGTTCAGTTACATTGTTGTAGATGAATAGCGTTACTGGCAATTAGAGTGGAATTTTTTTTGTTATATAGCTGACAGACTGCAATTATAAAAGGCGGTGCACAAACAGACGATGGGTTCTCTCCATATTTGGCAGCCATGGACTATTTTTATGATGTTTTGGTGTTGATTTTTGAGCACTACGGTCTACCTTTTTGCTACACGAGGGCTATTGAGACCGGGACCTACTGCTTAAAGCCAATTCCGAACGGCTACAAACATCCATGCCACAATGGGATTCGAATCCACGAACTCCGATACCGAAGATCAGTGCTCTAACTTATCGTTCGGTTTTTAGGGTGGTTAAAGGTGTGGGTCCTCTGAGTTTTAAATGGAAAATCTCAGCAATCTAGGGTTAATCACTTTTGAGTTATTCTCTACAGGGGTAATATGACTTATATCAGAATTTTTCGTTATATAAAATGTAAATTTCCATCAAAAAAGATGATGCATTTTTAGACGTAATGTAAGTCCTGAATCTAAAATTTACACTTTTTAAGGCTAAAGTTTTTCAGTTAAAAGTACAGCATTAATATATGTTACAATGAGTTTTTCATCACATTAAGTACAGAGGGCAATTAAAAGAGGATGAGCAAAACTAGGTGTTATGATAGTACTAAACATAATATTTCTACAATTTACTGGTAATCATTTTTGATTAATGCTCCATAGTATTAATACATATATTTAAATATTTTTATTATATAGATTGCAGATTGTAATCAAAAGGGTAGGTATACAATTAGGTACAATAACAGACCTAATACGAGATTTAGAACTTTTACGCTAATCGTTTACGTGTTAAGCGAGATATATATGTACGTGCGTATGTGAGTACGTACAAGTGTGAAAGTGAAACTAGTTATACGCAGTTTAGGAATAGTCCAACATTTGAAAATTAAATTCAACTTTGCGTACATAACACGTAACAGTGAAACTATCAAAATCTAAACATACTCCATATAATTATTTTCCTTGAAATCTGAGCACTAAAAGTTTTCATGATTTCAACATTTCTTATATATTGTTCGTAAATACAAACGTAACACTGAAACTGATCAAAATACAGGCAGACATGTTCAGGATAATTATTTCCCTTGAAATCTGACCAATGAAATCTATCATGATTTTAATTGTTCATTCATATTTTATAACGGAAGTAAAAAGTCCATTTTACCCTGAAAAGTAGGTATTATATGTACGTGTAGCTTTTTCAGTAAAGCTACAGTTTAGCTAACTAATAATTAATAACTCTTTACATAACTAATAAGCAATCTTCATATTTTAGACCTTTTACATATAAGCATTATTAAAAAACATATTAAAATTTCAAGTAGATTGTTAGAAAATAAATTATTTTGAAAGTCCACCATCTTCATGATTTGTAATTTATCTGAGCTTAAAAAGTATACCAACTATTTCATTAAAGTTGTTGTCCAATTTATGAGTGATCGAAGAGGAAAGCGTAAGAAAAAAGTCACTTGCCACAAAATTAAAATCGTAAATTTCTTAAGAGTGCTTCATTTATACATGAAAGTATAATTAAGATTAGAGCATTATATGTTCAGCTAACCGCAACAAGCAAATTGTTTTCTCCTATACTTTATAATACTTAACAAATTAAAACGAATATTCTTAGAACTTTCGCAATTTAACGAGATTTAATTTCTTACTTACACACATGAAGTGGTGAATACACAAAAGAATTTATGTCAAAGATTTTTAATATTTCAAGTTAAATCTTTAATATGAAGAGGCTTAATGTGACTTTTTAAAGAATAAATGATATATATAAAGTATATGATATTAATATGCAAGCATGTAATATCTTTTAAACTTTTACCAATTATCCTTAGGTTAAAGTATGCCTCTTCAGTGTAATTAATAATTTAATTAAAGAGTAGATTCATTCTAGATTTAACTTTTAGGACAAACAAATTATGTTTTATAAGTATTGAGTTTGCGTAAACGCAAACAATAATAATAAGTCTTCACAGTGTTTAATAAGGAATAAATACTTATTTTAATGCTATAAGACTGGCTGAAGGAGGAAAATTTGCATCTATAAACGTTATATCAATTTTTATGCTACTATCAGTGTTATAAAATGTCATATAATTCAAAAATAACCATCAGTAATTCATAAAAATATTAATTAATTGAGTTTAAATGGGCTGGTATTTTAAGAATATATTTAAAATTACGGTTGTATCAGCAAAACTGTCATTATCATGTGGCTGTACCCGTCGCTACCACGATGCATTCATTCTTAGAAGAAAATGTTTGTTTATTGAATTGTTCCATCTCTGATAATTTGTATTATAATTTATAATTCCGCTGCATGTGTCGCTGCGGCTAAAGAGGGTAAATTCTCTGAAATTGTTGCCAGAGAATGCACAGTCGACCTAAACACGATGTATTGGAACTCCATAAATGAATTTAATTCAAGTAGTTAGTCCTTAGCCTAAAACCGTAATATTAATTGATATTATGTATTTTTCTAACCTCCGATTTGTTAGGAAAATTAAAACATATTTAAAAACTGTTATTGCTGATTACCTAATTCATTACTGATCCCACAAATGGATTATTTGCCCACAAATCCCACTTTCCAATCAATGCAAAATTAAACTATGAGCCAAAAACCAATTTCTCGAGGCTGACAACCTTGTCAACGGGAGAATTTAAAGGTTTTGGAATCTCTAGTTCTGGAAACTAGCCCTGTAGCTATTAATAATTTATTTAGAACGATGTTTTCTACTTTTTACGACACGAGGGCTAATGAGACTGGGATCAAGTGCTTAAAGCCGATTCCGAATATCAACGAACATCCATGCCAGTGTTGAAATTCGAACCCTCGAAGTGCAGTACCGAAGAACTATCTCCTACACATTCGGCTATCATTCAGTGTAGTCATTAAGCATCCATAATAGTAGTATACTGTCAAAAAGTGTCTTTACTTTTATGCCCAAACTTTTAAAAAACTATTTTAATTGAATTTTTTCCTGTATCAAAGAAGCGTGTGCTGAAATAGCTTGGTTTTAAGGGGTGCAATTATTTTTTTCATAACAACTGACTTAGCTGAATGAAACCTTTGATTGCATAAAAATAATTATTAAAAATTCAAATGTCCCGTCACATTTTTAATATTATCTCAAAAATTTACTATCAAATAAAAACTTATAATATATGTTCTATTACTAATCTTAGGGATGTGGCATGACTAATTATTGATAAAAATGTACATCAAATAAAACTCCATCACTAAACTTTTAAAAATTACAATTAAAAAAATCATAAAAATATATTTTATTTAATTCTTTTAAATCCCGAATGTCAACGAACATCCATGACGGTACTGAAACTAGAACCCTCGAAGAAGAAGTACCAAAGAACTACATTTTATTCATTCGGCTATCATTCAGCGTAGCCATTAGGCATCCGTAAGAGTAGGATACTGTCAAAAAAGTGCCTGTTTAAAAAAAAACTATTTTAATTGGATTTTTCCTGTATTAAAGAAGCATGGGTTGAAATAGCTTTGTTTTAGTAGGTGCAACTATTTTTTAATAACTAACAACGGACTTAGTTGAATGAAATCTTTGAATGCATAAAAATAATCATTAAAAATACAAACTGATATAACGTCCCACCATTTTTTTATATTATCTCAAAAGTTTACTACCAAATAAAAACTTATATGTTCTATTACTAATCTTAGTGATGTGGCATGACTAATTAGTCATAAAAAATGTACATCAAATAAAACTTCATCACTAAACTTTTATAAAAAGAACATTTAAAAAAATTTTAGAAATATATTTTATTTACTTCCCCTAAATCACTTTCAAAATTTTCCATTAACATATAAAGTCATGTTTTCAATTTATGAAATTATATAGGTAAAAAGTTTATACACGCTTTTTAGGCATTATAAAAATATATATCTTAAATATTACTCTTTTAAGTACATTTTTTATGAAACACAAAATCTGTAGTGAAAAGTTCTCGCCTTTCAACTTTCGATTTAGTATAATCTTTTTCATACTTAGCAACGGCTTATAGTATCTAAAAATATTTTTTCCTGCCTGTTGACACGCTTTTTCGTATCAGATAATATTCTTGGTTTTTCGCAGAGATTTTATCTCGCAAAAAAATTAGAAAATTTGTAGAGTTTTTGTCAAATGACAAGAAAAAATAGTTCTTATACCTTAAAGAATGATTTGTGGAAGAAGAACATTTTTCTGTGAGCTAACGGAAAAGGAATTTATCCGTTTCATACTATTTATACATTTCACTTTAAATAAGTTTTATATTTCAACGAAACTGTTCCCGTTTTAAAATGTATTTAGAGAGGATATAAAAAGAGAGTTAAAATTATTATATTGTTATTTATGAATAAATGAGACTGTAAGATCTTTATTTTTTATAAAAATACAGAGATGGTCGTATTATATCATGACTAAAATTAACTTTTAACTGTAACACATACACACGTAAACACACACACACACACACACACACACATATATATATATATATATATATATATATATATATATATATATATATATATATATATATATATTATATATATATGTGTGTGTGTGTGTGTAATATATCAGAATTATTTAACTTAAATATTTCCTTAAAAAAACCTCCTCTTTCCCTTTCTAATTCCTTAAAATCTTTTTCCCAGCCTCTAAATGTCTTAATCAAAGGAGTGTCTTTGACTTAAAATTCTTTCCTTACATTTCCCAAAGCTTTCTGTCCTATAGATATAAATTTTATGTCAATTCAACACGTTTTCCTGCTGTCGCCGGCAAATGGCTCTGCGTTAAATGTCTGAGTAAATTTCTTGTCCCTTGGGAAAATTCTTTCAGTCTTCGCTCTGGGGTGCACCTCTGTTGGAGTAGAGTGATTTTTGTCTTTCTCTTGTCTGTAGTTGACTAGTAGAAATGTCCGTTTTATCAGCTTGAAAATAAAGTTTTAATTGAACTTGTGCCGCTCTCTTTCAATGGCCTGACTGCATCGTTATTACTGTTAGCTGATTGGGCTTTCTCCTTGCTCAGTAGAATAAATAATTTTTAATCTAATTACCTTTTCTATTTCTTACAAAATGTTTTCTTTATCATTAATTTGCACAAACTACTTACTTAAATATCATAATTAAAAGTGAAAAATACATTACTGTTGATGCAAAATAATGCCATGCATTAACAGCTCCAAATAACACCATTGAAACTTTATGGGCATGTAAAATAGATGGAAACCGAACACCAGATTGTTCCTAAAATAAGTCTTAAAAGATCTGAAAGCGAAAAAGTCACAAGGATAATGTGCCTTGGTAATAAAGCTGTTAGGATGATATCTACATTTTTTTGGTGCATTTGTACAACACAAATACAAAGATGGGTAAGATTATAAAAAAATTTAAGTTCCAAGACCAAATAGTGTAGTCGTGTACAATAAAGATATAGTTGGAGTAGATGGATACGCTGACAGTCTACATAAAGTGATATTTAAGGTAAATTGTATTGTTTGAGCATTACATTTCACATATTAGGAATGAGTGTAGTAATTGTTTCGATATTGTTCAAGCCCAGCATGAATCAACCCTCTAAGCGTTATGTAGGTAATTTTCTTCCTCAGCAGACGATGTCTTCAAACGGATGTGCACAGTTTATGAGGAGATTTTAATCCATATAAAAATTATGTTAAGTAAATGGTTATAACAGTTGTACTTAGAAATAAAACTTTTGTATATAAATCTAACAGTAAAACATATACACATCTACTTCCCCTTTCGGCACAGTGTGTTCGGTGCTGACATACCAAAAACATTCCCTCTTTAGACATTGAAAATAATCGATAAATATTTCAAAAACCACTCTAAAGGCTATTTTTTACCTTTCTTTTATATAATAGATGGCATCACTTTACCATCCTATCAATAATTTTGGGATATATATCGTTTTTTAAAACACTGATTTTTCAAAGAACATTTTGAGATTTTTTTTAAAAATAAGAAATATAGTACAGAAAAGAATCTTTTTGCTATATTGTTTATCATATGTTGATCTGTCTATTATATATTACTTTTATTTTTTACATGAAAATATTGTCTGTTGTGTAACCGTAAACAAGTAGTGTGTTTGGAGGGGACACACTGTGCCGGAAAGGTCCTGGCTGGCGACTGAGTCACAGAATTCCGATCACATATTTCCCTTCCAGTGGAAGCTGCGACCCTAACTGTGTTTACATTTTCTGCTTTTTTCTGTTTCTTTATATGTTGGGGTGCAATCATATAAGGAACTAGAAGCTTATTTGAAAGTTATTTGAGATAGTATTCACTTAATTTTTTAATTTCAGCTAACGCAGACCCTTTTTTTCTTTCTTTTATCCTATAGATTTTGTTTAGTTTTGATTTCTACAGATATTTTTATTCGTATATATTTAACAATTATTTTTTTTCTATTAATTGTAAATGTTATAGTATTTTAATTAGTTTTCTTTAAACTTCAAATTAGTTTTATTTTTTTACATGAAAATATTATCTGTTGTGTAACCGTAAGCAAGTTCGGAGCGGACACACTGTGCCGGAAAGGTCCTGGCTGGCGACTGAGTCACAGAATTCCGATCACATATTTCCCTTCCAGTGGAAGCTGCGACCCTAACTGTGTTTACATTTTCTGTTTTTTTTTCTGTTTCTTTCTTTGGTGGGGTGTAATCATATAAGGAACTAGAAGGTTATTTAAGGTAGTATTCACTTAATTTTTGATTTTCAGCTAGAAGACCCTTTTTTTTCTTTCTTTTATCCTGTGGATTTTGTTTAGTTTTGATTTCTACAGATATTTTTATTCGTATATATTTAACAATTATTTTTTTTCTATTAATTGTAAATTTTATAGCATTTCAATCAGTTTTCTTTAAACTTTAAATTAGTTTTATTTTTTACATGAAAATATTATCTGTTGTGTAACCGTAAACAAGTTCAGAGAGGACACACTGTGCCGGAAAGATCCTGGCTGGCGACTGAATCACAGAATTCCGATTTCATATTTCCCTCGTAGTGGAGGCTGCGAGCCTAACTGTGTTTACTTTTTCTGTTTCTTTTTTGGTGGGGTGTAATCATATAAGGGACTAGAAGCTTATTTAAAGGTTATTTGAGGTAGTATTCACTTAATTTTTGATTTTCAGCGAGCGCAGACAGACCCTTTTTTTTCTTTCTTTTATCCTGTGGATTTTGTTTAGTTTTGATTTCTACAGATTTTTTATTAGTATACATTTAACAATTATTTTTTAATGTTAATTGTAAATTTTATAGTATTTTAATTAGTTTTCTTTAAACTTTAAATTAGTTTAAATAGGTCCTAAAGGTCTGAGTGTTATTGAAGCACTGTAAATTCTTTAAGAATTACCTTCAGATATTGAGTCTGAATGTAGTAAGAGCAGTAAAATTGCTAGGCCAGTGTTTCTCACCTTTTAGTATTCACGGCCCAATTTTCAATCATATTTTCATCGCGTAGTACAATAAAAATGTATACAATAATAATGTATTTGAGCATTATGGCGCTAAAGCACTACAACCTTAATTTTAAACTTTGCAAATTACCAAGAATAACGGAAATTTATTGACATTTTGCAACACTGATACTCAGCATTGAAAAAACAATAATTCTATGCCTTTTATTGCTCTTGCGTCCCGCCATGTCGCATTCTCACGGTTTCGCGAGAAGTTTCGATTTGTCTGGAATTTGTCTGGTCAGCTTAAAAGTTAAGTTATGCGTGCGCAGATGTGAACAAATGTTTTCATAGAGAGAAGGAGAAAGTTCTATGACGCCACTTTCAATTCAGACTATCTCATTTGAGTCGATCCTTCTTATAGCTATTGAATTATTCTTAATGTGTATGTTATATATATTTTCGTGTAATTGCAATTCACGGTATTAAATATTCACGGCAGTAGACTTATGCATAATCATGGATAAATTTTTAAGCGGGCGTAAGCGAGCATTAGATAGATAGACAAGCATCAACAAGTACACAGACGAGCGTGGTTCCGAAAATAAATCAAGAAAATATTCTCAAGAATACTTAAATTTTGGGTTCACTAGTACTGAAGTAAATGAAGAAGAAAGGACCTGTGTATCATTTGCTCAAAAATGTTGGCGGCAGACAGCATGAAACCTAATAAACTAAACGACATTTGGAAAACGCTTCATAGTGAGTACGTAAACAAACAGAGAATTCTTCGAATTAAAATTAAAATCATATGAAAAAAACAAAAATCATTGTTTAAAAAAAACTTTGTCTGTGAATGAAAAGCTTTAATTGCCTCTTACAAACTATCATATAAAATAGCCAGATTTAAAAAGCCTCACACCATTGGTGAAGAGCATATTTTGCCAGCCACAATTGAGATTGTAGAAATTATGTTTGGAGATAATTTTGCAAAACAATTGCAGTCTATACCTGTTTCAAATGATACTGTTGCCCGTCGAATTGCTGATATAGCTGAAGATGTAGAGTGTCAGCTTTTGTCGAAGTTGCGTGACAAATTGTTTTCAATACAACTCGATGAGGCAACAGATAGTAATAAAGATGCTCATTTCATTGCCTATGTTAGATTTTGTGATGGTTTGTCAGTAGTAGAAAATTACTTTCTGCAAACCAATAGAACTCAAAGCAACAGCACTCGCATTATTTGCTATCTTAAATGATTTTATGAACGAGGCAAACATAGAATGGAAAAATTGCGTCGGAATATGCACCGATGGTGCTCGTTCTATGTCCGGAAGATTCCAAAGTATTCAAGCACTTGTGAAACAAAAATCGCCACAGTGCGTCTGGACACATTGCATGATCCACAGAGAAGCTTTGGCTTCCAAAGAAATGAGTCCTGGTTTGAATATTGTGTTAACTACGGTTGTAACCGTAGTAAATTATATAAAAATGAGACCCCTGAAATCAAGAATCTTTTCCGCACTTTGTAAAGACATGGGTGCAGTACATTCAGCGTTACTATTTTATTGCGAGGCAAGATGGTTATCACGAGGGAAATTTTTGCAACGTGTTTATGAATTAAAAGAAGAAATCGCCGTTTTCCTAGAAGAGGAAAACAGACCGGAAGCTGAGAATTTTTGCGATAGTTTATTTGTGATGAAATTGAGCTACATGGTCGACATATTCGAGAAATTAAATAACTTGAATCTTCATCTGCAAGGAGCAAATACACATATATTGGATACGAGTGATAAAGTTAATGCTTTTTGTAGGAAATTGGAATTGTGGAGCAGAAATTTAAAGCAAGAAAACTTAACAATGTTTGCAAATTCGAATGATTGTATTAAAACTTACAAGGCTGAAGAACAACATGTAAAAGTTGTTTTTGCAACCATTGAAAATCATTTAGCAATGCTAGCAAAGAATTTTAAAAAGTACTTTCTTGCTGACGACAAACTGATATCAAGTTACAAGTGGGTGAGGGATCCATTTCAAAATACTATCGAAGGACTCTCAGTTGAAGAGGAAGAAACCTTCACAGACTTCACGGCAAGCGGCGAAACCAAAAGACAATTTAGTAATAAATCACTCTTTGAATTTTGGGCAGGAGTGGATGATGAGTTTTCTGCACTAAAAACAAGGGCATTTCGCATTCTACTACCATTTTCAACATCTTACCTTTGTGAAACTGGATTTTCTGTGGTGGCTTCTTTGAAGACAAAATATAGATCTCAGCTAAATATAGAAAAAGAACTGAGAGTGTCTATTTCTAATATTAAACCCTCCTTCGAAAAACTTTGCTCTGAAAGACAGGCCCAAGGAAGTCACTAATAATTATTAAATTTGTTTTTAATTTAGTAAGTTGTTTTAATTTAATAAGTTAATTATTAAATATGTCGAAATGTATTTTGTTTTGTATGTGTGTGTGTGTGTTCTTTCCTTTCAGTCACTTAATCAATTTTTTAAATAGCATTTTCTCTTGGATATGCTCGCGCCCCCCCCATTAGTGTGCTCGCGCCCCCCTAGGGGGGCGCGCCCCACAGGTTGAGAATCACTGTGCTAGGCAATAAGTCCTGGCCTAATTTGCCTCGAGTGTAAGGACAATCGATGTATGTCCCTTCGTGTCCTGAAGTAGATCGCATTGAAGTTGAGATGAAAGAAAATGTTGAAATAAGTTGTCCCAAAGCTATCTCAGCTTGATGGAGAAATAAATACAGTGAAACAATACCGTTTATCTTTGGATTATGCACTTTGCACAATGGGAAAAATTAAAACCATCTTTAAAAGGGTCAATCTCCTGAAGGTTCTAAGTTGCTTCCCAATATAAAATCCATATTTCCGAGGAAAAAGGATGTTGTTCAGAATGAAGGCATTCCAACGGAAGTGAAGTGGTGTTCCCCGAATATGGTATATATACGAGGCTGCTGCTACAGATCGGCAGTTAGCTTGTGCAATAACGGATATTGTCTGATTATTAAATAAAGTATTTACAGCTTTCTTGGACCCTGGCAGAATTCTTGAAACACAATTTTTTACAGATTTTCTAACGTTGAACTCATGCCAATGAAGGGAAATTGAAGCAGATGCTCTTACTGTAGCACTAAACAAAAGCACCCCGTATTACAGTATATCTAAAAAACTTGCAATGTAAATTAAATTTCATAAAAGGTGGTAACGCATGTTTAAAAAAATACAAGGAAAGATAATGAATGTATAAATATTTATGTATATAGTGTAGATAAAGCTAATACCTTAATTTTATTTACATACATTCATTTAACTCATTTAATCAAGAATTTATTATTTTTTTAATTTAATTTTTAAGGGGGATGTAGAATAACATTCCTCTCCGTGGTGCACCCTGGGTAATGCTAAAGCTGCTATGGAGATCAGATTATGCTGTTATTAAATCTTGAGCAAAAATATTTTACTGTAGTTTGCTTACTGTATCCGGCCCGTTGAAAAATCCCACAATCATACAAAAATCATGCAATTTTTTAATCTTTTATATGCGATTTTGTTGAAATCAACAGTATTTGTATGCGTAGTGTACATATAAATAATAAAAAATATATAAATAACAGAGAGTACTATAATTTGAACAGCTGTAACCATATCCCTACTTTAATGTATGCAACATGCATACTCTCATAAAGCGTGTAGTCGGCTTACTACATAGAATTGAACTTCCACTCCTCTGTTTGTCTTTTCTTTTTATAATTCTAATTACTATTATATTTACAAAATGTAATTTAAATATGAAAATGTAATAACTATGATCAAAATAAAATAGTTTGTATCATTAAGATATAAATAAATATCAAAATAAAATTTTTCATTAACTGATTTATTTAATGACCATTAATTTAATATAATAGATCATATACCTATAAAAATTACATGACATATTTTACTGGGCACAAATTGTTCGCATATACATCTAAGTAAGACAAATTGTTATTACTATTATCTTTTATTAACTGTCAAATTTCTCTGTCCAAATGCTTTAAAATGATACTTATAGTGTTTTTGTCAAAAAAATTTCTTGAGCAATGAAAAAACTCCACCCAAAACATACGCGTGTGCACCGCGTACGCGGTATAGCCCTCCGGCCCGGGAGACAGTTTGAAAATTTCATTTTGGCCCGCGCTTTAAAGTATTTGCCCACCCCTTCTCTACAGGCACAGTGTGTCCGCTCCTGACACACCCACAAAATCGGAAGAACGGCTTATACAATTTTCACAAAATTATATATTTGGACTCTCCTAGGCGTAAATAGAGTGCTTACAATTTTTTTTTTTTTTTGGCAAAACTCCAACTTTAAAGTGTAGTGTGCCGGAAAGTGTAGACATCATCGGCTGGGGATAAAATTATGTGCGTAACACTTAGAGGAGTGTTTCTTAACCTGTGGTTCATGGACCCCTTGGGAGGTCCATGGGTTATATTTTGGGTGTCCGCCGTCTGCTCCTAATTTTTAAAATGTTTGCATCAATATTTAAAAAAAATCTTTTTTGTCACGGGCAACCTCTGTTAGCCGTCTGTCTGCCATTTCCCAATAGAGACCCCTACAATACGAGGAAAAAAACATTCGCAAACCATATAAAATTTGAAATTTTTAGAACCACAAAGTAGCTTTTGAATTCTACTTCATTTGGAAATAAAGTGACGTTAAAATCAATCCCGCAAAGTTCTTGCAAATTTTTAAAACAAAATATTCGTTTTACTTTTTCATTTGAATTCTTAATGTTTAATTTGATCATTTGATATTTTTTGTAGCCCAAACTGTCCAAAAAAAAGGAAGTATGATGAAAATTATGTAAAATTAGGATGGAATAAATATAAAAGATGAGTTGTGGATTTGTAATCATTTTCTTTGTGATATTGACTGCATCGATGACATGAACCTTGCCAAAGATGAGCTAATTGATTTGAAAGCAAAGTGTTATGTCGCGGAGCGCGGCGCGGCCACCGGCAGTTAAATCGTAGCGCAAGTGGTTAAGAGAAGCCTACCCATTGCTTGTAAAACGAGCTATGGCAGTCATTATTCCGTTTGCTACAGTATATCTTTGCGAAGAGGGATTTTCCACACTTGTGACAATAAAAACAAAACATCGAAATCGACTGAATATCAAACATGATATGCGCGTTGCTTTGTCGAAAACCATCCCTCAATTCAATCTGTTAATGAAGGAAAAGCAGCAACAGCCTTCACATTAAAATTTTTAATTTCTTCAAATTTTTCATACTATTGAAATAAATATATTAAAATAATTAAATAATAAAACAGATTTTTTTTTTGTAATAAATGATGTTTAAGCATTTTTTTTCACAGAGGGGACCGTGACATATTTAAAATTTTTAAAGTGGTCCATTGTGCCAAAAAGATTAAGAAACACTGCTCTAGAAGCAGAGTGTGTCCGCTCCAGACACACCTACAAAATCGGAACGGCTTATAGAATTTTCACAAAATTATATATTTGGACTCTCCTAAGCCTAAATAGAGTGCTTACAATTTTTCCACACTTGTCACAATAAAAACAAAACATCGAAATCATATCGAACATGATATGCGCGTTGCTTTTTCGAAAACCATCCCTCAATTCAATCTGTTAATGAAGGAAAAGCAGCAACAGCCTTCACATTAAAAATTTTAATTTCTTCAAAATGTTTATACTATTGAAATAAAAATATTAAAATAATTAAATAATAAAACAGAATTTTATTTTTGTAATAAATGATGTTTAAGCAATTTTTTTTTTCACAGAGGGGTCCGTGACATATTTAAAATTTTTAAAGTGGTCCATTGTGCCAAAAAGGTTAAGAAACACTGCTCTAGAAGCAGAGTGTGTCCGCTCCAGACACACCTACAAAATCGGAACGGCTTATAGAATTTTCACAAAATTATATATTTGGACTCTCCTAAGCCTAAATAGAGTGCTTACAATTTTTTTTTTGGCAAAATTCCACCTTTAAAGTGTAGTGTGCCGGAAAGGGTAGACATCATCGGCTGGGGATAAAATTATGTGCGTAACACTTAGAGGGTCAATTGTCTTCTGAACGAATTATAAACACGTGTTATCCGTGTTACAACAAATCACATAAAACTTTTATGTTATTTTTAAAATCCAGCAAAGTAATACTTTTATTTAAAAGGGTTTACTTCAAAAGAAATAACTCAGATTAATTTTTCCCAAGCAATAGCTGACATCCAATTTTAAAATATTGGCCATTTTCGTAATGCAACCATTGTATTAAAGCACATTCCAGATTAACTGAATGGAAATAAAGTGTTTCCATGTGTCTCAATACGAATAAATGCAACGAATTATTTAATTAAAATGAATGATTATATATTTCTAAAATAGTATTTTTTATGAATATGAAAAATGTTGTAAGAAGGTAGGAAATATTTTAGATAAAAAAATTAATAAATATTAATAAAAAAATAATAAATAAAAATTATTTCAGATACAGAAACTCCTTTTTCTTTTCACAAACGTAGGTTACAAGATTTCAAAAAAATTATTTCGTGTACAGCTCCAGTTAAATCTCATAGGTACAAAGTGGTGCTAAATAATAGTTTAATTTAAAAATTAAAAAGTAAATTTTAATTAATATTTTCATTAATCAAGAGTAAAAATAAGCATAATTTCAAAACAGGATATTTTATTGAAGTAAATAAAAATTAAGGCCGTGAAAATTGTAAAAAAATTATATTTCTGGATGCTTTTCGACTTATAAAGCATCTGAAAATATTTTTACAGATTTATAAAGGTAATGGATTTATGCGAAAAAATATAAACTCAACGTATAAACTATCTATAAGATATTTTATAGATTTCATAAGGTAATGGATTTATGTGTAAAAATATAAATTGAAAGTTTCATAAATTGATTTCTACATTGTCAGACAGACTATCACAGATGTATTTGTTTCTAATTCACTTGTACTTTAGAATATTATAAATATTTTAGCCAAGTGCACAATATGTGTTTACTTAAAATATATGGAATATGCTTTACGTATTTGTAAGTTAGAATTTATACCGTACATTCAAAATCCATATCCATTTATTAAATTTTCTGACTAATTTTGAAAAAATACACGTAAATGCTATGATTTACACTTTTCAGTGTTTCGTAATATAATAAATAATCTTCATTGAAGCCATTTATAGTCGTTTTTTTTATATAAGGTTTGGAGAAACAATCGTAAAATAAATTTTAAAAACTAAACAATATGAGCCATTTTCTTTGAAAGCATTGTAAATATTTTCTCAAAAAATTATTAATGATAAAAATGAATACAATTTATTTGAACTTTTTATAAAATGAGTTTTATAAAAATTACTAGTGTTAAAAATATAAAACTAGTGTTATAACATACATCTAAACATATAAAATTAAAGTGTTATATAAAATTATAATTGTGTAATAACATACATATAATTTTCAAATTATTCAACTGCAAAATTAAATATCTCTATGTAAATAAAATACATTACAAACTTTCAATTGGTTGGTTGGTTTGTTTACTAGCGCAAGATCCAAGTAAATATGCTGCGCCAAACAAATAAGCACATAAAACAAAGAATTTAATTTTATAAAGAAAATATCACTAATCAAAATTAAGAATTAAGAAAAGCAAGAGGTAAACATGAATTATAAAAATTACAATTTAAAAATTTTAGAGCATTAAATGAGGTAAAACATATACAAAATTAAGAGTTTGCGATGAGATTTTGCCTAAAAGATCATTCAATGCAATGGTAAGTTAAAATATATATAGTAAAAACTTTTTAAAACAGGACATGAAGTTAAAATATGATGTACAGTGATTGAGTATGACAAAAGAAAATTTTGGAGGAGGCTCAGACAAAAGTAATGTTTAGTTAGTCTGGTGTGACCGATACGAAGACGGTAATATTACATCTAATTTGATTGGATAGTGATACAGAGAGTAACAGTAGGGATAATGAATTACTGTTATTTGTCCATATAAATCGGAAATTAATGTAATATTACCCGTCTTTATGTACACCAGATAAATAAACATTCTTTGTCTTCTAAAATGTTTCTTTTGTCATACTCATCTCACTGTACATCATATTTTAAATTCATGTCCTGTTTTAAAAACTTTTTGTTCCACTTTTAAAGAAAACGACTCATATATTTATGAAATATTTTTCATTATCTTAAAATATATAATGAATGAAATTACAAATAAAATTAAAGAGTTTGGTAAATATTTAATTTCGAAAATATGTGCTTACATGTGCACGATAGATAAGTGAATAATCATGTACTATTTGGATCATAATATACAAATATATACATATAAAAAACAATTTCCTCCAAATAAATTTCTGGTACACTGAACATTAATTGCATAATGATTGCCTTTCTATCTTTTTCCTAAACCAATATTACAATGAAATTCTACTTTTAAGAAAAAGCAAGAAGTGTGAATACTACTTTTTAAAAATTTCTTTTTAATTTTACAATGTAAAAGAATAAAATCTAAAATATATTTTGGATTCATTAAATATGCATTCGAGGAACGCGGATGTAGCAAAATTTTCCTAAGTGTAATTTGTATAGTTTAAAAGTAACTCTGCGCACAAAAATGGAATTTATGGATTTGATGGAATTTAAATAAAAATATCACTATGGGGATTATGCAAATAAAGTCTTACGCAACGTATTATACTGAAGAAGAATTTCTGAATGCGGTATTTTGAATGTTGCTGCGAAATGTTTAAGCATTGGTAAAGGATAAATACTCCAAATGGATATTTTGAAAATTCAAACGTTTGTCTCACTCTTAAGGGATTAAAATCCCTTCTTAAATCATATTTTGTGCCACCACATTTCATATTTTATCTCATTTCGAGGAAAAGTAATGGCGAGTAAATAAATTTCATTTACTATATTTTCTTTCTTTAGATTTGTATACTTTATTTTGAAAACACAACACATTCTTTGCGTATGTCTCCTACACATAACAAACAAGTTCTTGAAATATTCTGAATGAATGAGTTTTATTACTTAAGACTAAGAATGTCAAACGTAATTCGTATTTTCTTATGCAAAATAGTATGAATTTTGTACAAAGTATGTTTTATAAATAATATTCAGAAGTAGTTGTTAAGAAATTCAAAATGAGTTTGTAGCAAATATTACTTACTAAAATTACATTTATTTGATCAATAACCAATAGGATAATGAAAAATAGAAGTTTTCAAATATGATTTTTTATTATCCTAATAAATCAAAGGTTAGGAAAATATATAGTATCAATTAATATTATTGTTTACTATCAAGAACTAACTACTTCAATCAAGTTTATTTATGGAGTTTCATGAAAATCTTATTTAGTTCAGCTTTACATTCTCTGGCAACAAATTAAGGGAATTTACCTTCTTTATCTTCAAAGATACATACAACGGAATTAAAAATAACACGAATTCTAAGTGATGAAACAATTTACTAAAACTAACATCTTCATATTAGGGTTACATGGGCAAAAGTGACGAATAGAGACACAGTATAAAAATAGTGTTGATGATACAACCGTAATGCTGATTTACGTTAAAATCTCTGGCAACAAATTCAGAGAATTTACCTTCTTTAGCTGCACTTACAACGGTATTGAAAATATCATAAATTCTCAGTGATGGAAAAACTTACTAAGACTAACATCTTCATATAGGAATACATGGGCAAAAGTGATGAATACAAACACTGTTAACAACTTTGTTACTGGAAAAATCGTAATGCTGATTTGCTCTTAAAATACCAGACCCGTAGATTAGATGCATGTCTGGTTTTTCAGTATTATTAAAGTCTCCTATCATGGATTAAAAGACAAATGGAAACTGTTTCGGTGACTTTTGTCGCTTGATTCCGAATGATTTAAATAACGGGTGCGACAACACTTATTGCTCAATATTGGCAATTTTCCTAACAATTGAAACATTCCATTATTGCTGTTGGTAAACTTACTTGAGTAGGAAATTTATGTAAAAGTTGTAGTTTCATTAGAAAAATTGCTGGACTGAACATTTCAATAAAAACACAATTATGAGGTAAAGGGCGATGCACATGGTTACTAAAACCAATTACTACATCAAGTACCCCAATGAATCTGTTTCAATATAAATAAATTAAATGTAGAAGCACTAATTTGTAATAAGTAACAGTGTAAAGAAATTAAAAAATCATAAATAAGGTACAATAATGATTGTCTCAAAGTAAATGTAGCAAAATAAAATTGACAGTAAATAAATCTGTAATATGTACAATTTGAATAATGGAAATTGCTAGAGTAAACAAACATTTTAATAAAGTGTATATTAATATCAGGCTAACTGGAATCTGAAAAGTTGTGACTAGTGAAACTTGGAATTACACAAATTATATGATGTTGTCTTATGCCACGTGGTCAAACCAAGCACAATTTAAGACAAAGGGGTGCACTTTTCGACACAAATCATATACAACTCTATTTCCGGCACGTCATGATTTGGGAGGATCCGTGTTAGGTTAAATCCTGGTTATCCTTTATGTAACCTTTTAGGAATAAAATAATTATTTATAATCTCATTTTCCATGCACTAGTTACGTCAAATAATGTTGAATTAGGATTAATTTAGCTATTTACTATATTATTTTATCTACCATAACCTTTAAGTTTATACTCACCGTTCTAAACGTCATGTTTAGCCAACAAACCATGTCAATCTCTCCCTAAAGTGTAGTACCAATCAAAATTTCAGAGACTGTAATTTCGAATAGGGGGCCATTGACAGTGTTTAAAGGAAAATAATGGCAGATCAATCTCCAAAAAATGACTATAATAGTGAAAGAGATTTTTATACATTTGTTCACTAGTCTCCCCTTTTTCGTTATTTTATTCCAAACAACCATTGGGATAGATATGGCGATGACACTTAGAATGGTAGAGGACAGAATACAAATAATCCGCATTTAATAACTGGTCAAGGAATAATTCGCTCACAACAAACAATCTAATCATGTAACTGACCTAACCTCCGTACAACTTCACGACTTAATAAATTTCTTTTTTCGATGGTTAATTTTTTAAATAGAACCTTTAATTTTTTACCTTACTGCTATAATTAAACACAGGATTAAAGTTCTGGATGAACATTGCGGATGCCACATCTAAACACCTCACATACTCGGGTAGATGACCTGAAAGATTGCCGATTGGGCAGGGCGCTGCTCTTTCACGGAGTTTGTGGCTTAAAATCCTTCTGCTGGTATGGATAATCAAGCGGCAAACCGGGTCCATAAGACCGTGAGGCCTCCTAGACTTATTCCAGAAGTGGGGGACAGATCGCGAGTATTGGGCCACTCAACCTTGCACTAATCCTTCGAAGTACCTGGCTCGCGCGTGTTGCGCCGAAGTCGCAGTCCACGAGTGAACACAGAAGACGGGCGCTACTTGATTAGAGAATTTGGAATACTTCCTGGATGCTAGGCTGATCTCCTGTTGCCCAAATTAGTGAGGGTGGAACGAACCACACGTGCCGAAAACTAGGAAAATGGCAGGTGGGAATTTAGCTCGTTGCACCAGATTAGACGGGAAACCGAAGCCTGCTGGTATGGATGTTTGCTGCCGTTCTTAATCGACACCAAGTAGTAGGTTCCGTTTCATTAGTTCTCGAGTAACAAAACAGATGACTGTAGTTTTCTAAACTAAACCAAACCTGGGATAGGTGGAGTCTTCTAGATGCTCAATAAACATTGTAAAAAAAGACACCACAACGATGTGGTAAAGAAAAAATGCTCTATCCTGTCTTGTCTTCAGTACATGTGTCTCTGTGTGTTTCTCTCGCACACGCATTCCATACTAGAAAACCGTACTACTTTTTTTCAGTGACCAAAATCATACTGTAAGTGACGCGCCCATTAAAGCCGACGAAGGGCGATAGAGTGTTTTGGAGGGACAATAGGGTGCAATCCATAAAATGTGGAAAAAATACGGCCCCTTGTACCAAGGTTTCCTAGTGAAGGAAGAAAGATGTTGAAGGGGAGATCAAGTTGGTCCAGCTAGAGAGACATGTGTTTTCCTGGGGAGCCCGACGTAGGCTGTGTATTTTGATAGTGGGGATTGTTTAGCGAGATGCAATGATGATACGTCATTTTTTTATAATTTTGTTACTTAATTAAATGCTATGTTTGTTGTTAGAAGAAGGCTTCGTCTAAGTCGATACTTCTTACATATTAATTCAGACTAATAAATCATGGCAAATAATGTTCTTCGACATCACAGAATTTCAATTTAATTGAATAAGGATCCAGATTTTAAAACTCTGGACCAGAGGGGATTACACTGGATTCGGAGTGCTAGTACATATATTCGAAAGTGTGTGTCCTTAACATGGAATATCTCTATAGTGAAATACTTTTGAATGACAGCATTCAAATGTGTGAATCCTACATACGAGTTTGGGTAAATTGTGATAAGGATTTTGTGTTATTCCCCACCTTTGATCGTAGATCAATTAGGCTAAACATAATTCAAACTATAGATTTGCTGGTGATTTAATAATTAATACACATATATCAAGGCATTAGTTGCACCGGATTTGAGTTTCTGCGAAATTGTTATTATGGAAAATTCTAAATACATAATATGGATTAAATATTCTATGTGGTAATTTCTAATTAAGTAACATTAAAGATATATAAAGTTCCATATCGATTGCATACACAGATTAAGTGAAAATAAGTGAGCTTCGAATATTACATTGGCATATTACTATCGAAATTACTTATTTAAACTTATCAACAATGATATAAATATAGGAAATTCATGTACAGCATTTCATTAAATAATTCCAATGTAATGTTAATGCAGTTTTTTTTAAATCAGCATTTAATGTATGTGTACAAATTCAAAAATTATTATAAGTTATAGCGTGACATATGACTGTAAACGTCCGTTTCCCTTCACAATTTCATGTGAAAAAAATACTTTAGCTCTTGATTTAATGTATTACGTTGTTCCAAATTTAACAAAAGAATTTCTACTGAAGTGAATCTACCAAACAACAACAAAATTATTCTTAGAACAACAGTTTCTTTTTCCTTAAAAATCTAACACGTTAAAATCCATGAGCTCTGAAATTTCAGGATTTCAAACTTAAGAAATCGGAATCGGGGTAAGTGAAAACAAGATATTACCTGCCAAAAGGATTTTACCACTCTGAAAACAGTTTTATCGGTAAAAGCATCTGTCTAAAAATAAAATATACGATTCATGCATTTAACAACAGTACAGCATTTATTTGCAGCCTCATGCAACATTAAAATTGTTGCAGTTTTTCAGCTTTCATTTCTTAACTTAAGCTGAAGAAATTTCTTCTGTATAAATACGGGATTCTGTCTGAGTTCCGATACTTGTCTGAAAACTTTTTAACTTTTCTAGGAAGTTAATAGTTAAAAACATTGGTCTGGATTGCTTTTCTCTGAATTTATTGTAAGGGTTAGTACAGAATATGTGACTGGAAGTGGATATTGCTACATGTAATAAATAACCTAATGAGATAAATCGACAGTAAAACGTAATAACAATTTAAATAAGATTTAAACTCATAACATAGTTGTCGTAATGAGGAATTTGCACATGTGGGGGATTCGAACAACTTAGTATTTTTCTGATAATTCCAGACTCGTAGATTCCTAAAATGTTCTCAAAAATGTAAAAAAACTGAGTCCATAATTTAAAAAATTAATTTTAAAGTTAAGCAAAAATCACGTGACATCAAAACGCTCCGTGATTGGTTGTGATGTCATCGTTCATGTCGACCAATATTTTCTTATTGCTTTTAAGCGCGCACTATTTTCCGATTGTGTTTTTGCAAGTTCCTGAAATTTTCTAGCTATCAAAATTAATTTTTATTTAAACCTGAAGATTTATTTTATCGATCTAGAGAGCTTAGTTATCTCAATTTGTCATAAATGTCTCTTCTAACTGGATTTACCAAAGGACAGTCAGACAACCTTCCGAAAATTAACAGCATGTCAATGTTTTCGTTCTTGGAGAAAAAAAAAAACCAGGATTTTATGGGAACAGAAATACGGGGAATTAAAACCCAAAGGTATGTAAAATCAGCTATATATTTATCCAATTTTACTTAACATGTATTAATATTTTATTCATGCTAATCACAGCTCCTATTTGTAGATATAGACAAGTCAAATAAATATACATATATCATATACACACATTTGTAGTAGCATCGCTTTTTATAAGTAGAGATAGATGTAATATATTAAAATAAAAATTAGAGAAGGTATTTATTGTGAGACCGGGACCTTTAGCCTTCGTACCAAAGATCCTTAATAATGTGTACTGTTAAAATAAAAAACGAAATAAATCTACCAAAAAAATTATTAAAAATATATAAAAATGTAAGGAAAAAGTTTTAAAATGCTTAAAATTGGCCATACATCACTTTTCGTATGTTAAATTATTTTTATTATTCCATGTGTATTGCTCTCACATCCTCCGTACTGTTTTTGTTTTCTGCTCTCCTGTTGAGGGTGGAGCCTAATATTTAAATCCACGCATCGTTTTATTACTCCAACAAATACTTTATTTTGCCTTTCACCAATGTGGGCGTGTTGTATGGTGGTTAAGTACGCCTACTGCATAGTATTATCGTTCTCCTTGGGTGCTCGGTTCTATCCCCGACGATGCCAAAATCCAAGAACTTGATTTAAATTATTAAAAATTGTTTTTTTATGTTTATTTATTATTCTTTAGGCCTTTTTCGGATTTTTAATGCAATTTAATTATTTTTAAAACATTTATTTTTTACTTTTTCAGAATTTTCAATTTTTTCGATTTTGATATTTTAATTCATTATTTTTTGTTTATTTTGTACAGATGTCATGGCCGCAAAAATATTTTATGTTTTTCTATCTCTAAACTCTCTACTCTCGAGTTATTGTGCTATGAACTCACGAATCCACCCTTATATTTCTTTGCTCTTTTATGTGTTTATTTTTCGCTCGTTGTCATTTTTGTGCTTACTGATAGAAGCCTCTGGATTGAAAGCCTTTAGCCTTCGTGTTGCAAAAAGTAGACCGTAGCGATCCAAAACCAAACCAATTCTTAAAAATTTTAAATTTGATGAAAAGAAGTTTAAAATCTTTAAAAGGCTTTACTTAATTATTTATGCTTTTTTAAATAGCAATACAATTTTATTGTCTTTAATGTTAATGTTAAATTAAAAAATGTATAAAGTTTCTGAAATTAAATTTAATTTTTAAAGTAATATCATTATAAGTATTTTAAAAATATTATATACTTTTTTCAAATTAGTCACCAATTTAATCGAAAGATATCACTGTGAATTGATTCAATTAAGAAAGTATGCATCTTTGAAGAAAATATTTATAATACCTTAAAAATACAAAACCTTCCCATCCCACGAGTTATTTATTAAATAATTATATGATTGAGATATTTATATGTTTTACGATATTTATATGCTTTATCAAACATTTATTGTAGTTGAACTCTGTGATAATACTCGAAAATTAGCAGTTTTAAAAGTTAAATAGCACTGGTTAATCAACAGTTCTTTTAAAGGTATAAATGTATTTTTATATACTTTACTTTTTCTAAACTAGTAATATTTAAACAAAAGCAAGCATTTATTTACCTAAAAATGGTCTTCCCAAACCCATAGAGATGATTTATATGATAATTAGGGGTTTAATTTCTCATCCCTTTTTATCGCAGTTGTCCAGATTTTACGTGTATGTGTATCTTTGGAAACGCTGAAAAATATCTTCTCATTGCAATTAGTTGCTGTATTTTGACAGAGTGGCACAATACAATATTTATACTATGATTTTTTAATGCCAGACATAATAAAAAAATTTCTATTATATGCGATACTTTATACAGAAACAAATTTAAAAGTCGCCTTTTAACATGTAAACAGCATAGGCGGTCGGTGTCGACATGAACGATGACGTCACAAACTCGGCGGAGGAAAAGTATCGTTTTTGAGAGACGTTAAAGAGTCCGCTATAAAACCCATCAGAAATCACTCATTAGGCCCCCAAATGAAAGAAAAATAGCTACTGTCCTGTTACTTTTTTGTCTTCTATCGTTTAAAATCAAAATTAGAAAACGTGAAAATTCCTCATTCGTATTTCGATTTCGGAGCATTTGTAGCCAAGCACATTTATTATAATTACAGCGCCATCTACTAATAAAAAATGTCAACTTTTCTTCATACCAAATATAAAGAAAAAACATTTGCTTCAAATATGATAATACAATTATTAGTCTATTAATATAAATACTTTGGAAAGTAAACATAAAAAAGACTCTATGAAACTATTAGCATTCGAACTCCAACTGCGGTTTTCGAATTGTGGGTTGTTTGGGGCGCCTTAGCAGATTCGCTGTATCGCCCGTCGTGAGACTGGGTGAGCATCTGGATTTATCAGTTCCATTATGGGTACACAAATACATAACATTAAAATTACATGAAAGGTTAACAAAACAATTTAACCCTAGACAGCAAATAAAAATAGAAAAGTGGTAAAGGGAGAAAGTTTTAAATAGAGAGTAGGAAGTTTAAAATGGGATAGGGAGTTTTTATAGTTATGCAAGCATCATTTTATAAAATTTTAATTAGTTTTTTTTTTTTTTTTTTTTGAGTTTTATATTTTATATATATTTTTTTTGTGTAGAAAATACACAAAGCATAATAATAACAAAAGGAGGAAGTTAAGGAAAGCGGAAAAGAAGAACGAAGTATAAGAATTGATAGAGTGCTAACTTAAGTAGAAATAGCAAGAGTCATTGTGGCGCCATCTAATGTCGGCGCGAGGAATTAAGAAATTAAGAATTTGGAATAAGCTATGATTTTAAGGAAGCACGGCAGCTCATGGCCGCTTACGATTCCTGGTTTCCCTAAAATCATAGTCAGGAAGCTCAGCAATTATTTCATTATTGATATTATTAATGTTGGCATAAAACTTAATGGAAATGTTACGGCAAATATCACTAAAAGTTAGAATATTGAGGTCACGCCGTATGACTTCATTACGTAAATAACGCGGAGCTCTTATTAGATTTGTACTCTTCAAACATGAACACATAGTTCTTTGAATATACTTTATTGATCTTGATTAATATGCAAAGATTATTTACAGCATAGCATGGCACTCTAGCCACCAATTCGTATACACCGCTACAGCATCTACATGCTCAAACAGTGTTGCCAACCTGCAAAAGCAAAATTATGGATTCTAGGTCCTTAAATTATGGCATTGGCTTATAAATTATCGTACATTTTTGTAATAGTTAAAAATAGTGTTAATAGATGGAGCTTGTACGATATATTTTTCTGGTTATACATTTCTCTCTCCCCCGTTATATGTATCTCCCTCCTTATATATATATATATATATATATATATATATATATATATACTTTTTAATAATGTTATAATTCATTATTCACTGTTGCTTTTTTTTAAAAAAAAATATGAAATATTCAGTAATAAAGCCGATTATTATTTAATAATTGGTTTAATTACTAAAAATACCATATTTTAGTGAAAACTGCAATAGAACAAGTAAAATGCAAAGTTACTTCTAATTATCCATAATTATGTAATCATTAAAGAAATATCTCCAGTATAATTGTGAATATTCAGTAATTTTGCATTCAACAATTTTATGTTTTAGACTGATTTAAATAATTTGAAATAACTAACAGATAAAAACACTGGACATAACAATTTTTAAAATTCTTTATTTTATATTCGTTTCAAATAATATCAAACATTAGTACCTAGGTCATATTCAATTTCACAAATATACATTTTTTTATTATTGACACTTTCCTTTCTTTTATTACACAGTACATAGGGCTTTCTCAACCCCTGTGTCAGGATTATTTACTTTCATTTAATGAAGAAGCCCCTCAAAACATCCTTAAGCTGCTCTAAAATCTACAACAATGATTATTTGATCGGGAAAAAGTGATAAAAAAAATTAATTAGACATTATCTGTTTTTTGTTGTTGATCTTTATAGAGTTACAGTTAAATTAACCGTTCTTTTAATTCTCCATTAGTCTAATGTTGTTTTATCGTATAAATCAGGAAATTATCGTACAGTTTTTCAGAATTATGTCACATAATTTTGAGATTATTTTTCATCGTACAGCGTTTTAAGTTATCGTACATATACGATAATTATCGTATGGTTGGCAACACTGTGCTCAAACATCATTCAGTTAAGGTTACCAAAAACATACAAGAGTCATAGTTACAGTTACAATATATATACAGGCAATAACACATGGAGGTAATAATAATAGATATATATACAATAATTAGATATGTTACACCCCCCTTTGAAGTTTTTTTTTTAGTTACATACATAATCATTTAGGTAGCTTGTTTTTTTAATTAATCTTCCTGATTTTGTTTGATTATTAGAGACTTGCGGCAACTTGGATACTTCTGGCGTATCTGAATCATTGGAGTTTGTATTGCTAGTCTCTGGCATTTCAAATTCAGAGTGTAGTTGAATTTGCATTGGAATTTCTGATGGTCTTAAGTGAACACGATTCCTAATAAAATTTTTGCCCTTATTATTTTGAACAACATAAGACCTGGGATTTCTATCTCTGGAAATAATTTTGGCTGGTTCCCAAGTTCTACTATTAAAGTTATACATGGTTACATTATCACCAGGACCAAATTCTTTTAGCACAGTACTATTTCTGTCATAATATTGCTTTTGTTTTTTCTGTCTGATAACAAATCTTTCTTTTAGATTTTTAGAACATTTTGCGTTTAACAATTTGTTATGTATGGGAAGTTTAGTTTTTAGCCTACGGCCAAACAAAAGTTGAGCTGGAGATAAGCTTATACCTGAGATTGGAGTATTCCTATATTCCATTAATCCCCCAATCCAATCTTTGTTGCTTTCAGCTGCTTTCTTTAAAATTGCCTTGACTATTCCTACTCCCCTTTCTGCCATACCATTACTTTTGGGATATCGCGGACTTACAAATGTGCACTTAAAATCCCATTCTTTGGCAAAAGACTTAAACTGAAAACTATTGAATGGTGCATTGTCACTAACTACCTCAGTTGGAACTCCAAAACGAGAAAAACAGACTTTTAATTTTGTATTTATGTCTGATATACTTTTACTATTTAACTTTTCAACTTCAATCCATTTTGAGAAATAACACATAATAACCAAATAATTATAATTTCTATATTCCATAATGTCAATTCCTATTTTTTCAAAGGGTCTTTGTGGAATTTCATGAGATATAAGAGGTTCTTTAATATTACACCTTTGAAACTTTTGACAAATTTCACATTTTTGAACCATTTTCTCTATATCAGTAGACATATGAGGACAAAACATTATCTCGCGAGCTCTGTTTTTACTCTTTTCCATACCAAAATGACCCTCATGTAATAATGATAACATGTCACTTCTTAGAGAATATGGTACAACAATTTTACAGTCTTTAAATAACAAACCAAATTCAGTATACAAACTATCTTTAAGCTTGAAATACTGTTTTACATTATCAGGGACACTTTTAATATGTTCAGGCCAACCCTTTTCACAAAATTCATATACTATTTTTAATTCAGAATCCAACTGAATTGCATTCTTAAATTGAATTATTCTTCGTTCACTCATAGGAAGCTGTTTTACAACATGAACAACATTCAACATTTCAGGATCATCACTTACCTTATCCTTAATAAATGCCCTAGACAAAGTGTCTGCAACAAACATTTCAGTACCTTTTACATATTGTATTTCAAATTGATATTTTAACAATTTTAACAACATTCTCTGCAATCTTGATGATATGTTACATAATGGTTTTTTAACAATTGCAGTGAGAGGTTTATGATCATTTTGGACAACAAATTTTTTACCATACACAAAATTATGATATTTTTGAACTGCAAAGACAATCGAGAGCATTTCCTTCTCTATTTGAGCATAATTTTTTTCTGTTTCAGTTAGACTTCGTGATGCATATGAAACAGGGTGACCCTCCTGAATTAGACAAGCACCTAAACCATCTTTGGAGCTGTCACACTGAATTACTATAGGCTTTGCACTATTAAACACTTTCAAAACAGTTGAGGAACTTAAAAGTACTTTTATATGTTTAAATGCATTTTCATGTTCACTTAGCCAGTTAAACTCAACACTTTCTTTTAAAAGACTCCTTAAAGGAGATGTTAGTGTAGAAACATTGGGTATAAATTTGGACACGAAATTTACCATACCTAAAAATCTTCTAACATCCTTCTTATTTTGAGGTGTATTCATTTCAGTTATGGCCCTAACATGTTGCGGATCAGCTTTAACCCCATCTTTAGATATGATTTGACCCACATATTTGACTTCTAATACTTTGTACTGAAACTTCTCAGGATTGAATTTTATGTTACACTCCTTAGCCCTTTCTAAAACTTTTCTTAATGTTAAATCATGTTCCTGTTCATCAGAACCTGTGATGATAATATACCTGTGATGATAGTATTGGCTTTGAGGATACATTTACAACAATAAACTTTAAAGGAATATCAATAAAATTATTTACAGAACATTTCAATATTAACTCACCTTCTGGTTTTAACTTGAAATTGCCATATGAAACTAATGTAATATTAGATTTACTTAATTTTGGGGTAGTTGGGAAACACATCTTTTTATAAATTGACATTGGCAAGACATTAACTTCAGCTCCAGTGTCTAATTTAAACTCAATGTCATTACTTTCAACATTAATTAGTTTTACCCAAACATTCTCAATTGAATTTACTGTTATTACACTGTCTATAAACAATTCTTGCACTGAATTTTCCAGTTCATTAACTTTTCTGTAGTTATTTTGTTTTAAGTTCTTAACTGTACACATAGCTGCAAAATGGTTCTTTTTCTTGCACTTAGCACACAATCTTCCAAACGCAGGGCAGTTATTCTTTGAATGTTCTTTACCGCATCTCTGGCACTTGAAGATATCAGTGTTTTGCTTAAACTTGAGTTGTTTTGATCTATACCTTTTCACTTCACTAATTTTAGGTGCTGCTGATGTCACAGTTTCTAACTGTTGTTTACTTGTCTCTGCTGCTCTCAAGAAGTCTGCTGCCTTCTTCAATGTTAGGTCTGCTTCTCGTAGCAATCTTTCTAATAGAGACTTTTCATGGATTCCGAGCACCAGACGATCTCTTATTAGGCCTTCCTCTTGATCACCAAATTCACATGTTGAGGCAAGGGTTTTCAATTCAGTCAAGTAATGGTCAACTTGCTGACCTTCATGCTGGCTGCACGAGAAGAATTTAAACCTTTCAAAAACCACGTTCTTTCGGGGTATGCAATAGTCTTCAAACATCGTCATTACATCCTCGAATTTTTCAACACTTTTTCCAGCTGGTGGTTTGAAGGTATTGAAGATTTCCACTCCTTCATCTCCAAGCAAGTTCAGCAAAATAGCGATTTTAACATTATCCGCTTTTTTATCCTTTTCAGATGCTATCAGGTAGTTTTGAAATTTCTGTTTCCATTTAGTCCATGACTCCGACACATTGCTGCAGGTGAACTTTATTTCACCAGGTGGTCGAAAGGAATTATCCATTGTAATCAGAGAACACAAAGTTCGTACAGGAAAATTAGAATTTCAGACAGAGCACAGTACTCACTAAGAGATCAATCCATTCCCATCTGAGAGTCTATTAGGCTTAATGAGTTCAGCAATTTTCTGACACCATATTAGATTTGTACTCTTCAAACATGAACACATAGTTCCTTGAATATACTTTATTGATCTTGATTAATATGCAAAGATTATTTACAGCATAGCATGGCACTCTAGCCACCAATTCGTATACACCGCTACAGCATCTACATGCTCAAACATCATTCAGTTAAGGTTACCAAAAACATACAAGAGTCATAGTTACAGTTACAATATATATACAGGCAATAACACATGGAGGTAATAATAATAGATATATATATACAATAATTAGATATGTTACAGCTCTTGCTATTCCTCTGAGGATCTTATTATGAGTACGATTTAAAATGTCTAAGTTAGCGGGGAACGCAAACGACCATATGGGTGCTGCGTAAGTTGCAGCTGGTAGTATTACTGTTTTATACAGTAATACTTTATTTCTAATAGATAAATGAGGGCCGAAAAGTAGTGAACGAAGCTCAACTTTCCTGGCAATGATTTTATTTTTAATATTAACTATATGTTGTTTAAAAGTTAGACGTTTGTCAATAGTAACACCAAGATATTTAATTGAGTTCTCCCATTCGATCACCTCGTCGTACATATGAAGCCGTGGGGGAAGTTTGAAGGAATGACTAAAATAAAGTGCCTGGCATTTGCCGGGATTTATTTTAATCTTCCAGTGTGTGAACCATATTTCCAGAGCAGAGATGTGGTGTTGTAAGTGGCCACACTATTAATGTGGTGCGTAGATAGGATATGTTGTTCAATGTCACACCTGGGGCTCTAAAATAAAGCTGGTTGTTATGTTTCTCTGTTTCAATTGTTGTGTGTTCTTTGTAACTTTTCTGTGCTGTTTTTTGACGTGCTTTAAATACGTCAAGAGCCACCCAGTGATAATATTTACTGAAGAACTGTTACAAGATGTAAAATTGTATACTATATAATTTTGAGTTTTGTGTCCTCTATGAGTCTATACGTCACACTAATTAGTATGTGTCATCACAACTGCCGTAATGATAGAAAAAACATTAAAGCCATGAGACACATCTCATGGTGTGTGTTGCTTGTAACTGTTCTATTCTATTTTTTGATGTTCTATTAAATACGTCAAAAGACACCCAGTGATAATATTTACTGAAGAACTGTTACAAGATATAAAATTGTATACTATATAATTTTGCGTCTTGTGTCAACTATGTGTCTGTACTTCACATTAATTAGTATGTGTCATCATAACTGCCCTAATGATAGAAAAAAAATTAAAGTCATGAGACACATCTCAATTCTTAAAATATTCGTAAATTATTATTGGGGAAAGCAAACATACTATGTATTTGAATTTCTAGACAGCATAAAAGTTACTTTTTACAATTTTTAAAAGTTACTTTTTCCCACCCTTGGATTAGAGTCTACAAACAGATACTAATTAAATAACCTAAATATAGCGTCAGTAGAATTTAAGGTGTAGTTTGGTAATGAATATCATTGCTGTACTAAAAGGAAGAAGTACCTAAGATAATAGTTTATAAGAGTATAAACTTTATTATTTTTCCTCTTAAATAGACGTAAATTAAATGAACTATTTAACATTTTTGGAGGAGATACACAAATGAATGACTTTATAAACAAGGTATATAAAGTAATGCAATCGTTCTCTATAATTAACGTTATCTATTACAATTACAATTTTTAGCAGCATGATTAAAAATTAGAACAATGAGATTATAGAAATGTATAAGTAAGGTATGAGATTAGATCAATGGGATTAGAGCATTGCTCTAAACAATTCATATTTTATTTTTAACTCATTCTTTTAACAACCATTTCTAACGCAGCTAAAATTCTAAATCAACAAAGAAATATTTTAGTTTTCAATTAATTTTTTCCGTGAAGTTATTGTCTCATATTAATAATATAAAATACATGAGAAATAAATATTAATAAATTTTAAACACAATGTATAAAATTTTAAATGAATAACCTTGATATAAATATTTTTCTGAGTGCTTTAATTTTAATTTTGAATAAACAACTGAGAATTAAAATAAAAGTAATGTGAATTTATAAAATGTTTAACAATGTTAAAGACATTAAAAGAAAATATTTTCTGTAGGTTGTAAGAAAGTGGAATTCTAGGAATTTTCAATGAAATAACAAGAAACATAAACAATGGAAAACTCAAAACGTAATGTTTAAATAACAGTTTAACAAGGTACAGAAAAATAACAGTTTGGTATTTTATTTAATTATATGTGAACGCAAAGATAAAAATACACTCGCATCAAAAGCTGTATTCCAAAGGATTCCTTAATTTGACTGTAAATAAATTTTTAGAATTATATTATATAATATATAATATGAATAACCTGTATATATATTGATATATTTTTTTCTGAGTGCTTTAATTTTAATTTTGAATAAACAACTGAGAATTAAAATAAAAGTAATGTGAATTTATAAAATGTTTAACAATGTTAAAGACATTAAAAGAAAATATTTTCTGTAGGTTGTAAGAAAGTGGAATTCTAGGAATTTTCAATGAAATAACAAGAAACATAACAATTTAAAAAATAATGATTTAATATATGAATATTAAAATATGAATTAATACATGAATAATTATATGAAAATATATGAATAATATATGAATAAATAATTTAATATATGAATATTTAATATAAAAATTAATAATGTAATATATAAATACAATCTTAAAATTCTGGAGGGGCAAAACTATAAGTTTGCCCCTCCTCTAAAAATTCTGGGGGGGGCAATTGCCCCCCCCCAAATTACGCCCATGTATATATATATATGTGTGTGTGTGTGTGTATAAGTATGCATATATACAAGTATATCTATATATATGTATACATATGTGTATATATATATGTATATATATGTATATGTATATATATATATATGTATATACATACATACATATATATATATATATATATATATATATATATATATATATATATATATATATATATATATATATACATATATATATATATATATATATATATATATATATATATATATATAATAGGGTTTTCTTATAGAATTAAAAATTTAGAGTTTTAGCCATGTTGGATTAAGAGCAATTGCTGGATAATATAGAAAATGACAAAAATACAGAGTTTATTGAGACAATCCGATTTTGACACTCTGAACTCCAATTCCTTATATTGGCTTGTATAGAGCTAGGACCGCAAAAGAGCCAGGTAATTAAATGTTCTAAGATTATACCACGTGATGGACGCTAACAATTTAAACTCAGATACTTAAACTAGTTAAGATAGTTGAGCAAAAATTCAGCTCATGTTGCCGTGTTCAATACAGGTAAGCAGAAATAATTTGTCAGTTTTAGTATACAGTCGCCAGAAGTTTATTTTAAAATATAATTATAATTAAATTTGTTAGCTTCGTTATAATATCATTTAATATATATTTCTTATTCTGTGGGATAACACCTTGTCGTGGTGGTTGATCATCCCCAATTATGCCACTGTCAATTATCGCACCTCTATAATCGCAGAATATGGACAATAAGGGTTTTTCTACCGTTAAACTCATAACATAATTGTCGGAATTCGTATTCAAGATCTTCAAGAAGGTAGGGCAACTGGATTGCCTGTTTCTAACCTTGAAATCCAGAGATTTCTTACAGTAAGCAGAAAATTCACAACGAGCAGAGCATAAACAAATAAAAGATGAAACGGAATTCGTATTTCGATTTCGGAGCAATAGCCAAGAAAATATATTATACTTACAGCGCCATCTACTAATAAAAAATGTCAACATTTCTTCATAACATTTCCATCATTTTTAGGACATAAATTTTAAATTCCATCTGTTACCTAATAGTTGAAAAGTTATTTGACACTGATAGAAATACTAGTTTTACATGTAGTATTATAGAGAATTTAGAAGGAAATATTTTAAGAGATTCCTTTTAAAGGTCTGAGTGCTTTTAGGATTGAACGGAAATATGGAAGGTAAAAAAATATAGCATTACGTGAAGGAAATGTTACAAATTTTAGAGGAAAGATTATTTTAGAAGAAAGGTAGTATTAGGGAAAAATGACATTTAAGTCTATGAGTATGAGTGAGGGAAATTGAACAGAAAATGTATCTGTGAGTTATATGTATAATTTAGAAGATTATAACGTTAAGTGTGTTATGGTCATGAAATTCAATCGTACGTGAAAAATGATTTAGCAATGGTAGAAATGATTTTCTTACGACTAAAGTATGGTTTTAAGAATAGTTATGTATTAAAGATGATTCTGTGTTAGTTTAGGGTTGTATCGAAAATATAGAAGATTGAAAAATATAAAAGTTTTTATATTAAATCCATATTCCAAAAAGTGCAGTTTCTAAAGGAAATATAAAGAAAGGCACCATTTTAAAAATTAGTAACTATAGTAACTATGGAATTCAAGAAGTAGATGTAAAGTAATATTAGGGGAAAATGACATTTAAGTCTATGAGTATGAGTGACGAAAATTGAACAGAAAATGTATCTGTGCATTATATGTATAATTTGCAAGATTATAACGTTAAGTGTGTTACGGTCATGAATTTCATCATACGTTAAGACAGATTGAGCAATGATAGAAATGATTTTCTTACAAGGAAAATATAGTTTTAAAAATAGTTATGTATTAAAGATGATTCAGTGTTATTTTAGGGTTGTATCGAAAATATAGAAGATTGAAAAATATAAAAGTTTTTATAGTTAAATCCATATTCCGAAAAGTGCAGTTTCTAAAGGAAATATAAAGAAAAGCACCATTTTAAAAATTAGTAACTATAGTAACTATGGAATTCAAGAAGTAGATGTAAAGTAATATTAGGGGAAAATGACATTTAAGTCTATGAGTATGAGTGACGAAAATTGAACAGAAAATGTATCTGTGCATTATATGTATAATTTGAAAGATTATAACGTTAAGTGTGTTACGGTCACGAATTTCATCATACGTTAAGACAGATTGAGCAATGGTAGAAATGATTTTCTTACAAGGAACGTATAGTTTTAAGAATAGTTATGTATTAAAGATGATTCTGTGTTAGTTTAGGGTTGTATCGAAAATATAGAAGATTGAAAAATATAAAAGTTTTTATAGTTAAATCCATATTCCGAAAAGTGCAGTTTCTAAAGGAAATATAAAGAAAAGCACCATTTTAAAAATTAGTAACTATAGTAACTATGGAATTCAAGAAGTAGATGTAAAGTAATATTAGGGGAAAATCACATTTAAGTCTATGAGTATGAGTGAGGAAAATTGAACAGAAAATGTATCTGTGCATTATATGTATAATTTGGAAGATTATAACGTTAAGAGTGTTGCGGTCATGAATTTCATCATACGTTAAGACAGATTGAGCAATGGTAGAAATGATTTTCTTACAAGGAACGTATAGTTTTAAGAATAGTTATGTATTAAAGATGATTCTGTGTTAGTTTAGGGTTGTATCGAAAATATAGAAGATTGAAAAATATAAAAGTTTTTATAGTTAAATCCATATTCCGAAAAGTGTAGTTTCTAAAGGAAATATAAAGAAAAGCACCATTTTAAAAATTAGCAACTATAGTAACTATGGAATTCAAGAAGTAGATGTAAAGTAATATTAGGGGAAAATGACATTTAAGTCTATGAGTATGAGTGAGGAAAATTGAACGGAAAATGTATCTGTGCATTATATGTATAATTTGGAAAGATTATAACGTTAAGTGTGTTACGGTCACGAATTTCATCATACGTTAAGACAGATTGAGCAATGGTAGAAATGATTTTCTTACAAGGAACGTATAGTTTTAAGAATAGTTATGTATTAAAGATGATTCTGTGTTAGTTTAGGGTTGTATCGAAAATATAGAAGATTGAAAAATATAAAAGTTTTTATATTAAATCCATATTCCAAAAAGTGCAGTTTCTAAAGGAAATATAAAGAAAGGCACCATTTTAAAAATTAGTAACTATAGTAACTATGGAATTCAAGAAGTAGATGTAAAGTAATATTAGGGGAAAATGACATTTAAGTCTATGAGTATGAGTGAGGAAAATTGAACGGAAAATGTATCTGTGCATTATATGTATAATTTGCAAGATTATAACGTTAAGTGTGTTACGGTCATGAATTTCATCATACGTTAAGACAGATTGAGCAATGATAGAAATGATTTTCTTACAAGTAAAGTATAGGTTTAAAAATAGTTATGTATTAAATATGAGTCTGTGTTAGTTTAGGGTTGTAACGAAAATATAGAAGATTGAAAAATATAAAAGTTTTTATAGTTAAATCCATATTCCGAAAAGTGCAGTTTCTAAAGGAAATATAAAGAAAAGCACCATTTTAAAAATTAGTAACTATAGTAACTATGGAATTCAAGAAGTAGATGTAAAGTAATATTAGGGGAAAATGACATTTAAGTCTATGAGTATGAGTTAGGAAAATTGAACGGAAAATGTATCTGTGCATTATATGTATAATTTGCAAGATTATAACGTTAAGTGTGTTACGGTCATGAATTTCATCATACGTTAAGACAGATTGAGCAATGATAGAAATGATTTTCTTACAAGTAAAATATAGTTTTAAAAATAGTTATGTATTAAATATGAGTCTTTGTTAGTTTAGGGTTGTAACGAAAATATAGAAGATTGAAAATATGTAAGTTTTTATAGTTAAATCAACATCCCGAAAAGTGCAGTTTCCTAAAGGAAACATAAAGAAAAGCACCATTTTAAACATTAGTAACTATAGAATTAAAAAAATAGATGACAAGTAGTATTAGGGGAAGATGACATTTAAGTCTATGAGTATGGTTTGGAGCTCTACAGTCTACTCTTTTGCACATGAGGGCTAATGAGAGAGGGACCTACTGCTTAAAGCCGATTCCGAACGGATACGAACATCCATGCCATAGTGGGATTCGAACCCACGAACTCTGGTACTGACGATCAGTGCCCTAACCAATCGGCCAGCGTTCGGCCTAGGCATATGAGTGAGGGAAATTGAACACAAAATGTATCTGTGAATTATATGTCTAATTTGAGAGATAATTAATTAATTGGTTTGGAGTGCTACGGTCTATTTTTTGTAACACGAGGGCTAATTAAACCGGGACCTACAGCTTAAAGCCGATTCCGAACGGCTACGAACATCCATGCCGCTGTGGGATTTGAACCCACGAACTAAGGTACCGAAGGCTAGCACCCTAACCAATCGGCCATCGTTCGGCCTAATTTGAGAGATTATAATGCTAAGTGTGTTGTGGTCATGAATTTCATCATACGTGAAAATGATTGAGCAGTGGTAGAAATAATTTTCTTACGAGTAAAATATAGTTTAAAAAATAGTTATGTATTAAAGATGAGTCTGTGTTAGTTTAGAGTTGTAACGAAAATATAGAAGATTGAAAGTATTAAGTTTTTATAGTTAAATCAACATCCCGAAACGTGCAATTTCCTAAAGGAAACATAAAGAAAAGAACCATTTTAAAAATTAGTAACTATAGTAACTATAGAATTCAAGAAATATATGTAAAGTAATATTAGGGGAAAATGATATTTAAGTCTAAGAGTATGAGTGAGGAAAATTGAACGGAAAATGTATCTGTGTATTTATATGTATAATTTGGAAGATTATGACGTTAAGTGTGTTACGGTCATGAATTTTAATCATACGTTAAAAAAGATTGATAGATATGATTTTCTTACAAGCAAAGTATAATTTTAAAAATAATTATGTATCAAAGAGGAGTCTTTGTTTAGGTTTGTAACAAAAATATAGAAGATTGAAAATATGTAAGTTTTAATAGTTAAATCAACATCCCGAAAAGTGCAGTTTCCTAAAGGAAACATAAAGAAAAGCACCATTTTAAAAATTAGTAACTATAGAATTCAAGAAATATATGTAAAGTAATATTACGGGAAAATGACATTTAAGTCTAAGAGTATGAGTGAGGAAAATTGAACGGAAAATGTATCTGTGTATTTATATGTATAATTTGGAAGATTATGACGTTAAGTGTGTTACGGTTATGTATTTCAATCGTACGTGAAAAAGATTAAGCAATGGTAGAAATTACTTTTCTTACGAGTAAAGTATAGTTTTAAAAATAGTTATGTATTAAAGATGAGTCTGTGTTAGTTTAGGTTTGTAGCAAAAATATAGAAGATTGAAAAATATACACGTTTGTATAGTTAAATCAACATCCCGAAAAGTGCATTGTTTCCTAAAGGAAACACAAATTAAAACACCATTTAAAAAATTAGTAAATATTAACTATACAATTAAAAAATAGATATTTTTATTTGAAATAACATAGCATTACAAATGATGTGGATGTAAGTATTAATTTCTCAATAACACCAAATAAATAAAAAATATTTTTGACATTGACAGGAGTTTTAAGGAATAATAAGCACAGCAGATGATCAGCAGTGCATTTGTGTATTATATACATGGAATAAGAGATGAGAATATATATCTCAGAAAGCTCTTATAACGTGCTCGTTGTTCTTTAGGAAACGAGAGATACCATTTAAATTTTAGCATAGAGCATATATAATGTGATACTGCAATATCCTATGATACATAATTTTCTGTTTATAATAATGTGCTGATAAATGTATTAGGCAATTTCATGTGCCTCTGATCTAAAGTGACAGACTTTTTGAATTCTAGTATATTGGTTTTAATAGATTTAGTATTATTCTTAGATTTAGAATAATCTAGTTATAAACACTGAAAAAATGCACGCTTTAATTAGTGAAATGAATTTATTTTAGGCCTACTGAATTTATTTAGGCTTAAGTTTACCAATATACATTTATAATAAAAACAAAAGTGTTATTTCATGCATTGATAATATGTATAAAAAAAGGAATTTGTTTCTATACTTACAGCTTAAAAAGATGTTGTTTAATGCTGTAATTAAGAAAATTTCCCAAGTAACTAAGGACCAGTCTCACCAAAGTCTTTAATAGCTAACTGCTATCAATCCGTTACTCCAAACAATGGTGGGCCGTAATTCTTTGCTTATACAGAGATGAATCGCGGTTAGCAGTTAAACGACTTTGGGGTTTCCAATATATTGAAAAAAAGGTGTAATAACGTGATTTAGATATACATTTTCACACATACAACAAAAAACAAAATCACAGAAGAGGGGTTGAAATTTGAAGAGCAGTTTTCCTGCTCGGTGCCCTCTTTCTGTTGAATCGATTCCAATCTTCGTTTAAACAGAGATGAATCGCGGTTAGCAGTTAAACGACTTTGGGGTTTCCAATATATTGAAAAAAAGGTGTAATAACGTGATTTAGATATACATTTTCACACATACAACAAAAAAGAAAATCCCAGAAGAGGTTTTGAAATTTGAAAAGCAGTTTTCCTGCTCGGTGAACTCTTTCTGTTGAATCGATTTCATTATCTCAACTTGAACATAGTGTCTTTAATCCTCACCATGGTCTGATACAGGTAATCAGAAGAAACTTTTGTCCCTATTAAGGCTGATTTAAGTTAACTACATACTTCAAAGTGAATCATTTTGACCTATATGTTTTTATATAATGAATCAATCATTGAGGTGCTTTCCCTTACAGACGATAGATGGCGCAGTAAGCGTGGAATAGGAATGGCTGTCGTTTTCGGTTGTATGATCGTTGCTCGATCACGAATATATTTCTTAAGTGTTTTTCTTTAAATAAAATAATTTTTGTGTCTGTCAACATCGCTTAATTGATTTAGTCATCTAGTAAGATCAAGTTTCTTAGTCATTTAATGTAACCGCTCAAGTTTAAAATTAGTTCTGATTTCGGATTTAAGGTAGCGACGAACTTCGGAGTTGGAACAATTATGTTATGACCACGACATCATAACAATCATTATACCAGTGGTGTAAAATGTCCAAATGCTAGAAAGGAGCTGCCTTTCTCAAATAGATATTTTATTTTTGTTGGAAAGGCTTATCGATAAAAATATCGATTCAATTTAAATTTCGGTCGTAACGTCATTTCCTCCTATACAAATATGTTGTGTCAGCCGTGGTATAAATTGACTTACCCGGTTAGCTCCTTGCCCTTGTCTGTAAATCTGCTTGTTTGGAACTACTGAAAATGTTGGTAAGTCAGTCGTAAGGAAATACGACGTAGTATGTTGAAAACTGCTTTCTTTTATACCTTGTTTATATTTTTGTCGTTCAAGCTGAACGAATAAATGTTTAATCCATGAGATGAACTGTGTTTTGGACTCTCTACGTATATCCACACTACATGCATAACATGACGCTGGGCACTCTGCAAATAAGTTGAAATTTACCTCAACAATTTTGAAATTGAATTCAGTTTAAAAGTTCAAAAACTAGTAAAAGTTCAAAATTTATTCCTTTTCGTTCGTAATAATTTTACGAGCTAAACCATTTGAATTACTTGAATTACACAAAAATTTAGCTACTCTGATATGCGGATAAAATATATAACACTTCCGTTTTCAAAATGGGGTTAAACTTTGAAAGTTCTGACGAAATATACAATGATATTATCACAATTCTTCACATACAATATTCTTGTTCTTGCTTTGAAGTTAATCTTACAAAATGTATATTTTCTTTGAAGTTTAATTTATTTAACAATACTTTTATTCTCTTCTACTTCAGATTTTAAATAATCATTACTATGGAAATATTTTAATGTTTTGCATGTAACTATAACTTATTTTTCATCCTCAGTTATAAAACATTAACTTGAAACAGTATTTTTAAACTCTACCATCTCCAAAAGCTGAATATTATTTCTTGTTTAAAGATAGGTAACGCGTAATTATTCCTAAGGTTTGGTTTGGATTAGAGCTCTGTAGTCTACTTTTCTGGAAACAGAAGAGCTAATGAGAACTGGACCTACTGCTTAAATCTGATTCTGAACGGCTACATCCATGCCACAGTGGGATTGGAGCCTACTAATTCCGGTGCCAAAGATCAGCGTCTTAACCATTAGGTCATCGTTTGGCAAATTATTCTTAAGATTATACATTTATGCTGTTGAAATAATGATTACTTGGTGAATTTTATTATCTTCGGATGGTTTAATTTTGTTTTTTCCTGTATTTACGCAAAATGAATAAATACCTACGATAAGATAACTTTTTAAAATTCTGTTAAATGCATGGTAGTTTTTCTACACTTCCAGAATGATTTGTGACTATCATCAACATGTATGTGTATCAACAGTACTATATACACCGGCATACCCCCTAACAGTTCGTAAGACATTTCCATTACATCGGCTGTACATCTCAAGTATATGTCGCAGTAGTCACGAACGGAATACATGGCCACCATACGAGGAGTACCGGTGGATGCAAGATGCATCCTTTTAAAGGCTTCCAGTGCAACGGCGGCTTAAAGTCATTGCATGGCGTGCACGCATGCATGGCGCGATATGCGCGGCGACCGTTTTAAATATTGCCTTCTGGAAAGATATGCAAATACTGTTGTTGAGATGTCCAATAAAGTGCTTTTTTCTTGCATCGGCAGTGACGTCATACATTGTTTTTCGTATTTTTCTTGTAAGCTATGGATTGTACAGGAACGCTTCTTTGGCCAGTTTTATATACTCCCAACGAGGAATCTAGCTGTGCAGAGTTTATGCTGTCATTTTGGGACACCCTGTATGTATATATATATGTATATATGTATATATATATATGTATATATGTATATATATATATGTATATACATATATATGTATATATATATATGTATATATGTATATATATATATGTATATACATATATATGTATACATATATATATATATATATATAATTCCACGATATTGCAACTTCTCTGATTCCATAGGTTATTATTTCTCTGGTGGATTCTATACTTTTATATGTATTTTCTTAGACTTCCATATTACCTATTCTAACAATAAACTAAAAGTAAAATCTAATAGTAAACTTCTTATAATGGAAAGTATTCTTCTTGTGGTCTTGAAATATTATGAAAGAAATTCTATACATACAAGAATAGAAATATATACAGATGTACTCATATGCAAATGTAATAAAAGATACATATATATTCTGCATACATATAAATATATATGTATCTATCCAAATGGATAATAAATATGTTATAAGTATACCATTAATAACATTTCCAACAACTACACCACATGAAGCGAGATCATACTGTATTGTATTAATTTCCAGAATACGATACTTTTACATCGAAAGTATTTTTTTGCCTCCCCATATATCCATACACTTCTATTTCTCACTCTCTCTGTATATGTATATATGTATATGTCAAGGCGCAGCATTAGCAGAACACAACTCCATGGACTAGACGACTAGATTTTTACAAACTGTGAATGGCAACACGAAGAAGTGTGCGCCAGAGACAATTACTGAGACAGAGTGTGTGTGTGCAGAAGAGTGAGAGTACAATGTCGAATGCTTTATGATAATTTTAATCAAAACGAATTAATGTCTATTTTATGTTTAATCGTTTAATGGTTATGCTTTTGTGCTTTGAAATTAAATGTTCCTGTTTTGTGAAATGTGCTTGATGTTGTTTTATCACATCTGGGGGCTCGGCCACACCATTTTCTACGACTAGATTAGGGACTTATAGACTGCTTAATAAAATTTATGACGTGGACGGATACCGTGTTGATTACCTGAGGATTTTCGATTACTACACTAAGACGTCGACTTACCGTGAGTGTTCTCTATTCTGTTTTCACAATGGTCACCCTGCAGGAAATTCCTACGATAACAACGGATGACGAAGAGATATCGATAACCTAAACGAATTCCTCTGTGACAGACTTAGATTCAAATTTACAATCGCCTATTTCGGCAGATGTGCATGACCTTGGCTTTTCTCATAACGATCCGTATTTGCAAGCACTGCTGACTAGACACAACGGCGACAGTTCTTTCCTGTTACGTAAATTCTTTTGACTATGCGCCCGTTCAATGATAATTATTCCATTTATTCTTTTTTTCGAGATCGATTTCGCCATCGCAAAGACTGAACAGGTACTGCAACTTGATTATTATTTTCCAAATTTAACACTAAATCTACCAAGAGGGGTCAAATGAACCGTTTTTTGTTATTTTTGCCCTTATAAAATATGTCCTGTAGTTTTAGTGTTAAGAAGTGATGTACAAGACGTGTCAGCAAATTGCATTCACTGCTTCCTTGTCAACAGGAAACGTGGTAAAGGCGAAAGTTTTCTATATCCTATACCTAAAGGTGACACGCCATTACAAAGGTACCACATTGATTTTTTAGGTCCTCCTCTATTAACTAATAAAAATTATAAATATATATTTACTATGATAGATGCATTTACTAAATTTACATGGATTTATCCTGTTAAATCAACTTCTACATCTCATGCTGTAAATTTTTTAGAACTACAGAAGAGTGTATTCGGAAACACATCGCATATAATTTCGGCAGAGGAACAGTTTTTACATCTCATGATTTTGAAAATTATTGTAAAAATGAATCTGTTGAACATGTAAAAATCACTACTGGCATACCCCGCAGAATGGTCAATTTGAACGAATTCATGCCACATTAATTCCAGTGTTGACAAAACTTTCAATTAATGAACCGGAAAAATGGTACAAACATGTCACTAACCTCCAACGAATATTGAGCAATACCGTAAGTTCAACCACAAAATTTTCACCTTTTGAATTATTTACAGGTTTTAAAATGAAAACGAAAGATGAAGCAAAAATAATAGAAATCTTAAAATACAGCAAGCCTTATGCAAGAACGTGACCAAATGCGAGAAGACGCAAGACGAAACATTCAAACATTTCAAGAAATTGCGAAAGCTCAATATGATAAGAAACGAAAAACACCCTACCATTACAAAATTGGCGATCTTGTCGCAAAAAAAAGAACGCAGTTTGGTATTGGACTCAAACTAAAACCCAAGTTCTTTGGCCCTTATAAAGTGACTAAAATAAAACAAAAAGACAGATATGACCTACAGAAATTGGCAGACACGAAAGACCCGACGTTATCTCCACTGCGGCAGGCCAAATGAAAAAGTGGACGCAACTTCTTTACTTTTTATACGACTAAGACGTTTTCACCGACTATGACTTTTAAACCAGTACTATGACCTTTCCTCCATGACGGACAATTTTCCTTTTCAATTTCATTCTTCATTTATACATTTTTTAACAACACATAATGATTAAGTCAACTATGTGTACACGACGACGAAAGACAGAAAGGCAACGACGATCATTCACAGACTAAGACATAATTAAGCCTAAGAGTACAGCATCTTTTCTTTTTTTTTTGTCTCTCTAATTTTTTCTAGGTTCTTTGATGTTCCACGCTGACGACGTATTGATGACGATGACAATCTCCGATGATGACAACGACGCCTTACAATTTCCGTGGCCCCCGAAGACATCTCCACGCGAGGATGGCCGACTGTCAAGACGCAGCATTAGCAGAGCACAACTCCATGGACTACAAGACTAGACTTTTACAAACTGTGAATGGCAACGCGAAGAAGCGCGCGCCAGAGACAATTACTGAGACAGAGCTTGTGTGTGTGCAGAAGACTGAGAGTACAATATCGAGCGATTTATGATAATTTTAATCAAAACGAATTAATGTCTATTTTATGTTTAATCCTTTATGTTTTTGTGCTTTAAAATTAAATGCTCCTGTTTTGTGAAATGTGCTTGATGTTGTTTTATCACACACACACAAATATATATATATATATATATATATATATATATATATATATATATATATATATATATATATATATATATATATATATATGGCACTGACGAGTGGTTAAAACATGGAAGACACATCTGATTTCGTATATAAAAACTTCTTTATTGTAATCCTTCTGCGTACAGCTATGCAATTTAGATATCCTTTGTTCACATTTTGGGATGATAAGTGTGGAGAATATTACCAGCCCGATTCCTGCCTAGAAGCTTATTTTTTGGCATTGCTAAAGCAAATCTTCTTGTCTACTTCCACGTCAGCTTCTTTTACTCTGTATAGTTCCACTCGAAGGTGTGTCTTTCTTCTATTACTTTAATGAGTATTATGTTAATGTTTCTCCTATTACGTTAATGAGTTCCAACTATTTTTAATTAGAACTCGCTTAATTCTTAACTCCCATTTTTAAACATGACATGTATACAATATTGTTATTCTTCCTTAATGAATTTTGTTTAAAGTGTGGTCTTAGTTGTAGAAATATTATAATTATTCTAGTCTAAAAATAAATAAAGTATGTTTTTTGCCAGAGAATAAATAACCAAACGACAAAAGTAGTAACAATATCACTAAATAGGTCAATGTAATTCATAAAAAAATTTTGAGAGTCTTCTTTTCCTATCACAAAACTATCGCATTTCATGTTACTACAGATATTATTTTTCATAGAAATATTAACCGGACTTTTAGACTTTTATTTCAATTAGTAGTGAATCAAAAAATCATATTACTTATCTTTATCCATTAAGAATATTTATAACATAAAAGTGAATTACTGTAATTCATAATTTAAATGTTTATATCCTGTTATGAAAACTTTTTTTCTTCAGCTAGACGAGCGTTTTGTTTTAAACGGTGAATACAGGTAAACGTAAAAAAATTACATTGAGGACGAATCATAAATATTTATTATTAAATTATTTATCCATTACTTTTTCATTCCGGTTTTTTACAACTGATTATAGATCCCTACTTCTAATAATATGCTTATCGTAAGTGAATGGTTCTGAAAGGTAGCAACTCCTGAGTTACCAGCAGTGTTTGAATATTCATAAGATTAACTGATTGATCCTAGATAATATTTTTTCGAATTCATTACCATATATATTATCTCAATACATTTTATCGAATTACTCTCATAACTGAATAAATACGGTAACTCAATGCATGTGCCAGAAATATTATACTGTTTAGTAACTCTTTAGACTTGTCTTTTCATATATTTTATGTAAAATATTTAAAGATTATATATGTCAGATTAACTACAGGTAAGATTATAACATCTGTATCTTATATAAAGAATATCCCTAATATGTTTCAATTATGAAAATTATTTTCTTTGCTCATTAAAAAGGAGGATAATTGAATAAATTTTCATTGATAAAACGTGTCACACATTTATGAGACACCACTACCAATAAGTTGTTTTGGGTTTATGCTGGTGCATAAAGACCACCTGAGTTTACTTTCATGAGTGAAAACGAAACTAATTAATTTATTTCATGTTACCTGTAGATGTAAAATGTACGGGGTTACTTGAATACACATAAGAGACACATAAAGAGATAGAAGACTTTTGTATATAATGTAGTACAATAACTACTTGATATGCTTAGAAAGAATTTCCCTTTCTGTAAATCAATGATTTATGAATAAAAGGTAAAGCCTCAAATTTAAACTTACAAAGTAGCAAATGGGGATTTCTATTTAGTGAGATTATTGGCCAAAATTATATGTAATATTATTTTTATCATATCTCTTCATCTATCGAATTGGCATAAAGGGTATTGCTGTATAAAAGCATTCATTTATTTACATTTTCATCTATATACAAGATGAGAGCAAGCTATATTAGCCATACAAATATATCTTTGCACACATTATATATATATATATATATATATATATATATATATATATATATATATATTATATGTATATATATATATATATATATATATACATATATATATGTATATGTATATAAATATATATATACATATACATATATACATATATATATATATATATATATATATATGTATATACATATATATATATACATATACATATATATATATATATACATATATATATATATATATATATATATATATATATATATATATATATATATATATATATCAGTTGATTTTGCAATACTAATTTGATTTAGATACTTAACCCTCTAAGCGGTTCGAACGTACAATTCTGCCAAACCGATGATATCTTCAAAGCGATTGTCACGTACAATTTTCGACCTCCAAAAATGTTCCGAAAATGGATGTAATGTACATTTCTACCAATGTTTGAGGTAGGAGGTTCAAGTCGATTGTTTAGAAACTGCATCCCTCTTTGACTGACATTTATTGAGGGATGCACCCCTACTCCCTGAGGCACAAAGACGCTGATAGCTTTTCATGGCTTTGTAAATCTCTATTTCGAAGTATTTCGTTTGCGGTAACAGATGTATCTTTAATCGCACCACTTAAATATCTTGGATAACTTTCGTAAAATATATATAAATAATTCTCTTAAAGAATATTTTTATTTGTACTTTTAGAATCCATTATTTCTTATGGAATGATCTTCGAGACTTGACGAGCTTTATGTGTATTAAAAATTAACAATCTATAATATCTCTTTATATATCTATTTATAACCGGAAGATAAAGGGACAATAACGGGGGTTGGTTTCCCGTATTCCATTCTAGTCGACAAAGGGTGAAGTAAAAAATCATAGAACGCTTTGGCCGTTGACACAATAAACCTTTAGCGTATTGGAGACTTTTTTTAATCGGTGTGTTCCACTTAGAGGGTTAATATTTACAATAATTATTCTTTAAAACAAAATATAACGTTCGGCTTTTCAAAGTAGAAGTGATATAATTCCTGCCTTAAATTCCATCTATTCACTTCTACACCTCAACCGCTTAAATCATTGTTGACTTCGTGTATTTATAGAATACTAAGTCCTGTCCTGAAAGTAAAACTTCCCTTGCCCAGTACACCTTCAAACATTGTCTTCTAGCAGTCTTTGGTCTCATTTTTGAAAACATATGTACGTATGACTGTATGTGTGAATTTCTCTTTTAATGAAGAAGGTAAAAAATAATATATTATTTGAAGTGAAAGCATATAAAACTTTTTTAGGAGAGAAATAATTGACTGGAAAGTGGTTTTCCATATTTAAATATTCTTACAAATAAAAAATTCTTATGAAATTGATATTTCAAACGTTTTCGTAAATTCTTTTAAAAGTTATAAACGGAGAAAATTGTTTGAAACTAATACTGCTTAAAATCCTATACAGAAAAAATGAAAAAGTTTAGAAGACTGAAACTGACAGTTAAATGAAAAAAATTGATAAAATAAAGTTGTTTACGTTTAGAAAAAAATACTTAACTATAAAAAAAGATTACTTTTCAATAAAGTTGATGTGAGAAAATACATTTAAATTCACTAATTTCCTTTTTCTTGTTTTATAAAGTTTCTTTTTATTTATAATTAGGAATAGATGGCATGTAGAAATTTTAATAAATATTTAATCCCAATACAACTCTTTTAAATGCATTTTTATCATTACACTTACAAGGAAATATTTAAATTAAACGTAAAATTTAATGTATTCAGAATTCATCATGGTAAGACTTCTAAAGTTATCATTATTAGAATACGATGAAATTAGTAATTATAATGTATTAAGAGGAATAATTATATATTTATATAAGCTAAAATAATGAATTCATTAAATTTAAATATTTTTGATTCTTTTAAAAAATTAGTCATATTTTCAGAAAAAGAATAACTTCAACGGGAAAAATAAAAGTAGAGGAATTTTGTATAATAAAATATATAAATATTCAGTATCTTGATGAATTTAAAACATCAAAATTCAAATTGCTTTTGAATTTGCAAATAAAATGTGGTGAAACTATACTATGGTATATTTTATAAACTGTAAAATTTTATCTCACTTTACACAGATTTAAAAGAACATACTATTTAATTTTAGAATATGTTTAGCAGGGAATTTAATAGAAGCAGTCAGGATTTTATACATTAATTTGTAAACCAAGAAATGCTCATTTTAATATCTTTTAAATGTTAAATTCCCAGCTCTATTTAATATGATCTCGAAAAATGCTAACAATTGTGAAAATTGAAACTAAAACAACACTTAATTCAAGAAAATTAAGTGTTGATTCAAGATTTTAAAAAAATATTCATATTTTAAGAAAAAGAATAACTTTAAGAGCAAAAATTAAAAAAAAGGAATTTTGTATAATGAAATATATAAATATTCAGTAACTTGATGGATTTAAAACATCAAATTTCAAATTGCTTTTGAATTTGAAAATAAAATGTAGTGAAACTATAGTATGGTATATTTTATAAACTGTAAAATTTTATCTCACTTTACACAGATTTAAAAGAACATACTATTTAATTTTAGAATATGTTTAGCAGGGAATTTAATAGAAGCAGTCAGGATTTTATACATTAATTTGTAAACCAAGAAATGCTCATTTTAATATCTTTTAAATGTTAAATTCCCAGCTCTATTTAATATGATCTCGAAAAATGCTAACAATTGTGAAAATTGAAACTAAAACAACACTTAATTCAAGAAAATTAAGTGTTGATTCAAGATTTTAAAAAAATATTCATATTTTAAGAAAAAGAATAATTTCAACAGCAAAATATTTAAAAAAAAAGGAATTTTGTATAATGAAATATATAAATATTCAGTAACTTGATGGATTTAAAACATCAAATTTCAAATTGCTTTTGAATTTGAAAATAAAATGTAGTGAAACTATAATATGGTATATTTTATAAACTGTAAAATTTTGTCTTACTTTCACAGACTTAAAAGAATATACTATATCATTTTAGAATATATTTAGAAGGGAAATTTAATAGAAAAAGCCAGAAATTTATACACTAATTTGTAAACCAAGAAATGCTCATTTTAATATCTTTTAAATGTTAAATTCCCTGATCTATTTAATATGATCTCTAAAAATGCTAACAATTGTGAAAAATGAAACTAAAACAACACTTAATTCAAGAAAATTAAGTGTTGATTAAGATTTTAAAAATTATTCATATTTTAAGAAAAAGAATAACTTTAACAGCAAAAATTAAAAAAAAGGAATTTTGTATAATGAAATATATAAATATTCAGAACTTTGACGGATTTAAAACATCAAATTTCAAATTGCTTTTGAATTTGTAAATAAAATGTAGTGAAATTATAGTATGGTATATTTTATAAACTGTAAAATTTTATCTCACTTTACAAAGACTTAAAATAATATACTATGTCATTTTGGAATATGTTTAGCAGGAAATTTAATAGAACCAGCCAGTATTTTATACAGTAATTTGTAAACCAAGAAATGCTCATTTTAATATCTTTTAAATGTTAAATTACCTGCTGAATTTAATATGATCTCTAAAAATGCTAACAATTGTGAAAAATGAAACTAAAACAACACTTAATTTAAGAAAATTAAGTGTTGATTCAAGATTTAAAAAAAATTATTAATATTTTAAGAAAATGAGTAATTTCAACAGCAAAAATTAAAAAAAGGTATTTTGTATAATGAAATATATAAATATTCAGTATCTTGATGGATTTAAAACATCAAATTTCAAATTGCTTTTGAATTTGAAAATAAAATGTAGTGAAACTATAGTATGGTACATTTCATAAACTGTAAAATTTTATCTCACTTTACAGAGACTTAAAAGAATATACTATATAATTTTAGTATATATTTAGCAGGAAATTTAATAGAACCAACCAGTATTTTATACAGTAATTTGTAAACCAAGAAATGCTCATTTTAATATCTTTTAAATGTTAAATTCCCAGCTCTATTTAATATGATCTCGAAAAATGCTAACAATTGTGAAAATTGAAACTAAAACAACACTTAATTCAAGAAAATTAAGTGTTGATTCAAGATTTTAAAAAAATATTCATATTTTAAGAAAAAGAATAACTTTAAGAGCAAAAATTAAAAAAAAGGAATTTTGTATAATGAAATATATAAATATTCAGTAACTTGATGGATTTAAAACATCAAATTTCAAATTGCTTTTGAATTTGAAAATAAAATGTAGTGAAACTATAGTATGGTACATTTCATAAACTGTAAAATTTTATCTCACTTTACAGAGACTTAAAAGAATATACTATATAATTTTAGTATATATTTAGCAGGAAATTTAATAGAACCAACCAGTATTTTATACAGTAATTTGTAAACCAAGAAATGCTCATTTTAATATCTTTTAAATGTTAAATTACCTGCTGAATTTAATATGATCTCTAAAAATGCTAACAATTGTGAAAAATGAAACTAAAACAACACTTAATTTAAGAAAATTAAGTGTTGATTCAAGATTTAAAAAAAATTATTAATATTTTAAGAAAATGAGTAATTTCAACAGCAAAAATTAAAAAAAGGTATTTTGTATAATGAAATATATAAATATTCAGTATCTTGATGGATTTAAAACATCAAATTTCAAATTGCTTTTGAATTTGAAAATAAAATGTAGTGAAACTATAATATGGTATATTTTATAAACTGTAAAATTTTGTCTTACTTTCACAGACTTAAAAAATATACTATATCATTTTAGTATATATTTAGCAGGAAATTTAATAAAAACAGCCAGTATATTATACACTAATTTGTAAACCAAGAAATGCTAATTTTAATATCTTATAAATGTTAAATTCCCAGCTCTATTTAATATGATCTTGAAAAATGCTAACAATTGTGAAAAATGAAACTAAAACAACACTTAATTCAAGAAAATTAAGTGTTGATTCAAGATTTTAAAAGATTATTCATGTTTTAAGAAAATGAATAATTTCAACAGCAAAATATTTTAAAAAAAAGGAATTTTGTATAATGAAATATATAAATATTCAGTATCTTGATGGATTTAAAACATCAAATTTCAAATTGCTTTTGAATTTGAAAATAAAATGTAGTGAAACTATAGTATGGTACATTTCATAAACTGTAAAATTTTATCTCACTTTACAGAGACTTAAAAGAATATACTATATAATTTTAGTATATATTTAGCAGGAAATTTAATAGAACCAACCAGTATTTTATACAGTAATTTGTAAACCAAGAAATGCTCATTTTAATATCTTTTAAATGTTAAATTACCTGCTCAATTTAATATGATCTTGAAAAATGCTAACAATTTTGAAAAATGAAACTAAACTATACTTAATTCAGGAAAAATAAGTGTTGATTCAATATTTAAAAAAAATATTCATAATTTAAGAAAAAGAATAACTTTAACAGCAAAAATTAAAAAAAAGGAATTTTGTATAATGAAATATATAAATATTCAGAACTTTGACGGATTTAAAACATCAAATTTCAAATTGCTTTTGAATTTGTAAATAAAATGTAGTGAAATTATAGTATGATATATATTATAAACTGTAAAATTTTGTCTTACTTTCACAGACTTAAAAAATATACTATATCATTTTAGTATATATTTAGCAGGAAATTTAATAAAAACAGCGAGTATATTATACACTAATTTGTAAACCAAGAAATGCTCATTTTATTATTTTTAAATGTTAAATTCCCTGCTCTATTTAAAATTATCTCTAAAAAGATAACAATTGTGAAAAATGAAACTAACACAACACTTAATTTAAGAAAATTAAGTGTAGATTCAAGATTTTAAAAAAATATTCATATTTTAAGAAAAAGAATAACTTTAAGAGCAAAAATTAAAAAAAAGGAATTTTGTATAATGAAATATATAAATATTCAGTAACTTGATGGATTTAAAACATCAAATTTCAAATTGCTTTTGAATTTGAAAATAAAATGTAGTGAAACTATAATATGGTATATTTTATAAACTGTAAAATTTTGTCTTACTTTCACAGACTTAAAAAATATACTATATCATTTTAGTATATATTTAGCAGGAAATTTAATAAAAACAGCCAGTATATTATACACTAATTTGTAAACCAAGAAACGCTAATTTTAATATCTTATAAATGTTAAATTCCCAGCTCTATTTAATATGATCTTGAAAAATGCTAACAATTGTGAAAAATGAAACTAAAACAACACTTAATTCAAGAAAATTAAGTGTTGATTCAAGATTTTAAAAAAATTTTCATATTTTAAGAAAATCAATAATTTCAACAGCAAAATATTTAAAAAAAAGGAATTTTGTATAATGAAGTATATAAATATTCAATATCTTGATGGATTTAAAACATCAAATTTCAAATTGCTTTTGAATTTGCAAATAAAATGTAGTGAAACTATAGTATGGTATATTTTATAAACTGTAAAATTTTATCTCACTTTACAAAGACTTAAAAGAATATACTATTTCATTTTGGAATATGTTTAGCAGGGAATTTAATAGAAGCAGTCAGGATTTTATACAGTAATTTGTAAACCAAGAAATGCTCATTTTAATATCTTTTAAATGTTAAATTACCTGCTGAATTTAATATGATCTTTAAAAATGCTAACAATTGTTAAAAATGAAACTAAAACAACACTTAATTCAAGAAAATTAAGTGTTGATTCAAGATTTTAAACAAAATATTCATAATTTAAGAAAAAGAATAACTTTAACAGCAAAAATAAAAAAAGGAATTTTGTATAATGAAATATATAAATATTCAGTATCTTGACGGATTTAAAACATCAAATTTCAAATTGCTTTTGAATTTGAAAATAAAATGTAGTGAAACTATAATATGGTATATTATATAAACTGTAAAATTTTGTCTTACTTTCACAGACTTAAAAAATATACTACATCATTTTAGTATATATTTAGCAGGAAATTTAATAAAAACAGCCAGTATATTATACACTAATTTGTAAAACAAGAAATGCTAATTTTAATATCATATAAATGTTAAATTCCCAGCTCTATTTAATATGATCTTGAAAAATGCTAACAATTGTGAAAAATGAAACTAAAACAATACTTAATTCAAGAAAATTAAGTGTTGATTCAAGATTTTAAAAGATTATTCATATTTTAAGAAAATGAATAATTTCAACAGCAAAATATTTAAAAAAAGGAATTTTGTATAATGAAGTATATAAATATTCAATATCTTGATGGATTTAAAACATCAAAATTCAAATTGCTTTTGAATTTCCAAATAAAATGTAGTGAAATTATAGTATGATATATATTATAAACTGTAAAATTTTATCTCGCTTTACGCAGACTTAAAAGAAAATACTATATAATTTTAGAATATATTTAGAAGGGAATTTAATAGAAAAAGCCAGAAATTTATACACTAATTTGTAAACCAAGAAATGCTCATTTTAATAAATTTAAATGTTAAATTCCCTGATCTATTTAAAATTATCTCTAAAAATGATAACAATTGTGAAAAATGAAACTAAAACATCACTTAATTCAAGAAAATTAAGTGTTGATTAAAGATTTTAAAAAAGTATTCATATTTCAAGAAAAAGAATAACTTTAACAGCAAAAATTAAAAAAAAGGAATTTTGTATAATGAAATATATAAATATTCAGTATCTTGATGGATTTAAAACATCAAATTTCAAATTGCTTTTGAATATGCAAATACAATGCAGTGAAACTATAGTATGGTATATTTTATAAACTGTAAAATTTTATCTCACTTTACAAAGACTTAAAATAATATACTATTTCATTTTGGAATATGTTTAGCAGGGAATTTAATAGAAGCAGTCAGGATTTTATACAGTAATTTGTAAACCAAGAAATGCTCATTTTAATATCTTTTAAATGTTAAATTACCTGCTGAATTTAATATGATCTTTAAAAATGCTAACAATTGTTAAAAATGAAACTAAAACAACACTTAATTTAAGAAAATTAAGTGTTGATTCAAGATATAAAAAAAATATTAATATTTTAAGAAAATGAATAATTTCAACAGCAAAATATTAAAAAAAAAGGAATTTTGTATAATGAAATATATAAATATTCAGTATCTTGATGGATATAACACATCAAATTTCAAATTGCTTTTGAATTTGCAAATAAATTGTAGTGAAACTATAGTATGGTATATTTTATAAACTGTAAAATTTTATCTCGCTTTACACAGACTTAAAAGAATATACTATATAATTTTAGAATATATTTAGTATTGAATTTAATAGAAAAAGCCAGAAATTTATACACTAATTTGTAAACCAAGAAATGCTCATTTTAATATCTTTTGAATGTTAAATTCCCTGCTCTATTTAAAATTATCTCTAAAAATACTAACTATTGTGAAAAATGAAACTAAAACAACACTTAATTCAAGAAAATTAAGTGTTGATTCAAGATTTTATAAAAATATTCATATTTTAAGAAAAAGAATAACTTTAACAGCAAAAATTAAAAAAAAAGGAATTTTCTATAATGAAATATATAAATATTCAGTATCTTGATGGATTTAAAACATCAAATTTCAAATTGCTTTTGAATTTGCAAATAAATTGTAGTAAAAACTATAGTATGGTATATTTTATAAACTGTAAAATTTTATCTCACTTTACAGAGACTTAAAAGTATATACTATATAATTTTAGTATATATTTAGCAGGAAATTTAAGAGAACCAGCCAGTATTTTATACAGTAATTTATAAACCAAGAAATGCTCATTTTAATATCTTTTAAATGTTAAATTACCTGCTCAATTTAATAAGATCTCTAAAAATGCTAACAATTGTGAAAAATGAAACTAAAACAACACTTAATTTAAGAAAATTAAGTGTTGTTTCAAGATTTTAAAAAATTATTCATATTTTAAGAAAATGAATAATTTCAACTGCAAAATATTAAATTAAAAGGAATTTTGTATAATGAAGTATATAAATATTCAATATCTTGATGGATTTAAACATCAAAATTCAAATTGCTTTTGAATTTCTAAATAAAATGTAATGAAATTATAGTATGATATATATTATAAACTGTAAAATTTTATCTCGCTTTACACAGACTTAAAAGAATATACTATATAATTTTAGAATATATTTATTAGGGAATTTAATAGAAAAAGCCAGAAATTTATACACTAATATGTAAACCAAGAAATGCTCATTTTAATATCTTTTAAATATTAAATTCCCTGCTCTATTTAAAATTATCTCTAAAAATGGTAACAATTGTGAAAAATGAAACTAAAACAACACTTAATTTAAGAAAATTAAGTGTTGATTCAATATTTTAAAAAAATTATTAATATTTTAAGAAAATGAGTAATTTCAACAGCAAAAATTAAAAAAAGGAATTTTGTGTAATGAAATATATAAATATTCAGTATTTTGATGGATTTAAAACATCAAATTTCAAATTTCTTTTGAATTTAAAAAATAAAATGTAGTGAAACTATAATATGGTATATTTTATAAACTGTAAAATTTTGTCTTACTTTCAGAGACTTAAAAAATATACTATATCATTTTAGTATATATTTAGCAGGAAATTTAATAGAAACAGCCAGTATATTATACACTAATTTGTAAACCAAGATATGCTCATTTTAATATCTTTTAAATGTTAAATTCCCTGCACTATTTAATATCATCTCTAAAAATGCTAACAATTGTGAAAAATGAAACTAAAACAACACTTAATTCAAGAACTTAATCTTAAGTTTACGTTGATCTGTCGCTAGATAGCTTAATTAACATGATGTATGTAGTTTTCTTCAATTTTAATCTAGTCTCTCATTGAGTTTACACTTTTCGTGACAGAAGCGGAGCGTGATTAACCGAGAGGAGATTCCTATAATAACCCAGTGTCACTCAAAAGCAGTTAGGTCAATAGTAATATCTGCACGCTTTGCTTAATAATATGCACAGAGGATTTCAAAGTATGTTTATAACTGTATCACGTTCGTAAGTAGTAATATTTTTCGTGACAAGAGCAATAAGTGAACAAGATTGGATGAAGATTTCTATAATTGCTCTTTGTCACACGAATCCAGGTAATTAGCTTCTAGATTGTGCACACTCCTTACGGGGAGGAATTTGGACGAAATGGATTAAATCTGCTTCTGCTGAGAAGTAATAAGAGCAACGGTAGGAAACGAATTACCATAAATAAATGCGTACTTCTTTTTAATTCCAGACTAAATTTCCAGTTGAATTTCCTAAAATGTTAGATTCATTTACCTAATTTGTATTTTCTAAATCAACGAAAGAAACTTAAATAAATTATATTTTTATTTGAATGATGAACCTAACTGTTGAATTTTCAGTTAAGAACAATGGGTATTACTGAATATATCGAGCTCAAAATGTGTCGAAGAATTAATACATATTATGTAACTCTTTCAGGTATATATATATATATATATATATATATATATATATATATATATATATATATATATATATATATATATATATATATATATATATATATATATATATATATAATATTAAAATCCCTTATTTACGTATTTTAATATTAATTTAATAACTTTTGTTCATAAAGTGAGTTCAGGGTTTGCGTGGTAATTCTGATTTTTCCCTCCAGACATGCTATAGACTTAGTTCAGCCTCTGTCTGGACTACTTTAACCAATAGTTAGAGAGTTCTCTTTAACCCTCCGAGTGGAACATACCGATTAAAAAAATTCTCCAAAAAATACGCTAAAGGTTTATTGTGTCAATGGCCAAAGCGTTCTATGATTTTTTACTTCACCCTTTGTCGACTAAATGGAATACGGGAAACCCACACTCGTTATTGTTCCTTTACTTACGGTTATAAATAGATATATAAATAGATATTATAGATTGTTAATTTTTAATACACATAAAGCTCGTCAAGTCTCGAAGATCATCCCATAAAAAATAATGGATTCTAAAAGTACAAATAAAAATATTCTTTAAGAGAATTATTTATATTTTTTACGATAGTTATCCAAGATATTTAAGTGGTGCAATTAGAGATACATCTGTTACCGCAAACGAAATACTTCGAAATAGAGATTTACAAAGCCATGCACAGCTATCAGCGTCTTTTTGCCTGAGGGAGTAGGGGTGCATCCCTCAATAAATGTCAGTCAAAGAGGGATGCAGTTTCTAAATAATCGACTTGACCCTCCTACCTCAAACACTTGCAGAAATGTACATTACATCCATTTTCAGAACGTTTTTGGAGGTAGAAAATTGTACATGACAACCGCTTTGAAGACATCATCAGTTTGGCGGAATTGTACGTGCGAACCGCTTAGAGGGTTAAACGTGGGTATTTTGTATCACGTGATCAATTGTGCTTAGGGATTATTCGTATTCTTTTACTTTAGGAATCCCTACTTGAAAAGAGTATGTGCGGGAACACTTTGTCTGCACGAAGTTGTAAAACTGTTTGCCTCTTGTACGGATTTCATGTTTCTTACCAGAAATAAACTGTGTTGTGATTTTGAATGAGTCTATCCAATATTACATACATACATACATACATATATATATATATATATATATATATATATATATATATATATATATATATATATATATATATATATATATATATATATATATATATATATATATATATATATATATATATATATGCTGACGTTAATAAAGATAAGCAAAAATCAAAGGTGTTTGTATAAGAAAAGATATGATTATTTCGTAACCAAAATGGGCTGGGTCTTTCAACACTGCGTCCGAACCAAACCTAAACTTACGTAATCTTGCATTTGACAGAAACCTATTTGCTTTATATATATTATGCTGATTTGTATTTGTTTACATATTCTATGTCAATTAAGTAGAAACATAAAAACGTATTTATAAGCTTACTTTACAGTTATTTTTGATATTTCATCAGAAGAAAATCAGTTAGCCGTGTCGTACGTAGATTTTACTGTTTTCGATTTTCAGATAATTATAGTTGATTTTGAGATTCTCTAATCTAACTTTGTAATTTTCTCTCTCTGTTGATTTTGTTCATTTTGTAAATATTTTGTCTATCTGTATAAGAATAGTCATTATTGGCATCATTACTGAATTTGAATGGCTGCAATCTGTTTCAGTGGTATCAGAATTCACCCCAAACACTTCTAAAACGTCTACTTCCTCATTATCACATTCATCAAATTCTTCAGTATTTAAATATTCATTTGCTTTGCAAAAACAGAATATCATGAAGTATTTTAATTTCAGTTTTAATCTTCAAATTTAAAACCTATTTAGGATTAATTGCGTGACACAAACAAGTTGATAACTTAGAAATAGGTAATCTTAATGCCATAATACAGGTTTATCAACAAATGCTACAGTTTGCGTATTTTTCAGACATAGAAATTTCAAATAGACTTAAGTACAGGATTATTTCTATACTGTATTGATTGTAACGTCATTCTAGTATAGCACATAACAATAGCGTTGTTATGGATAAGTTCAAGACATAAGAAAAAGTTTTCGGGGAAACAAATATTGAAAAGTAGGAATCTGACACATTCGTGCGAGTGATATTTTAAAAGTTTTTGATTTTCAATAATATTTATTAATAAAATTTTATATAATATTATATAGGGTATGAAATTTTGTTAACACATTGAAGACGGTATGCGCTGAAAAGTGTCTAGCCTCAGTTCCCGCACATTTTCTTTTGTTAAAGCGATAACAAAAAAATCCAAAAAACGTGAATTTCTGTCATCCGTCGCCAACAGTTGAAAAATAAAAGACAAGAATTCCCCTCTCCCGTTTTTAATGTGTTAAAATATTTCCCTGAGGTTTCAATAAAATGAAATATAATTTTTTTAATGAAAAATTAGTTGGTATTTTCCGGCATTGACAGCATTTATGTGTGCTAATTTTTTGTTACAAATAAACCTACCATATTTCATTTTGTTAAATTTTTGGTATATTTAATAAGATCTCTCTAAGATAATAACATAAGAATGCTAACCATTTATGAAAAATGAAGCTAAAACAGTTCTTAATTGTAGCACTCAAAATCTGAGTTTACTTTCATATTGTCGCTAGATAACTTAATTGGAATGATGTATGTAAGTTTCTTTTATTTTAATCAAGTTTTTTATTGTGTTTACATTTTTCAGAGGCGGAGAGTGAATAAACAATTAAAGATTCCCATAATACCCTAGAATCACTAAAAAGGTTCACTAAGAAGAAATCAGGTCAATGTAATAGCTATATACTGCACGCTTTATTGCAATATATTTACAGCTGATTATAAACTATATAGATGAATCAATTCTTAAGTTGTAATATTTTTTCTGACAAGAACAGTAAGTGAACAATATAGTCTGAAAATTCTAAACTTGCTTTTTGTCACACGGAACCAGATAGTTAGCAAGTAGACTATTCACAGTCTTTTAGGGACGAAATTTGGACAAAATATATAAAATCTGATTGTGCTAAAAGGTAGTAATTGCAGCTGTTAGAAACTACTAACCATAAAGAAAAGCTTACATTTTTAATTCCAGACAATGTTACTGGTCTAATTTTCTAAAACATTAAAAACTTTTTCTTTATTTGTAAGTTCCAAATTAAGAAAAGAAACTTATCACTTTAATGTCCGATTCATTTCTGCCAATTACATATCGATGTACGTCTTAAATCTAAGTTGTTATAGACAGCATACACTAAAATATGTATAAAAGTTTAAACAACTTCGAATAGTACAAAACGATATCTTAGTGATAAACTATCGTTTTAAACACCATACGATGCCATTTATGAAAAAGGAAAAACATATTGCATGTAAAGTAAGTACTGTAAAATGAAGTTTTTTAATAGATAAAGCAATTTGATATGATTTCAGTCTATGTACCTACCAAAAAGGTAAATTTATGTGGACCTGTTCAAAAAAACATAAAGAGTCGATCCAAATTGAAATTTATATATAATAGCAGTTACTTGTAAATTTCGTATATTGTTTATAAGACTGCTCTCTACATACTCTGAATAGGAATGCTCGTTCCGAGAAAACATCAAATTCTACAGCATATTTTTAGCTGTATATAAAATAAGACTCTGGGCAATACAGGGTTCAGTTATATTTTTCTTTTAATGATGATCCCTTCTGTTGATTCTTCACTTGAGAAAAGTAAATGTTTATTGCTGAATGCTCAAATAAATCGATAAGAAAAATTATTATATCATTCCTTGTGTAATATATATATATATATATATATATATATATATATATATATATATGTAAGCTGTTTTGAGGTTTTAAAAAGTAATTAAAACTGACGTAAATGTGGAAAATCATGAATATTCCATACAGTTTTCCAGTAAAAATATATTAGTTAGTTTTGTAACAAAATAAAATTACAGTTAAATTGTAATGCATAGTCTTTAATGTACGAAATTTTAATGACTACATTTTACACAGATCTGATGAAAAATATAATATAAATTCTTTATATAGCTTGTCGGAATTTTGAATGACACTTCCAGCATATGTAAGTACTAAATTTTAATTCCATATAAACGTAGAATATTTCATATAATTTTACTTTGTATGTTAAATTTCCTTATGCATTTAATAAGATCTCCTTAAATGCTAAGAATTAATGAAAAATGAAGCTAAACTAATTTTTAATTGTAGCACTTATGATTAGAGTTTAATTTCCTCTTTTGCTAGATATCTTAATTAACATGATGTATGTAGCTTTCTTCATTTCTAATCTAGTCTCTCATTGAGTTTACATTTATCGTGACAGAAGCAGTGCGTAATTAACCAAGTGGAGATTCCTATAATAACCTAGTGTCACTCAAAACCAGTTAGGTTAATAGTAATACCTACACACTTTGCTTAATAATATGCACAAAGGATTTCAAAGTATGTTTATAACTGTATCACGTTCTTTAAGTTGTAATATTCTTCGTGACAAGAGCAATAAGTGAAGAAGATGAAATAAGATTATGATAATTGGAAATGTTTTTTATTTCCAGATTAAGTTTCTATACTAGTTTACGAAAATTTTATTTTGTCTATAATTCGCAATTTTGTAAATCAAATTAAGTTAAACAGAATTTTCTTTAAGCGATAAACGTAACTGTTGATAATTTGATTGAGACAAAGTTTGTCTATTACTGAGGACTCAAAGATATTACGAAAAATTATTTTGTTTAAACAAATCAATGAAATTAAGTTAAACAGAATTTTCTTTAAGCGATAATATAATTGATAAATATATAATATATATAACTCAAGATATATAAATATATTATATATATATATTTAGATATATAAAAATATATATATATAATATATATATATATATATATATATATATATATATATATATATATATATATATATATATATATATAGTTATATACATATATATATATATGTATATATATATATATATATATATATATATATATATATATATATATATATATGACACGGTCCGAGTAAACACACTGGTCAATATATAAATCAGTCCACACTCAAGTCATTATTTTCTTCTCTTTATTAATCCATCTCACACGTTACTCAACATGGCGTCTCTTTTTTTGGCTCCCAACTGCAAACAAAGGCAGTATTCACTACTTCGAGAGCCAAAAGGTCCGACTATAGTAATTGCTTATCGCTCTCTGCTAATATCACTGCGCGTGAGCCGTATTTATGTGACTAGTAACGCGAGGCGTGTTACTCCCATTAAAATAATCCCTAATTAAAATCTCTTAAATTACTCTATATTTTAAATCCTGACATATATATATACATATATATATATATATATCATAAAATACAAATAAAATACAATTAAATTATGAAGGAAATACAAAAAACAATGAAGGTGATGTAGTTAAGTGGCCTGGAGGAAGTTGCGAAGCTCCAACTCCGATTAAAACTAATTTTTAATCTCTTGAAGGTCTCTCAGAGACCTGTACATCACCAAGAACTTGGCAAATTGTTAGAAATTAAGAACAAACCTACACGAAGTATATAAATTATTATGAAGAAAAGATAAAAAACCGTGAAGGTGATACAGTTAAGTGGCCTGGATGGAGTTGTGACACTCCAACTCATATTAAAACTAGTTTCTAATCTCCTGCAGGACTCTCGGAGACCTTTATATCACCACGAACTTCACAAATTGTCAGGAATTAAGAACAAACATACACGAAGTATATAAATTATTATGAAGGAAAGACAAAAAACAGTGAAGTCGATGTAGTTAATTGGCCTGGAGGGAGTTGTGATGCCCCAACTTCTATTAAAACTAGTTTTTAATCTCCAGCAGGACTCTCGGAGACCAATACATCACCAAGACCTTGGCAAATTGTCAAAAATTAAGAACATACCTACACAAAGTATAAGAATTACTATAAATACCATAAAACCCACTAAAAATAATACCACATAAACACAATCACTACACTATAGTATTTTAAAGATGCTTGTTGGATTGAAAAAAAATGTCATAGTTAAAAGTATTTTACTTCAGTATTTAATAGCTTAAATTGTTACGAATGCATTTATATATGTTTTATATTTTATACATGTAAATAATATTTTAATGTTTACATTTTAATTTCAAATTAGTAAAAGTTTTCTTAGGAAATGTAGGAATTTTATCCACCAGAAAGCAAACCAGAAAACTTTTCTTTTATTACCTTTTGAATACTTAATTCAAACCGGCATCTAATATTATCTCCCTAATTGCTAAACGTTTATGAAAGATGATGCTAAATCATTTCTTCATTTTAGCACTTCATTCAAGAGTTTACTTTAGGCTGTACGGAGATAGCTTAATTAACATGATATACTTTGTTTTATTCTATTTTAATTTAAACTCTCATTGAGTTTACACTTTTCGTGACAGAAATGGAGCATGATTAACCGAGAGGAGATTCCTATAATAATCCAGTGACACTTAAAACAGTTATGCCGATAGTAATAGCTACCCGCTTTGTTTAATAATGTGCACAAAGAATATCAAGTATATTTATAACTGTATCAAGTTCTTAACTTGTAATATTCTTTGTGACAAGAGCAATAAGTGAACAAGATTGGATGAAGATTCCGATAATTGATCTTTGTCGGAATCCAGGTAATTATGTTTTACATTATACGCACTTCATTCGGGAAAGAATTTTGACGATATTGATGTAATTTGCTACTGCCGAAAAATATAGAAAGTAATAATTGTGATAGTAGGAAATAAATTAAAATAAATAAAATTTATGCTTTTATATTTCAAACTTAATTATCAGTGTAATGCCTTGAAATATTTGGTCTCTTTACTTTATTTGTTTTTTCTAAATCAACAGAAAAATATTTTATTTAATTTATTTTTATTCCTCTAGGAGTGATGAACTTAATTGTCGATTTCTTGGTGTATGGTAATGAATGACTATGTCTGAAAATGCCAAGGCATTGAGATAATTAAAATTCCAGTCTAATTATTTTTCAATTTATATTAAAATCTTTATTTCTGTGTTTCCTTGAAATATTGCTTTTCTATATTGTTACTGAATTGGCTTATAATAATATACAAGGAAACTTGAAGATACTTTATGATTATTCTAAGAAAGAAAACGTGCTTTTTTAATAATTATGAGATGGGATTTTTTACATAAGATATATCTTAAATTGTAATTTTTTTTATAAAATAAACATTTTACGTAATTTCATATTTAATATAAATACACAAAAGTTTCAAATATTCTGTGATGTGTTTGAATATTTAATCATTTTAAATTAAATAAAATTGTCTATTCGTGGTATTCCTTTGAGATAAAGAAAATGAAACATTTTCAGCAATTAAAGTTTTCGAGATTTATTAAGATGTTGGTTTTAGTTCTATTCATGAGAATAATAATCCGTTATATATAATAAAAACGCTATGATTAAAGCAATTTTGGTGCTTTTCATGAGTCCTCGAGG
>CM063503.1:34921320-34946927 GCA_032207245.1 Pardosa pseudoannulata
CAAAATTGGGATCATTTTAGTATTATGTCACATAATGAATATGGGCATAATTATAGTTCGGCTGCAGTTTATTTTTCCGAAATGTCACGATGTTCAACTTTTGGAGGATTTTGCGAGTTGTATGCAGCCGGTGAAATTTTTGAGTATGTGTTTGAGGTTTACCGTGATTGTAACCTTTATTACAGTTTTGAAAGTGAGGGAAACCCCACTAAGCGGCTACGCTTTTCCAATATTTTGTCAAGTGGCCATTTTGACGTTTACGTTAATTCTGTGTCAAATTCAATCCCCTATATAATAATAGCCTAAGTTGTCTGTCCGTGAATTTATGAAGCGGTTGTACCTCTAATGGGTACAGGAATCCATATTGGATTTTTTATGACTTAGGGTTAGCAAAATTCACAGCGATTTCGAAATCCACCCCATCACCACTTTTTGGACGTTTAATGGTATTATTTCAAGCCTTATTCTCCCCTGTTAAGAGCAAAAGATTAAATTTATCATTTTGGATATCATTCATATATACCACCAAATAATCACTGTCAATATAAAAGCCACTGCTGTCTATTCTATCACGTACGCGACCCTCATATATTCTAATTAGTTTCTTCAACATGTGTAGGCATGGCAAGCTCAGTAGAGTGTCTGCCCATTTGCTTGTCGTACTCCTTGGGTTAACGGTTCTGTCCCCGAAGCTGCCAAATTTTTCTAAATGTAATTAATTTAATATATTCTTTTTTTTAATATATAAATAAATTCCTATTCCCAAAGTTGTTTTATTATTTTAAAAATAAATTTTTACTATTTTTTCAACTTTTCATGATTTTTATTATATTAAATTCACGTATTTTGTACGGATGGCCCTGGCCACATAAACATTTCATGTTTTCTATCCTTAAACTTTCTTCTCGTCTATTTTTATGTGTCCTTTCACCTTTTAGCTGTTAATTTTTCTGCTCGCCTTCATTTTTGTGTTTATTGAAAGAAATCTCCGGATTAGAGGGCTCGGCCCAGGCAATCCAGGCCCATACCTACCGGGGTGATAGTTTCATTCCTTTACATTAATTAATGTGGCAAAAAAAATTGAAGAACTTAATTTTGATTTTGATGTAGCTAATTTTGATGTTCTGATTTAATTTTGATGTAGCTAAGAAGACTTTGAATTATCTTTCTAAATGAATTCAATGTGATTCTAAACTGCATTCACAATATCGAGAGACTTTAGGGGAGTATGAAGATAAACGAATTATTGAGCGTGTACCTGATAATTGTCAGCCAAAAAACAAATCATTTTTTTACCTGCTTCATACAGTACTTTACAATTTTAGAAAATGAAACATTTACTGATTCCGTCATATGACGGGCTATATGCTAGTTGCATAATAATAAGTTAATCTTTAGTGACACGACTTTAAATAAACGGTAAAAATACCAATACAAATTAAAGAAATTAGTAAATGAGTAGAATGTTCTATGTCAATTACATAACAGGTAATTAAGAAAAATATTCTTAAAGGAATCAGACTCAATCAAAGTAAAATTAAGCAGCTATGCACAACTTATTTCTCTAACTTTTGTAAAAATGTATTTTCTGATTCTCATAAAACCAAGTAAATTTGCAATGTAGCAAAATTTTGAATTTGGGGAAAGAGAAAATGCCACGAATGTTTGACTTAAGTTAAGAGTTTAAACTGGGAATAAAGTCTAATAAAGTCCTCTATCTCTAATAAGTCCTAAATAAGTCTTTAAGGTCATATTTTATTAGAGTTTAAGTAAATACAGGTGCACTTGCATACTGCGTATAAACGAGGGATATGCATTAAATTTATTCTGATTAGTCATTACTAGTATTTTCGTAACATATCATAAAAAGTTGTAATATCATAAGACCAATTATTCTAATCATCGTAATTGTAATAAATTGCTATTAGCCGCTTTAGGCATTTCAATCAACATAAAACTTATACAGTAAAAATATTTAAACCTTAATTCATTTAATTCACGATCTGCAAGATGCACACGTGTGAATATTTTTGTTTTTCAGCAAAAATACTATTATGACCTTCAATTTTCAGCATCTGTCCATCTGGTTGACAGTTTAGGAATATTTTGTGTTTTTCAATTGAAATTTTGAGTTTCTGAGATAGAAACACATGGTTACACTTGCTCCTCTAAGCTTTAAAACAGTATTAATTTTCCATTCCAGCTTTCGACTTTACCCTTATAATTAGTAAAAGCTTTATAGATTTGAATAATTAAAAAAAACCTTAAACTAGCCCATAGAAAAATTAAATGATTTGGAAACTAACTTTAAACCTGCAGATGAATTATATAAAATTAAGCTACAGTTTTCTTTTAATTCCAGTGAATTTTTATTTTCAGCAATAATTTTTTTAATTTTTTCAAATGAAATACATCATTATCTTTTTATAGGACTAGCATAAGAAATTAAAAATAATTTACTTCGATTTGGATGTGAAATAACTTGTATTTTGTAACAATAAGTTTAATATTTCATTTCTTAACAAATTTATTATCAATAGCCATTCATCTCTGTCATGCCACACTGTAAAATTGGCTGTAAAAAATAAAAAATAAAAATGCGCTCAAGTAAAATTGATAAGTGTGTATGCTGGAATGTTCAGAATAGTTGCAATTTTTTCTGTAAAATCAATTATATTTTACAAATAAGCAATCGAAATTCTAAATTATTAACTCTTTTAACTTAAACATACGAAATAAAGGGTTACACTACTAGCTAAAAGTAAGACTAACATCTTTTCAAAAATAAGCATTCGAATGTTTTTTATTTAACTAATAACATAAATGGATCCTTCAGTATAATATAACACCCATACCTTATATCGAAAAAAGGAAGAAACAAATTAAATTCAATTTAAAATTCATTAGATTTCCTCTCTGACCTTTCAATCGAAGATTTCTTAATTTCAAGTTAAGACTAAATTTTTGCAAATCAGTGCATTAATTTTTTTCCTATAATCAGGAAACTCTCCATATTTCAAATCTATTGAGAATTTATGGAGTGTAATTGAAAGGAAAATATCTTTGAATCAGCTCAGAACAAAAGGAGGTTTTCGGGAAAGAATTATTAGAGTTTGGCACTATGAAATATTGAAAAAATTGAGTTTATTGAAATAAATATGTTGAAAAACATATGGAATCCATTCCTAAAACAGTGTCTGTTGTGAAGAAAGTCACAGGCTGCCCCAAAACATGTTAAATGCTTTTCGATTTAGTTCCTCTCATTTATTATCTTTTCGGCTTAAACCTTTGACAGTTTCATTTTTTCCAGAATTCGGTCAAAAAAATGTCGCATTTTTTATTGCATTTATTTGTTCATTTTACATTTTTAAGTAAAGATATGTTATTAAAATTAACATTTCTAATACTTTTTAAGCATTTATTACAACTTTTTTTCTTTCTATGAAAACATCATATAACTGAAGTTTATCTTTAGTCTCATCGATATCCAAGTTAATTTTTGGAATTCCAGTGAAAGCAAATCTATTAGGTGGATCCGAAGGATTTTCACAATTAATTTAAAAAAAATGTCTTGCTTGACTGATTCCATCTGTACTACTATCAAGAGTCATTACTATCCAAGTCATCTAGTAAACTTTCGCTACTATCATTTACAGATAATTCAGTTTCTGATTCCGAGTCACAGTTCGAATCACAAGAAATTAGCTCCATATTCTCTGAATTATCCATTATTTTTAAAAGTAAAAATATATTATTTAAGTCTTACATCAATAAAATTATCAGGCGGTTAGTAAAATATAACCAGAAAGCTATACACTGAAAGATAACAATTCGTCTTCTGATACAAAACATGCGAAAAAACCCGCACTTTTGAACCAATCAGAGTAGAAAATACAATAAATTGCAAACTATCATTTACTGTACAACTATCGCCATATACGAATAATTTGTTACTAAAAGTGGAAAAAATACGGCCGAAACAGTGCAAGTGAAATAGAAATCAGATTGCCCGTAAGCCGTACGGGCAAATCAGTAAAGGCCCGAAAGCTGTGCCCGTACGGCGAAAACAGAGAAGGGGTTAAAACTTGAAATTGTTTCTTTATTTCATTTGATTCAAGAAGCTCTAATAGATTTGTAATAAGCCCTATATATTTTATATTCTATTTTTTTTTTTATAAAATTAAATAATTATTTTCTGTTTAATAATTTAATCATACATAGCCTTTAAATTAATTTAATATAATGACTTTTAATAATATCAGTTGAAAATTTTGAATTTTTAATGTTCATTACTTCCTGGTTCGAAGGAGAGGAAATATTGTAATGAAGAAAAAGTTCGGTTTAGAACAAAATATTTGTATAAAATTCTTTCAATATCCCCTATATAATAATAGCCTAAGGTGTCTGTCGGCAAATTTTTGAAGCGGTTGTACCTGGAACGGATACAGGCATCCATATTGAATTTTTTATGAGTTAGGGTTAGCAAAATTCAAAGCGAGTTCAAAATCTAAGCCATCCCCCCTTTTTTAGCGTTTAATGCTATTATTTCAAGCCTTATTCTCCCCCCCCCGTTAAAAGCAGGCGATTAAATTTATCATTTTCGATACCATTCATATATACCACCAAATAATCACTGTCAATATTAAAACCTCTGCTCTCCATCCTGTCATGTAATATGACAAGATAAACTAAAGCTGGCAACAAACATACAGTCGGTAAATAGAAAGAGTTCTCACCAGTTCATGTTTAAAGTAAAATCAAATGAATTTCTATACTAAAATCATTCTTAATAGGATGACAAGGGCGGAGCGTAATATTTAAATTTATATACTCTTTTAGTTTAATTCTGATATGCTTTAATTAGAATCTGCTTTTTGTGAAAGCGTGGTATGATGGTTAGAGTGTCTGCCCGTTTTACTTTCGTAACAGCCGACTTGGAAGGTTCTGTATACCGGCGCAACCAAGTTTTTCTATATGTCTAATTCATTTTATATTTTTTGCTTTTTCTTTTAAATTCTTTTTCCTAAAGCTGTTTTATTATTTTTAAAGTTCTTTTATTATTTTTAAACTAAGGTTTTCCCTGAACCCACATCTTTGAACAAATTACATTCCGCAGTGGTCAAAAGATCTATGAGTGGATCGAGACAGTCTCACTGGCGGCATCTATTTACTAATATATGAACTAAAAGTATTCAAGGGATTTTGTATGATCTTGGACAGTTTTTCGTATTTTTTATTTACATTTTTGACAATATTTTAATTTAATTTTCTATTTTCTCCTTTTTTTATTTTTTTTTGCTTGAATTTTAAATTTTTAAATTTCATTTTTGTTACTTTTTGTCGTTTTAAGTTTATAAAATTAATTTTTGCTAAGAAATGAGCTTTAGAATGTTTGCTTCATTTCTAATATTTTATTTACATTTTTGACAATTTTTAAAATTAATTTTTATTTTTACTTAAATTTTTTTTATTTTCATCTTTTTTTAAAGTTTTTAAAATTAATGTTTTCTATTATAAACTTTATACCTCAAGCTCTCTATAATGGGAAGTAAACAGACTGGTTTTTAAAAATAAAACATTGTTTAAAAAAAAATGTTATTCAATATAATAATGTAGAAACTTACATTTTTCTATCAAAGAATATTCAAAAGTTTAAATTTTACTATTCCTCTCAAAAGTATACAGCAATATTTAATAATTATTTCACTTAGTAAAGAGTAAAAAAGAATTGCTGAATATTCTTTGATAGAAAAATATAAGCTTCTAAATTACTATATTGAATGATATTTCAATGCGTAACTTTTTCATGCTTAAATTGGGCTATTTACTGTTCATTAAAATAAACTGAGAATAAACATTGTCTGAATAATGCAATGTTATTGCATATTTTTACCAGTTATTGTTAATGATTTTAAAAAAAGTAAAAGACCATACAAATAAAAAAAAATCTTATTTATTGCAGCTACAATAGGTGTAATCAAAATTTGTATTGATTGATTTCTGTTGTAATCAACGGTAAACCTTCTTTAATATTTATAATTTCTTCTACAGTTGGATTTTTTAAAATGCTTCCAATCTATCTTTATTTTCGAGTGGAGAAATATCGACTTTGTTTCTTGATTTTCTGTTTAATATTTATAGTTGAAGAAGCTTTCCTTATTTTAATGCTTTTACTATTATTGTTTGTATAACAAACATTTAATATGGCATTGCAATATTTATGGATCATATTTTTTTCTTCATCTGTAAAATGGCATTCTTTGACACGCAGAAATATTACCTAATTTGTTTTGTACATATGCCAGGCCTTCTGCAAATTCAGAGGTACTGGGAAAAACTTGAAAAGCTTCTAAAAGATTTTGACTGTACTCATTTTCTTTATTTTCTGGTTTTTATTTTGTATTCATTGCTTCATTTAAAAGAAATTGGGCCATGGCATGGATGACATGGATTGTCAACAAACTCATGTTATTTTCAATGGATGTTAATGGATGTTATTTTCAAATCCTTTATAATTAACAATATCTTTCTGCAATGTTACATGATTACTCAAATTTTTAAAATCATCACAAAAGGATGGTGGAATGAATGGGAAATATTTTTATTATAAATATGACATTTTTTTAGTTAATATATTAGTGAATAGATGGCGCCAACGAACCAAGTAATTTTTTCCTGATACTGTAGCGCCGAAATTTGAATGTAAAGAGACAGTGGTAGCACAGACTCAATGATTTATTTTTAGTTTACAAATCTTTTGCAGTTTGTTACAAGTTTATCGTTTGCATGTTTTGGTTTTTGATATAAAGTTTTGATAAAAATTAGTATGGAATAAAAAGTTGTTCTAATAAGACTGGAAAATGTTTCGTTTCTTTTAATTGGATTATTATGCCTGATTAGGGTATAAGAATATAATATAGCTCAAACTAAGTGTATAATTAATTTAATATCGTAGTAATACGCGATAAGACATTCATTTTGAACTCTTGATCAATCAGGGTTAGGAAAATTCAAAGTGAGTAAAGTTTTATACGAATAATTTTTAGTCAGCCTGATTGTAAAATAGAACAACATTTATCCCCTATATAATAATAGCCTAAGTTGTCTGTCCACGAATTTATGAAGCGGTTGTACCTAGAATGCATACAGGCATCCATATCGGATTTTTCATGAGTTAGGGTTAGTGAAATTTAAAGAGAGTTCGAAATCCACCTCATCCCCTACCTTTCGAGCATTTAATGCTATTATTTCAAGTGTTATCCTATACTAAATTCATTATTATAGGATGGCGAGGGCGGAGTGCAATACTTAAATTTCTGGACTGTTTTTACTTGACCTTTATATATTCTAACCATTCCTTCACCACGTGTAAGCTGGCACATGGGGTAGAGTGTCTACCATTTGATTGTCGTACTTCTCAGATTAATGGTTCTGCCCCCCGACTTAACCGAATTTTTCTAAATGTCTAATTAATTTAATAATTTCTGCTTTTTCTTTTGAATTCTTATTCCTAAAATTGTTTTATTATTTTTAAATTTTTACAATTTTTCAAATTTTTATGATTTTTTTTATTAAATTCACGTATTACCATTATTATATCAAGCTCCATTTTAAGAGCAGGTGATTAAATGTATCGATTTATCACATAATAAATAGGTAAAAATAAAAATATTTTCTAGCATTATGACATCATTCCTTTAATCATCTCATTTAATCATTTATTTTAGATTATTTAAATATCTTCTGCATTATTTCCATACGTTTTATCACTAAACTTAGATATTACGTAAATAATTTTCTTAAGGTAATATTTTGTTGTAAAATAATTCTCAGCCAAACAACAAACCATTTTTTTTACCTGCCTTAAAGGGTACTTTACAATTCTGGAATATTGAAAATTTTATTGATCCCGTCATATGACGGGCTATATGCTAGTAAATAATATTAACGCTGAGGGTTGCCTGAAGTAGAGCTGTGGAGCTCTACTAGTCATCACAGTTGATATATGAACTTTTTAAAGAATATACAAATGATAATACTGAGAATGATCATTCTATAAAAGGATTATTCATACACAATTAAAAAAATTGTATAATTATATAAAAATAATTTAAGAGGTGTATAAGAAAGAAATTTGGTATGAAAATAAAAAAGCCTTTTCATGTTTTTAGAGGAATGTCATCTTTAAAAGACTTCCCTTTTATACTACTTAAAAGTCTCTAATGCAAATAAGATAATTTATATTAAGAAAGTAAAATACACTAAATCCAATTGCTGAATAAAAATCGATATAGAATGATTAGCAAAAGTGCAAATTATCTTAACGTAAATACGTTAGCCTATAATTATGAATATGTTTCTCATAAACTTCAGATAAATGAATTACTTCCAAATAAAATTAATAGTCTTGCTTAATGTGTTTAACAATAGCCTAGCATATTCATTTGCAGGGACACTTTTTTCATGGATAAATTTTTTAGCATATGACATAATAATACTTATAGATTTTATAGCACTATTTTACGCATTTTTTCTAGTGAAACTAATTATGTAGATTAAATTATTACATTACAAAATATACTGCAGAATTGTGAAAATCATAAACTCTAATTTATACAGATTAAATATTTCGTTTTTATCTATTTGTACGGAGTACAGAAACTATTATAACAGTGAAAATTTCAGTGTTTAAAAATATCTGAAATAAAAGTTTTAATTAAACCTGAAAACATTTTGCTAGTTTTGTCTTGACATTTTTACATATGTAGGCATATACGTATGTATCTCGTAGAACTCAGAACGGATAATGTTGGAATTATGTAATTAGGTGTTTTGAAACGAAGTTAATTTTATTTGAAGAAATATTTCATTATAATGATATTAACTTTGATGGACATAATTTCAAAAGTGTCGTCGTAGAATATTAAATCTTCTATTTAGAAGTGATGTTACATTTAGATATGAACCTATGTTTTTTATTGTTCAATTTATAATCTATCTAACTAATAATCTCAATATAAAAAAATATTATATAGCTATCGATCATTGTCAAACCACAGAATTTGGCACTGTTGAATTGATATACACCACTCATTGTTGAATTAATATAAAATATTTATAGAAATGAATTCTACATATTGTTAAATTTGAATCCTACATATGTTTGAAGATTTAAGCTTTAGATATTTTTCGATATTTTCAGATATTCTTTGAACTTTGTAATTTTTTAATTTATTAGAGAATTGAAGAATCGTATGTTATGTATAAACAAAATAAATTTAAATTTAGAACAGTAAAAATTGTTTATAATTTAATAGGTGTACAAGAAAATAATGTTGAGTATCACACCAGATATTTTCAGGTCCCTATTTTTCATTTCTGTTTTTTATGAGAAAAAGCAAAATTTTCAAGAAAAACTTAACTTATGAATTTGATTGTGTACTATATTTTAAAAGTTTATGAAGATAATTTTTTTTCATGAAAGATAAAAATATACAAAACCAATCTTTTATAGCACGTTTCTTTTATATCAAAATCTGATATTTTTATTTTATAATTACCTTTTAAAAATAGCGTAAATTGAATGGATTGTATTTTATGGCAAATCAAGACAATTAATTCTTTAAAAAATGCATTATTCAAACAGTTTGATTTTCAGATCTATCATTTTATTTATGGTAGTTCGAAATGTGAACTTTATGAAAAAATTATGAAAAAGATCTCATTTCAAGGGTAAGAGGAATCTCCTTAATTGCAAATATTGACCAAAAATCCAAATTAATATTATTCACAGTAAAAAAAAAAACATGGCATAAACTTTTTGACCATTTACAACTGGTTATTCGATTAATATAATTCATTTCAATTTTATGTTTTTAAACGTAATAAGGATTTTTTTTTTGATTTGATGTTTTTTGATTTGACTCCAAAAAATTCTACATGGAATGCTTTTCCCCAAAATTTCTAAACGTTAGTTGTTAATATAATTTTCAAAAAATTTGATATGCTTTAGGATAACGCCTTAAAAACTGTTAAAAACATTATAGAAATACAGATAATCTATTCAAATTGTATTTATTTAATGCAAATGAATTTCCATACCCATTTATTAAACATCTATATAAATGCTAAACAGACAGTAAGTAGGTTAGGTCAATTAATAAATATGCGAAAAATTTGCTGCAAGCTCTACTTTAAAAAACACTGTTTCCTGCAGTTATTTATTCATGGAGGTAAAATAATTTTGCTTGCTCCAGTTTGATGTTTCATTAATTTCTTTAGTTAATTCCCATCGCTAATTTTTTTAAAATATTGTCAAACCATGTGTTTCAACTATAGTTCCTACCATTTATCTTATCTTTTTATCAATATATTCAACTTTACTTTCATTCTAGAAAACTTTTCTATTTAGTTTGATTTACGCTCTTTATTAAGATAACCATACGTTTGAAAAACTGCTACACAAATTAATCTCGATTTTTTTAATATTTAAAGTCTTGTATCATCCTAAATGTACTGATATTTTGTTTTAAATAAACAGTTTTACCTAACATGACTAAAAAGTTTAAAAGAAACTGTAATAGTTAAATTAAATTTTCTCTTGTAAACAGTGTAATGCTTGTACATTTTTTAATGATACTCAAATTATTTGAAAACTGTTTTATGTTAATATATGAGACTGATAGTTACTTTTTTCTTTTAGTAAATTAGTATTAATCTAAAATATACTAAAATATCTATCTATGCTTAGGTGTAGAAACATAATTTTCTTTTTAGTTTTATCATATAAGTAAATAAAGATAATGGAGAAATAATTTTAAAAAACAACCAGTTTACTAAATAAAATTATTTTCTTATATTATTGATTAAACACTCCATACACTTGAGGTAGTAGTGTGAAATTTCCTACTTTGTCCGTTTAAATTACTCTAGGATAATTATATTACTAATCTTGAGTATTTATATTAATTTACTAATAATTAATTTACTTCTAGTATGATTGTAAGAATATTAAACAAGTCTTATAAACCTTGGAGTAATTTTTTGTACGTGTTCCTATATACTTTTAGGAATTTGTTAGATACTTAGCTCATGCATACACGAATATCCAATTATCTACGCTATAATTAATAGGGGAACAAGAGGGATCAAAACACAGATAATCCAAAGGAACATGTGAATACCGTCATAGAGGGTCAATTCTCATGAGAAACTGTACTGAGAGATAATACATGATTAATTAAAATTATATTATACCTCATTATGTTTACTTCTTTGCCACGGTAAGTGGCTAACATATAGCTTTATTGGCGGATAGTGGTTATCTTATTTAAAGTAAACATATTTTATTACCAATCTTTAATACAATTAAAATGTATAAAGGGGAATCAGCGAGTGATACATTCATGCATTTTCTCTAGTAGTACTCATTAGAGGAGTATGTACCATAAACTGCATTTACATAGCTTACATTTTTTTTATAGTTAAAAGCTATCACATGCTTTTATTTACAGAAAATGCTGGTATTAAAGATTAATATATTTTATGACGAATAGCTTTTAAATTTTCATGTACAACTGAAATTAAATGAAACCATCCTGTGATTTTATACGAGCCCACATTTCTACTTTAATAGTAATCCTTAGAAGATGTACATATAACCGAAAATGCTTTAACATGCAAAGTAAATAAATTTAATGCATTTTATTCTACTGGTGATTCTATTACATAGGCATTTTTATCACAGGAACTCCGGCAACTTTTAAGAGGTAATATAAGGAGGTAAGAAAGGACAAAATTGTTATTTTCCCATCTTCTTTCGAATATACTATGAACAGCATGCTTTTCCAGATAAATTATTAAAATTGAGACCGAATATCTGTGGCACAGTTCAGGCCTTGATGATTGCAGGTGTTTAGCACCGTCTTTAAGCAGTAGTTTCTGGTCTAATTCTCTCCGAGGAGCGACAAATTGATTGAATGCCCCCAGCTAGTCCTGTAGAAATTATTAGTGTTTAGATTGTGTTTATTCTTAGAGTGTTAAACTGCTAGAAGGAAATTAAATTTCAATAATAGACTGTTGAATTGATCTAGTTTACTGTCTCCCTCCTTCATTCTACCACAAGTACACAAATGTTGGAATTTCTATGTTCTGAAACTAGAACAGGGTTTCCATTTTGAGGATTTCGGACTTCACATGGACTAGGAGTCCTGTTTTGTAGACTGCGAAGTAATTTTGAAAGAATAATAGTTCCATAGTTTTTCTTTAAAAAATCATTAAATTCAGTACAGAACATAATTTCCAAATTCATACAAGTTTTATCTTCTAAAATTAGCATTGTTTATTGATCGATTCTAGTGACCATCCATTATACCCCAGATAAATTTAATTTCATACATTATTAAATTTGTTTTATATAATTTTTTAATTTCCAATTGTCAGTATTAACTTAAATATACTAGCAATGTTTAGTATTCATAATGCGTATGTCAACGATTTGATAGCTTTTTCTTTATTTTCAATCTCACTCTATTATGCTTTTGTAAAATAATTAGAACCTATCTCAGTTCGGGGCCCCTCCGAACCAAGTTCAGTGGGCACGCCAAGCGTGGGCGATGTTGCAAAATTCTAGAACCCAGTTTTCTGGCAAACCTTGCTCTATTTTTTATTTTCTAATTTTTTTTTTAAATTTTTACTCATCTTAACAAAATTTCAAACCTTTTTAATTCAAAATATGCTTTGAAATTGGATATGAACGTACAAAATGAAGCACAAATTGTAAACATCACTTGGAGACAATTTGGCTACCTCTTGTACAAAAATAGAGCCAAAAACATGGCGGCCGGTCCCCGGAACTGGGATTCTACCATAATGAGTGTTGTTAGAGCTTTGATAATTTTGCTTGAATTTTAACAACCTCTCTTTAAATTTCTGTAGTTAATTTAGACCCACGGCCCATTTTTCCAGTTGTGCACTCCTCCCTATATCAGGGAGTCGACTCCTCGACCCCTCAACCCGTCCTTTAGAAATATGGGCCAGACATCTACGGGATTAATGAAGTTTTAGTGACTTGTCGCTTTTTTCCAGGACGACGGTGGACTGAAGAAGTGCACATCTGGTTCCCAAAAGGCTACGAGAGAAAGGAGATGATTTCTATGTAGAAGATTCCTATTTCGGACCGGATCGACTTACCACCAGCTGACCTAAGGCGAAAGGGGGTAAAAAGAGGACGAGAGTCTGTCGTCAATTCTGTCAGGAGAAGAGGGTCTGCGGTTTTCGACACAGCAACATCTCTCGCTAGAGAGGAGACTCATTTTACGGAGCCAGGACGCAACTGAATGCCTGACATTTCCTTTGGAGGTCGCTCGTCCATGTGCTATGGTTGAGGACAATAAAGCTCTGAGACCCAAAACATGATGCATGAATTGCATTTACTTATATATATATATATGATCTTGTAAATACATTTTCTTGTGTTTTTCAATTAACTTTGGAAGGAGTAATTTTATGCATCCCAAATACCACATAAGAACCTCGCCATAACTGCTCCAGTTAAGCTGGCCGGCAGGTATTAGGCGTGTTTCCTACACCTCCCACAATAGCACTAATTTTCAATTTCATATCCGATTTTCTCGTGTTTATTGTTACATTTAAAATGTGACATGCTCTAGAATATTTTTAACACCGAAGTTTACAGCTGTTTTAAGTAATTGAATGACAATTAAATCTTTTTTAATTAAGTTTTTCATGCTGCTCCTTGTAGAGTTTTACGAAAAATGGCTAGTTATGAATGTGTGGCCTGCGATCATACATGAGTTTTCAAATTTGACTTTAGAACTATTAAAAGTGGAAAACTATTGCCGTAGAACAAGCATACCCTTTAAAACACCATGGATATATATAGATCAAAATGACTATGAGTACCCTTTGCATGCATGTATACATATTACACACGATTCATCATGACGCATCATTTATAAAATTTTAGTCAGAATAAATATTTCATTAGAATGAAGAATTTAATCTTGTGCATACTCATTTATCTATGCACAGTTGCTATTAAAAATAATCTTTTATTCTGAAGGATGAATCTAATTCTCAGTAGCGTGCGACAGTAATTTCGAGTCTAATTGTCTATAGCCTTGAATGACACGGAACACTTACGGAAATGTTCAATCATACGTGTTTCCTTACAGCTTTTGTCACGAGATCCCTTATTGAAGACTTGAATGAGCGAAAGAATCAGCAAACAACATTTGTCATCTTAATTAAGACATCTATAGACTTTTCGGGTGTTGACGTTGCTATGGACAGACGAGAACAAAAGATTCACTTATGGTCGCTATCGCTTATACTAATTGCAGACATATATAGAGGTTTGTTATACCAAATAAAAAAGTGAAGATGAAAGAAACGTGATAGAAAATTTAAAAGCCAGGAAGAACCTTTTAATATTAAATGGCATAATGGTATGGAGAGTAATTTATCATAGAGTCCTGTACTTCGGAATATTTCATATGTCAGTAGTGGATATTTATATACTCTTATATACAGATTGCGGTCAGATTAATGGTAGCAATAGCCCATGATCTTTACAAGATTTGATGTTTCTAAATAGCAACATTAGTACATAATTATTGTGTGTATATTCATGTGAAAAGAATATTTAATTATGATGTAATATATCCATATTTAAATAAACGTTTATATTTCTTTGCATGAGTTTTGTTGAATATGGGCACAATTTTTAACCAAATAAAAAACCAGATAGATTATTTTCTATATTATTTTAGATAAACAGATATATTATAGATTATTTTACAAGCAATGACAGTAAAATACCAATAAAATTTAAAAAAAAAGTTTAATTCTAATTATAGGCATTTAAACGAAATATTTTTGTTGCGCACGCTGCAAAAAGCATCTTGTGCTGCTATAATTTGATAGTCAACTCTATATGGCCACTTATATTGAAATTACACTTGAATATGTTTAAAATTAAAAAAATTGGCTGTGATTTATCTGTTTTATTGTAAGTTCCTCAGATGAGTTAGCTGAAAAGAGACAATACATTTGAGACAACTAGGCTCTGCAATTGATAATAATGTATTTTGTAACATATGTTTTACAATGCTACATTTTTTATAACACATCTCATCAGCCATTTGCTATTACTAATTTGTATAACACAAGAATGATTACAGTGTAACAAATGAATGTTTTTCAAAACACGAATTAAATTTATGTGGTTACATGAATTTATAGATAATGTAGTAGACAAATAAACAATTATGTTTAGTGAAATAGAAGAACTTAAATATAAAATCCCAAACGAATGTTTGGAATGTTAAAGAAAAGTTATTTCAAAGCTTAAGAAACATCAAAAACTCTTAAATAGATATTTTTCGTTTGTAATTTTATTTCTTCGTTTCATGTTTTGGTTTCATCTCTTCACTTTTTCTGTACAAATAATTTTCGTTTTTCACGACGTCTCATTTTTCTAAATATTTCCATTGCCACCTTATAACACAGTAGACAGTTTCTTGATTTGCACTATGTGCTAAAAAAAGAACATGGAGGAAAAATAATTGACAGTTCTAATGAACTACTAACAAACGTTGACGTTATTATTTTAAACCATTTTAGATACAGTTTTTTCTCTATCTCGTTATATATATATATATATATATATATATATATATATATATATATATATACAGGTACTAATTTATTATAGTATGATTTATATAGGATATTTATCGTAGATGTATTTATATCCGAAATATATTAATGCCGGAAACATTTCAAAATGCTCCCTAAAAATTTATATTCGAATACATTACTGGTTGTTAAAATCAGCTACTCTGTTTTGTCTTTCCACTTGGGAAATTAAAACAATGTCATTCGCGTACTTCTCAAATAAACTGGCAACGTGATTGTCCATTATACTTTCAGATCAGGTGAAAAGATATGGGAAAAAAAGTGCTAAACTATGACTGAACGGGAAAAGCTTTGCTTCTGCTTTGTGGTATTGAAATGTTGTACACAACGTTCCCTGACTTGGTGTTCGTTACCGTTCTGCATCGGTTTTAAGCTTTAGGTCCCGGTCTCAATTGTTTTCACGTAACAAACATGCAGACACTACCACTCAAAATCCATATATTTTAATATAAATAGTGAGATAAGAACCACCTGGTGGTAAGAATACTTTAGCTTTAAAATTTATTAGAATGAAGGTCCCCTTGTAATACCCCCAATACACCCATATATATATATATATATATATATATATATATATATTTATATAATATATATATATATATATATATATAAAGCAGCTCATTATCATATTAAGGCAAATTATCATTTACTGAATGAAAAGAGATTAACAAAGTTCTTAAAATATGAAAGTAATTTTTTCCATGCATTTTTACTACAGCATTATATTAGGTTAATAACATAATGCAAAATAAAAATGTCAAAAAGACAATCTTTTCCCATTTAACTATTACAAATAAGTTATAACTGTTTTAAACTATTCGAAGATAAAGAACGGAAGATAAAGATGACATGCTGACTGGCCATGTCAATAATACACGAAAACATTGAAAACAATGAATTATTTTATCTGAAAAGATCATTGGTTGGGTATACGTGTGGTTGCTGAAAGTATACAAAATTGTATGATATATGTAATAAGATAAGCTTTAGTAGGAGGAGGTAATGTTGAAATTTAGTGACAAAGATTTTCGCATCGGAAGAAAATAAATCTTGAATGCACATTTCCAAGACATTTTCCACCAAAAACGTAATCCTAGTGGTGGGAAATCAAACTTATTGACAACACGATCTTACTTTGTGACTTTAGTCTATTCTATATTGTGAAATTAGAACTGAAATGAACTAGAATTGAGAGAGTTTACCCAGGAAAAGGGAAATGAATAGAGAGGATATATTTTCTGGATATAGTCTCGAATTTTAACCAATGGAATGAGCCAATTAAAAATTATGCCATAAGAGGCTTAGGGATCATGGGAGTATATTAGAGAATATAATGATAAAATAGGAAAAAATCAGGGTTCTTTCAGATCCGAAGAAAAGAAATCTCGAATGAATATTGTAAAGAAGTTTTTCACAAAAAAATATCATCTATGTTGGAAACGCAACGTTTTTGATTAGAGGATCTTGCTTTGTGTGATATTCCCATCTATTCTATTAGGTGAAATTAGAAATAAATGAATCAATATTTAGAACAGTTTATACTGTAAAATATAAAGAAGTGCAGACCATAGAAATGCTTTCTGAGAATGGCTTTGGATTCTGTTTTGAGTAATGGAATGGACTAATGGACCACTTGAAAATTGATTATGGATTGATTTAGAGATCTTAGAGTGACGCACATTAATTAGTATTTTGTTAAAACCTGGAAGAATAATAAACAAAGGTTAAATTCGAAGAAAAGAAATCTCGAATGAACATTGTCAAGACGTTTTTCAGAAAAAAAGTATCCTCTATGTTGGAAAAGCAACCCTTTTGATTACAGGATCTTGCCTCGTGTGATTTCCTCTCTATTTTATAAGGCGAAATTAGCAATAAATGAATCAATATTTAGGACAGTTCATACTATAAAAGATAAAGAAATGCAGACCGTAGAAATGCTTTCTGAGACTGGCTTTGAATACTATTTTGACTAATGGAATGGATTAATAGACCACTTGAAAATTGATTATGGATTGATTTAGAGATCTTGGAGTGACGCACATTAATTAGTAATTTGTTAAAACCGGGAAGAATAATAAACAAAGGTTAGATTCGAAGAAAATAAATCTCGAATGACCATTGTCAAGACGTTTTTCACAAAAAAATATCCTCTATGGTGGAAAAACAACCCTTTTGATTACAGGATCTTGCTCGTGTGATTTTCTCCATCTATTCTATTAGTTGAAATTAGCAATAAATGAACCAATATGTAGGACAATTCATAGTGTAAAAGATAAAAAAATGCAGACCGTAGAAATGCTTTCTGAGACTGGCTTTGAATACTATTTTGACTAATGGAATGGACTAATGGACCACTTGAAAATTGATTATGGATTGGTTTAAAGATCTTGAAGTGACGCACATTAATTAGTATTTTGTTAAAACCGGGAATAATAATAAACAAAGGTTAGATTCGAAGAAAAGAAATCTCGAATGAACATTGTCAAGACGTTTTTCAGAAAAAAAATATCCTCTATGTTGGAAAAGCAACACTTTTGATTACATTATCTTGCCTCGTGTGATTTTCCCCTCTATTTTATAAGGCGAAATTAGCAATAAATGAATCAATATTTAGGACAGTTCATACTATAAAAGATTAAGAAGTGCAGACTATAGAAATGCTTTCTTAGAATGGCTTTGGATACTGTTTTGACTAATGGAATGGACTAATGGACCAATTGAAAATTTAACATGGGTTGATTTAGAGATCTTGGAGGGACGCGCATTAAATAGTATTATGTGAGTATTATGTAAGAAGAGAAAGAATAGTAAACAAAGCTTCTAATAGAAATGATAAAGTTTATTTTTAGCTAACCCTTGTATTTTTCTTTTATGTTAAAATCGTAAATATTAATAAATGGTGGGATTTATAGTTTCTACACAATAAAACATAACTTTTCATAAGTTTTATTATCAAAATCATTTGAAGAAAACTTTATTAAACTTAAATCTGACAAAGTTTTTTACAAACAGTGGGTTTTAAATTATATCTTAATAAAACTACCCTCATCTGCCATTCATGTATTTCATTGCACGCAATATTTATAAAACTCATTATTTCTACATCCCTGTAAACTCACGCAATGTGTGTACAACTTTGAGTATACGTGGTTGTAAAAGAAGTCAATTTGATTAATATTGAAGCTTGTAATGTTTAAACCATGTAATTTGGTTTTTCCTGTGTTTTGCTTAGGTTGTGTAGTACATAAATATAAATCATCCTTTAGTCTAGAAATAACACATAACAAATTTATATATTTATGAGGGAAAAAATGAATGCAATTAACTTAAATCAAGAAATAATGTATAGTTCTTATAGTTTTGAGGAAAAAAATTGATTTTATGTAAAAAAATGTTAAAAACATATATAAATATTAATCCAATGTGTCTGGAATATAAATGTTTGTCTACAATATATTAAAACAAAATTTATTAGTTACTTATAAAATAAATTTTTCATATAATGGTATTTATATTCAGGTATAAATAATTTCAAAATTTATATATAGTAAAAACATGCTAAATGTTGGGTTTGTAATACAATAAACGAAAACAAGGATATGTTTTCTCCAAGATTTGGAGTAACTGCAAATTATTCCAACTTGCAATCTCAAAACTTATATATATATATATATATATATATATATATATATATATATATATATATATATATATTATATATATATGTATATATATATATAAATATATATACACACACACACATATATATATATATATATATATATATATATATATATATATATTGCATGAGTTATAACGTAGTATCAACACCACTATCCAGCTTACATGATAAAATGAAAAATTGTGTAAATGAAAGATTTAGAAAAATTCATACATATAACTTAAAAAAATTTAGATTTCCTTGACCTGGTCACAGCTGCCCATCTGGATCATACTTGCATTGAGACTTCTGTGAGGTTTTCATGTTAGATATGGTACAAAAATTGATTTATTATCCTCTTATACACACAAATACGTATACATACACACACACACACACACACACATATATATATATATATATATATATATATATATATATATATATATATATATATATATATATATATATATATGTATATACACATGTGTCTGATGAACGTACCTTTTGTTACGGACGCTTCTTAGCTGATTTAATTTATCTAATGAAAATATAGAATTCATACCTATTAAGCAAAACTAAAATAAATTGTTTGATTCTCGAATTTCACTGAAATTCATGTCATACAAAATGTTTTTTCTATATCAAAGATACAAATATATCCGTATATATTAAATAATATATTTGAACGAAATTTACTACCATTGATTTTAGAGTAAAAGTCTGAAAATTTATCATTAGCATTAAAAAGTGTCAAGTTAAAATTTATATATTTAATATAATACAATAGTGAATATCCTTGCTTGAAGTAAAGTAGTTTCAATATTTATTCCTTGTAGGAAATGGTGATATGATAGAAACCTGCTTTGTACCTTTATAGAGAATACTGATCTGTTACATCTATTTTATTTTAAAATCAATTAAGTTTTAATAAAGCAATTTTCCAGTAATGTATTATAATTTCTTGCTAAGTCTAGCATAAATATTAATGTTGAATCATCGACTCTTCCCTAACAGATCACGCTAACAACACAGATGGATTATAGCTCAACAAACACAGACTAACATCTTGATTAAGAGCTTGTGTATTTAGGGGAGTGGATGTTTGCTAAATGAAGAGAAGAGGGGGTGAACAGAAGATTAAGGTTTAAGCTCCATATTGTTTTAAGGATGTAGCAATTCCATTGTTTTGGAAATGATTTTGAGCAAACCTCGTGATTTTTAGATTTAGGGAACAAAATTTGATTCAATATAAACTAATTAGCTATTGTTTGGGCTTCATCGGCTTAAAGATCACATTTTCGGAGTTTGTATCAACTACTAACCTGGAGAATTCAAATAATTAAAGTGGGCCTTTTCTCTCACATTTCTAACGTTTTCCTTAACAAAGTATAATTTTCCTCGACATGCATCTGTGTGTTACGTTCTTTAATTTTAATATCCCTAGGAAATTTATTCATTGTCAATAAGTAGGGAAATGGTAAGAGTATTTGCAAATATATATTTATGTAACAGGCTACATTTTATTAATTTTAAGAATTATTTAACTAATATAATATTGTATCACTCTTAAAAAAATTAAAATGTTTATAATGGTTATTATTAACAGATGTATAACATACAAGAGCCTTTTCATCCTCATATCTAGGTTTTTTTCAGAATAAGAAATAATTTTCATTGATACGCATGTGTGTGTTAAGTCCTTAACTTTATTATCTCAATAAAATGCATTCATAGTCCAAAACATAGAAAAATGGAAGCAGTTTTTACGGATAGACAATTATCTAACTTTCATTTCATTGAGAAGGAGACTGATTTATCTATATTAAAGTTATACTGCTTAAAAAAATCTAGAGCAAATTTATTTAGGTAAATATAGAAACCAATTTTAAGATTCCTAACAATTCATCTTAAATGATATAACCACTCAATTATGTAATACTTTTGAGTTAATAATAAGATACATGTAGCAATGCATATTTATAGAGATAGCTGACTAACAAAAGAAGGATATTCCAATAAAAAATGCTGACATGCTGTTTCAGTAGCATTATAACGTTCACACTACAATTTGTACATATTATGGAAAGTACCTTTGCATTCAGGATTCTAATTAATCAAAAATTGATTCGTGACCCACTGGTGGGTCGCGTCACATAGAATCAGAAATGCTGAGTTAGACACTTCATATACTTAATGCATTGCAAATGACTTTTCAATTTATTTTCTGTCGTAACTAATCATCGAATTTGATGTTCTAACTTTTGGCAACTGTCCATTATTCTAGTTAGGTAATTATTTTAGAGTTCATCTTTAAAGAATACTGATAATGTTATTTCGTAGACTACATGTAGCTTAAAGGATTTCAATTCTCTTTTGGTTTATTTTTATAGTATACGGCAATTTTACATATACAAAATTTATAAAATTTTAACAATGTTTTGAAGCTATGCAGGTTTTCACAGAAATTGGGTTTTAAAATCGCGTTCACTACAAGTAAAATTCTTTCTGATGAATAGTTATAGAGGTGTGGACTTTTAACCTAGGTAGGATATGTATATATCAAAGTCACTCTCTAATAAAACGACACATTCGGTAACAGATAAATAGCAGGTTTAGCATCCTTGAACACATAACGTACATTTTAGAAATAATACTGCGTAAAATTTAACTCACAGTACAAGGAAATGAAATCACAATAGAATGTCTCTGTAAGCCACTCCAACGGTGAGAGACAAAAAGTCACTGACCACAATTCTATCATTCATTTTAGGGTTTTAAAAGCTCGTTCACCAGAAGTAAAATTCTTTCTGAAGACTAGTTATAGAGGTGTGAACTTTTACCCCAGGTTGGATATGTATATATCAAAGTCACTCTCTAATAAAACGACACATTTGTTAGCAGGTAAATAGCAAGGTTTAACTTCCTTGAACACATGACGTACATTTTAGAAATAATACTGCGTAAAATCTAACTCACAGTAGAAGGAAATGAAATCACTCACAATAGAATGTCTCTGAAAGAATCTTCAACTGTGAGACACAAAAAGCCACTGACCACAAATCTATCTTTCCTTTATGTCCGAGTAGAAAACACTTGCTTCATCTTACATATAGTCTTGGTACGGACCACTTAATTTATTGTACGTAAAGCGTTTGTGAATAATGCGTATTTATAGCGTATGAGTATTTATAGTACCGGTTTATGTTAAACTTATCATTTTTTTAAATGCTAAGTTTAGCTTAGTATTTTTTTATTAATATTAAGTACTAAGTACAAAAATACTAAGTTTAGCTTGGTATTTTTTATTAATACTAATTATTAAGTACAAAAATACTATGTTTAGCTTAGTATTTTAGCGTAGTATTTAACTCAGTAAATTTTCTTTAAAAACTATGCAAATTTAGTGGTCGATTATTATTAATTGACCATTAGGTAAATCTTGCATAGTATTATTAATAATTTAACAACAAATACATAAGAACAAGCTTAGTGCACAGAAACTATTCCCCATTAATCTATAGTCGCATAGTGTCTTTCACACGTAAACATGAAAACTTTTAACAACTTTAAACAAATATTGAAAATCATTTTAGTCTTTCCTGGCCAATTCTTTACTAATATTTTATGTGTAGATTTAGAAAGAAATATCCATTTACCCTCATACAATATAAATATTTATCATTTCATATTTTATGCTTTTAAGCACTATTTGATAATACGTAAAGTTCCTTTGATAACTGAGATTAATTATTGAAGCTCTAAAGATACTTAATTATTCCTATTCCATTATCGATGTTCTCATTTTCTCTGAGCAAGAAACATTTTAAAGATGCACGCCACCTACTTGATCGTCTAGCATTGACATATTTACATGCCATGGTACCATTGTAATATTGCTTCAGAATTGTCAATTATGATATTCTAATTTACTTTATAATGACATAAATTTGACATTTTGCTTTGGTTTACAAAGTTATACATAGAATAACCTTCAATTAGACGCAGTAACTGAAATAGTAGATCTATCACTTACAAATAAATGACCATGCACCACAATATTTAGAATCATATTCTTCATCAAATGAATGAATTAAGAGTAATTATTCTCCATAAAATTGAAATTATGATACCTTAGATAGAATACGTTTAGTTAACCTAACACGTTTTTATCATTAGTTCTGCTTCTAATGAAAAATAACATTTTAGAAAGATAATGCTATTTTTTTTAATTGCATTAGACTTTCAGGATAATTTCCAACACCAAAAATGTAAGCAATAAATATATTATTTATGAATTCTTCCTAATCACATAGTAGAAAATTTTTTAAGTGAGAAATTAATCAACTTTATAGGTTTTAGTGCAGAAAGGAAAATCCTTTTTATTTTATTCTGTGATTGAAAACACGTTTTATGTACGTTGTGCTTTGTATGTAACTGAGTACCGATAACAGCTTTAATTTTGTACTCTTTGAGACATATATTTTGCTATAAAAGTGTCTATGCAACTAATATAATTTAATATATTCATATTAAAATGCTACAGATTCAATATTAAGTAATAGTAGAGTAGAAAAACATACATTCAGAAATATTACAGTAACATGTATTATCATGTTATATAAATCTAAAGTTATGATATTAAAATTTATATTACCTTTGAAGTATTCAGCTAATTTTGATAAAAGAATATTTAGATTATTTTATTGTTTTATAGAATAAAGTTACGAAAATGGATGATACTGATTACATAATCATGATCTGTTCTGTTATATTAATACAAAAATTGGAGTATTATTAAAAATTATTAGATACATTTAAAAAATAATTTCATATCATATATCCCTACCAATTTCGACTTAAAATCATTATTCACATCTCTAAATTCATGGTTTCAACCATGTAAAAGAATTGTTAAAATTTAAAAATTGAACAGAAAAATGCGTTGGCAAAAATATATTTTATGCAAAGTAAAATTTACATATTTCTTATAAACTCTATATTGCACTTTATATTATATTGACAAAAGTCAGCTTTGTGATAAATCTACGTCTCGACTTTTCACATTTATTTTTAATTTCAAACTCTAAAGTGTATTTTATATGATCATATGATCGAAATATGACATTGTATGTCTGTTTGATAGTAACAAAACCATCTTTAAGGAATCATATGCCTTCTAAAAAAGAGTGAGATTGCTTCGGTAAACTGATTTGCAACAAGAGGCTTCGACTTTTTAAGAAGTTTTTGGATGACGAAATTCTATTTCTTTCAATAAACTATAATTCGCTAAATACTTAAAATTATAAAAATATTTGTTACACATTACATAGTTATGTAATGTGTAACAAATAACCCTAATAAAATCATGTCTAATATCTGTATCAACCCTAATAAAATCCTGATTCAACACTTCTTCATTGATTGCAATGAAAAAGGTAGAACAAAAAATTCAGGGTAGTTAAAAATAACATATTATAGTACGGTTCACATGATAACATGTTTAATATAAATATTACCCTACAACTTACTATATTACAGTGATATCAAAATTGCATTTTATAGAATGAATAAGTAATACAGAAATAGTGTTGATAAAAAGTTCATAAACTCGTAAAATTACGCAAAAACTCTCTTTAAAGTAGAAATGATATCAAAATTATAGCTAATTACTCTTTAAAGTAGTTTAATTGTTTTATTGTCTAAATTATATTAATTGATTTTATGGATAATATAACAAGAGAAAATTTATATTTATCTCTCGAGTAAAATGCTTTTAACCTTACGCACAGCGATATAGCATAGTTTTTATTTTTTTCTATAGTAATTCCTTTTATATTAATCCTTCGATATGCTTTACGGAATCAACTAAGAGAAATTATTTCAAAATTTTATAACACGAGTAACAAGTATTGAATATCTTAAAAAATTGCATAATTTTATTAATTATTTATGAACGTATGGTAAGTGAAAATCTACACAGTTTCAACATGGAACGAATTCCTTCAGGAGATATGAGACCCCGTTAAAAGTTCATTGTATAAATCCAGATTGACTGTTGTGTATTTTGCCGATGTGTAAATGCGGTAATACGAAAAGTTAAGTATATATAAGTATCTAAATATTATCTTTAAGCAAATATTCTAGTTGGAGATACATGTCTGGTCATTTTTATGAGTTTGTCAAAACCATGATTCATAGGTCCTGGTCTCATTAGCCCTCGTAT
>CM063503.1:34947027-34949527 GCA_032207245.1 Pardosa pseudoannulata
GACTCGCTTAAGCTATCCCTTGACTTTGCAGAGGGTCTCTCCAGAGTTAAATATTAGAAAAAATTAATTCCACACTGAAAATCAAACTGAACTACCCTTCGAAACATTGTTCATTTGTAAATTTTAACTATCCTGTATTTACTTCACATTATGAATTTAGACGTAAAACTGCATTATCTCTTAACTTTCAATCCAATTTTCATACTTAAAATGAAAACATTACCTACTCTATGACAATTCTCCTAATTAATCAAATTAGATATTCCTTGTATTGTAAACATTCACTTACTATTTTTGAAATAACGCACCATGAATTCAAAGAATAAAAACACATTTATAGTTATTATGAGAAACTACGAATATAAAAATGTAAAAATATAACATACTTGAACACTTTAAATCAAATAATTTTTTAGATTCACTGCAATAAGTAACAAGCAAAACTCAAAAACGATGAATTGCAAATTGGCTAAATATAAAAAGTGAGTACTATAATAAAATATAAAAAACACAGATATCTAGAATCGTCAAGTTCGTAATCATCAGAACAGTCCTTCAAATCAAACCCGTAATCCCAAAACACAATCAACAAAAGTAACAAAACAACAATTCAACTCACGAGTGTCGACACATCTGTTTACTACTGTATAAATCCCGTTCACAATTGTACAGTCAAAACAACTCTTACATTTTGCGTCCGAACATCACATGAAAGCATTTTAAAAACTCCTGTACTTCAGGTCGAACCGAAACTGCCACGTCATAATTTAGAGGTCCACTTAAAATTTTCAATGTTCAAGTGCTTTTCCGCTTCCCAATGTCTCTATTGACCAAGGTCACAGACACTCCATTCGTTGGACTGAAAGTTTTCATCCTCGCGTGCTATCGAATTTTAATAACTTTATTTACTTCGTTCTTAAAAAAATCGCACATCACAAAATACTATTTAAATTCACCTAAAATCAAAATTTTAAATTCCTAACCAAATTATTAAATTAACCTGGGAGTTAACACACAAAATTTTCAAACCACATTTAAAAATAAAAATGTTATTATATTTTAGAATAATTTATGTAAACAAATTTTTAAATGAAACCACCGAACATCGTAAATCACTAATACAATATAAATATCAATTTCTAATTTAAATATTTTTCAAAATTTTCAATCAATTACAACATGAATTTTAAAATCAAATGCAATCAATAATTATTAAAACAATTTCTCTTAGAAACAGCAAATAGAAAAATAATTGAAAGTCCTGCTGTTTGATTGTTCACAAAATTAAGTTTCTTGATTCTTGTTTACGCATAATTTGCACAGCAAAATAAACAAAAATTATTAAATTTTTACACTGTTAACATAAAAATAAACAAAATAATTCTTAAATCACTTCTTTGGTATTATCAATCAAATGAGAGAAACAATCATAAAAATTTTTTTAAGAATTATTACATATCTAGAAATATTATTCATTTAAACAAATTTTTATATTTTTTAAAGAACAGAAATTTCGAACTATAATTTCTAGAAATACAATTAAATTTTAATTTCAAAATTTTACCTTCTATGACGAGAATTAGTACAAGAATTAACAATATTAGCATCATGAGAATACACAATATCATTTTCATCATCATCATAAGTTAAAAATATGTAACTACTATAAAATTTTTCTGCGGGTAAAGTTTTACTAATATTTACATTATTTTGGTACACACAAAAATCATCAAAATTTAAATTTAAGTTAAACAATTGTACACTGTCGCTGTTTAAAATGCAATAATTAAGAGGAGAATCAATAATGAAAAATGAGATATTATTACAAATTTTACCAATTTTAGAGTCTATGTTAATAATTTTAGAAGGCTTAATCTTACCTGCTATTGTTTTTATCGTAATTTTGTTTACATTTTCATTTAAATCAATATTATAGTAATCAAGTTTGTCCGAAATTCTTTTTGGCATGATATTAATGCTTGAACCTGTGTCTAATAATACACTCACATTTTTCCCATTGACAACCATCTCAGTTGAGAACAAATGGCCAATCGTTGAATTTTCTCAGATGTGATTATTCACGTAGGGCTGGCGATTTCCTCCACCTCTGTTTTGACGAAAGTTGCCCCGGCCATATCTGTATGAGTTAGGCATATCTTGTCCAGCATGTCGAATCGGCTCTCTCGGCATCTCTCCCCGCTGCGGAAAAGGCTTTACCACACGCTGCGCTAATCTCAGCCATTCCGTAGTAGAAGAAATGTCTCTCATGAGAAATAATTCTTTCTTTCTTTCTGGTAAACCATCAGTGAGTCCGTCTATTAAATTTGTTGTTGACAATTCGAGTCGTTTTCCGATAGTTAGCTTTTTATTGAAGTAGTCCCTCAAATCTTTGCAGTGAATAAATTTAAGGTCAGTAAAGTCGGATAAAGTACTTGACTCCTTCTCAGCAAACAGCTCGATAAACTTTAATTTTATCTGGTCCCAATCAGTAAATTCGATG
>CM063503.1:34954527-35009527 GCA_032207245.1 Pardosa pseudoannulata
TTCAATCCCCTATATAATAATAGCCTAAGTTGTCTGTCCGTGAATTTATGAAGCGGTTGTACCTCTAATGGGTACAGGAATCCATATTGGATTTTTTATGACTTAGGGTTAGCAAAATTCACAGCGATTTCGAAATCCACCCCATCACCACTTTTTGGACGTTTAATGGTATTATTTCAAGCCTTATTCTCCCATGTTAAGAGCAAAAGATTAAATTTATCATTTTGGATATCATTCATATATACCACCAAATAATCACTGTCAATATAAAAGCCACTGCTGTCTATTCTATCACGTACGCGACCCTCATATATTCTAATTAGTTTCTTCAACATGTGTAGGCATGGCAAGCTCAGTAGAGTGTCTGCCCATTTGCTTGTCGTACTCCTTGCGTTAAAGGTTCTGTAACTGAAGCTGCCAAATTTTTCTAAATGTAATTAATTTAATATATTCTTTTTTTGTAATATATAAATAAATTCCTATTCCCAAAGTTGTTTTATTATTTTAAAAATAAATTTTTACTATTTTTTCAACTTTTCATGATTTTTATTATATTAAATTCACGTATTTTGTACGGATGGCCCTGGCCACATAAACATTTCATGTTTTCTATCCTTAAACTTTCTTCTCGTCTATTTTTATGTGTCCTTTCACCTTTTAGCTGTTAATTTTTCTGCTCGCCTTCATTTTTGTGTTTATTGAAAGAAATCTCCGGATTAGAGGGCTCGGCCCAGGCAATCCAGGCCCATACCTACCGGGGTGATAGTTTCATTCCTTTACATTAATTAATGTGGCAAAAAAAATTGAAGAACTTAATTTTGATTTTGATGTAGCTAATTTTGATGTTCTGATTTAATTTTGATGTAGCTAAGAAGACTTTGAATTATCTTTCTAAATGAATTCAATGTGATTCTAAACTGCATTCACAATATCGAGAGACTTTAGGGGAGTATGAAGATAAACGAATTATTGAGCGTGTACCTGATAATTGTCAGCCAAAAAACAAATCATTTTTTTACCTGCTTCATACAGTACTTTACAATTTTAGAAAATGAAACATTTACTGATTCCGTCATATGACGGGCTATATGCTAGTTGCATAATAATAAGTTAATCTTTAGTGACACGACTTTAAATAAACGGTAAAAATACCAATACAAATTAAAGAAATTAGTAAATGAGTAGAATGTTCTATGTCAATTACATAACAGGTAATTAAGAAAAATATTCTTAAAGGAATCAGACTCAATCAAAGTAAAATTAAGCAGCTATGCACAACTTATTTCTCTAACTTTTGTAAAAATGTATTTTCTGATTCTCATAAAACCAAGTAAATTTGCAATGTAGCAAAATTTTGAATTTGGGGAAAGAGAAAATGCCACGAATGTTTGACTTAAGTTAAGAGTTTAAACTGGGAATAAAGTCTAATAAAGTCCTCTATCTCTAATAAGTCCTAAATAAGTCTTTAAGGTCATATTTTATTAGAGTTTAAGTAAATACAGGTGCACTTGCATACTGCGTATAAACGAGGGATATGCATTAAATTTATTCTGATTAGTCATTACTAGTATTTTCGTAACATATCATAAAAAGTTGTAATATCATAAGACCAATTATTCTAATCATCGTAATTGTAATAAATTGCTATTAGCCGCTTTAGGCATTTCAATCAACATAAAACTTATACAGTAAAAATATTTAAACCTTAATTCATTTAATTCACGATCTGCAAGATGCACACGTGTGAATATTTTTGTTTTTCAGCAAAAATACTATTATGACCTTCAATTTTCAGCATCTGTCCATCTGGTTGACAGTTTAGGAATATTTTGTGTTTTTCAATTGAAATTTTGAGTTTCTGAGATAGAAACACATGGTTACACTTGCTCCTCTAAGCTTTAAAACAGTATTAATTTTCCATTCCAGCTTTCGACTTTACCCTTATAATTAGTAAAAGCTTTATAGATTTGAATAATTAAAAAAAACCTTAAACTAGCCCATAGAAAAATTAAATGATTTGGAAACTAACTTTAAACCTGCAGATGAATTATATAAAATTAAGCTACAGTTTTCTTTTAATTCCAGTGAATTTTTATTTTCAGCAATAATTTTTTTAATTTTTTCAAATGAAATACATCATTATCTTTTTATAGGACTAGCATAAGAAATTAAAAATAATTTACTTCGATTTGGATGTGAAATAACTTGTATTTTGTAACAATAAGTTTAATATTTCATTTCTTAACAAATTTATTATCAATAGCCATTCATCTCTGTCATGCCACACTGTAAAATTGGCTGTAAAAAATAAAAAATAAAAATGCGCTCAAGTAAAATTGATAAGTGTGTATGCTGGAATGTTCAGAATAGTTGCAATTTTTTCTGTAAAATCAATTATATTTTACAAATAAGCAATCGAAATTCTAAATTATTAACTCTTTTAACTTAAACATACGAAATAAAGGGTTACACTACTAGCTAAAAGTAAGACTAACATCTTTTCAAAAATAAGCATTCGAATGTTTTTTATTTAACTAATAACATAAATGGATCCTTCAGTATAATATAACACCCATACCTTATATCGAAAAAAGGAAGAAACAAATTAAATTCAATTTAAAATTCATTAGATTTCCTCTCTGACCTTTCAATCGAAGATTTCTTAATTTCAAGTTAAGACTAAATTTTTGCAAATCAGTGCATTAATTTTTTTCCTATAATCAGGAAACTCTCCATATTTCAAATCTATTGAGAATTTATGGAGTGTAATTGAAAGGAAAATATCTTTGAATCAGCTCAGAACAAAAGGAGGTTTTCGGGAAAGAATTATTAGAGTTTGGCACTATGAAATATTGAAAAAATTGAGTTTATTGAAATAAATATGTTGAAAAACATATGGAATCCATTCCTAAAACAGTGTCTGTTGTGAAGAAAGTCACAGGCTGCCCCAAAACATGTTAAATGCTTTTCGATTTAGTTCCTCTCATTTATTATCTTTTCGGCTTAAACCTTTGACAGTTTCATTTTTTCCAGAATTCGGTCAAAAAAATGTCGCATTTTTTATTGCATTTATTTGTTCATTTTACATTTTTAAGTAAAGATATGTTATTAAAATTAACATTTCTAATACTTTTTAAGCATTTATTACAACTTTTTTTCTTTCTATGAAAACATCATATAACTGAAGTTTATCTTTAGTCTCATCGATATCCAAGTTAATTTTTGGAATTCCAGTGAAAGCAAATCTATTAGGTGGATCCGAAGGATTTTCACAATTAATTTAAAAAAAATGTCTTGCTTGACTGATTCCATCTGTACTACTATCAAGAGTCATTACTATCCAAGTCATCTAGTAAACTTTCGCTACTATCATTTACAGATAATTCAGTTTCTGATTCCGAGTCACAGTTCGAATCACAAGAAATTAGCTCCATATTCTCTGAATTATCCATTATTTTTAAAAGTAAAAATATATTATTTAAGTCTTACATCAATAAAATTATCAGGCGGTTAGTAAAATATAACCAGAAAGCTATACACTGAAAGATAACAATTCGTCTTCTGATACAAAACATGCGAAAAAAACCCGCACTTTTGAACCAATCAGAGTAGAAAATACAATAAATTGCAAACTATCATTTACTGTACAACTATCGCCATATACGAATAATTTGTTACTAAAAGTGGAAAAAATACGGCCGAAACAGTGCAAGTGAAATAGAAATCAGATTGCCCGTAAGCCGTACGGGCAAATCAGTAAAGGCCCGAAAGCTGTGCCCGTACGGCGAAAACAGAGAAGGGGTTAAAACTTGAAATTGTTTCTTTATTTCATTTGATTCAAGAAGCTCTAATAGATTTGTAATAAGCCCTATATATTTTATATTCTATTTTTTTTTTATAAAATTAAATAATTATTTTCTGTTTAATAATTTAATCATACATAGCCTTTAAATTAATTTAATATAATGACTTTTAATAATATCAGTTGAAAATTTTGAATTTTTAATGTTCATTACTTCCTGGTTCGAAGGAGAGGAAATATTGTAATGAAGAAAAAGTTCGGTTTAGAACAAAATATTTGTATAAAATTCTTTCAATATCCCCTATATAATAATAGCCTAAGGTGTCTGTCGGCAAATTTTTGAAGCGGTTGTACCTGGAACGGATACAGGCATCCATATTGAATTTTTTATGAGTTAGGGTTAGCAAAATTCAAAGCGAGTTCAAAATCTAAGCCATCCCCCCTTTTTTAGCGTTTAATGCTATTATTTCAAGCCTTATTCTCCCCCCCCCGTTAAAAGCAGGCGATTAAATTTATCATTTTCGATACCATTCATATATACCACCAAATAATCACTGTCAATATTAAAACCTCTGCTCTCCATCCTGTCATGTAATATGACAAGATAAACTAAAGCTGGCAACAAACATACAGTCGGTAAATAGAAAGAGTTCTCACCAGTTCATGTTTAAAGTAAAATCAAATGAATTTCTATACTAAAATCATTCTTAATAGGATGACAAGGGCGGAGCGTAATATTTAAATTTATATACTCTTTTAGTTTAATTCTGATATGCTTTAATTAGAATCTGCTTTTTGTGAAAGCGTGGTATGATGGTTAGAGTGTCTGCCCGTTTTACTTTCGTAACAGCCGACTTGGAAGGTTCTGTATACCGGCGCAACCAAGTTTTTCTATATGTCTAATTCATTTTATATTTTTTGCTTTTTCTTTTAAATTCTTTTTCCTAAAGCTGTTTTATTATTTTTAAAGTTCTTTTATTATTTTTAAACTAAGGTTTTCCCTGAACCCACATCTTTGAACAAATTACATTCCGCAGTGGTCAAAAGATCTATGAGTGGATCGAGACAGTCTCACTGGCGGCATCTATTTACTAATATATGAACTAAAAGTATTCAAGGGATTTTGTATGATCTTGGACAGTTTTTCGTATTTTTTATTTACATTTTTGACAATATTTTAATTTAATTTTCTATTTTCTCCTTTTGTTTATTTTTTTTGCTTGAATTTTAAATTTTTAAATTTCATTTTTGTTACTTTTTGTCGTTTTAAGTTTATAAAATTAATTTTTGCTAAGAAATGAGCTTTAGAATGTTTGCTTCATTTCTAATATTTTATTTACATTTTTGACAATTTTTAAAATTAATTTTTATTTTTACTTAAATTTTTTTATTTTCATCTCTTTTTTAAAGTTTTTAAAATTAATGTTTTCTATTATAAACTTTATACCTCAAGCTCTCTATAATGGGAAGTAAACAGACTGGTTTTTAAAAATAAAACATTGTTTAAAAAAAATGTTATTCAATATAATAATGTAGAAACTTACATTTTTCTATCAAAGAATATTCAAAAGTTTAAATTTTACTATTCCTCTCAAAAGTATACAGCAATATTTAATAATTATTTCATTTAGTAAAGAGTAAAAAAGAATTGCTGAATATTCTTTGATAGAAAAATATAAGCTTCTAAATTACTATATTGAATGATATTTCAATGCGTAACTTTTTCATGTTTAAATTGGGCTGTTTACTGTTCATTAAAATAAACTGAGAATAAACATTGTCTGAATAATGCAATGTTATTGCATATTTTTACCAGTTATTGTTAATGATTTTAAAAAAAGTAAAAGACCATACAAATAAAAAAAAAATCTTATTTATTGCAGCTACAATAGGTGTAATCAAAATTTGTATTGATTGATTTCTGTTGTAATCAAAGGTAAACCTTCTTTAATATTTATAATTTCTTCTACAGTTGGATTTTTTAAAATGCTTCCAATCTATCTTTATTTTCGAGTGGAGAAATATCGACTTTGTTTCTTGATTTTCTGTTTAATATTTATAGTTGAAGAAGCTTTCCTTATTTTAATGCTTTTACTATTATTGTTTGTATAACAAACATTTAATATGGCATTGCAATATTTATGGATCATATTTTTTTCTTCATCTGTAAAATGGCATTCTTTGACACGCAGAAATATTACCTAATTTGTTTTGTACATATGCCAGGCCTTCTGCAAATTCAGAGGTACTGGGAAAAACTTGAAAAGCTTCTAAAAGATTTTGACTGTACTCATTTTCTTTATTTTCTGGTTTTTATTTTGTATTCATTGCTTCATTTAAAAGAAATTGGGCCATGGCATGGATGACATGGATTGTCAACAAACTCATGTTATTTTCAATGGATGTTAATGGATGTTATTTTCAAATCCTTTTATAATTAACAATATCTTTCTGCAATGTTACATGATTACTCAAATTTTTAAAATCATCACAAAAGGATGGTGGAATGAATGGGAAATATTTTTATTATAAATATGACATTTTTTTAGTTAATATATTAGTGAATAGATGGCGCCAACGAACCAAGTAATTTTTTCCTGATACTGTAGCGCCGAAATTTGAATGTAAAGAGACAGTGGTAGCACAGACTCAATGATTTATTTTTAGTTTACAAATCTTTTGCAGTTTGTTACAAGTTTATCGTTTGCATGTTTTGGTTTTTGATATAAAGTTTTGATAAAAATTAGTATGGAATAAAAAGTTGTTCTAATAAGACTGGAAAATGTTTCGTTTCTTTTAATTGGATTATTATGCCTGATTAGGGTATAAGAATATAATATAGCTCAAACTAAGTGTATAATTAATTTAATATCGTAGTAATACGCGATAAGACATTCATTTTGAACTCTTGATCAATCAGGGTTAGGAAAATTCAAAGTGAGTAAAGTTTTATACGAATAATTTTTAGTCAGCCTGATTGTAAAATAGAACAACATTTATCCCCTATATAATAATAGCCTAAGTTGTCTGTCCACGAATTTATGAAGCGGTTGTACCTAGAATGCATACAGGCATCCATATCGGATTTTTCATGAGTTAGGGTTAGTGAAATTTAAAGAGAGTTCGAAATCCACCTCATCCCCTACCTTTCGAGCATTTAATGCTATTATTTCAAGTGTTATCCTATACTAAATTCATTATTATAGGATGGCGAGGGCGGAGTGCAATACTTAAATTTCTGGACTGTTTTTACTTGACCTTTATATATTCTAACCATTCCTTCACCACGTGTAAGCTGGCACATGGGGTAGAGTGTCTACCATTTGATTGTCGTACTTCTCAGATTAATGGTTCTGCCCCCCGACTTAACCGAATTTTTCTAAATGTCTAATTAATTTAATAATTTCTGCTTTTTCTTTTGAATTCTTATTCCTAAAATTGTTTTATTATTTTTAAATTTTTACAATTTTTCAAATTTTTATGATTTTTTTATTAAATTCACGTATTACCATTATTATATCAAGCTCCATTTTAAGAGCAGGTGATTAAATGTATCGATTTATCACATAATAAATAGGTAAAAATAAAAATATTTTCTAGCATTATGACATCATTCCTTTAATCATCTCATTTAATCATTTATTTTAGATTATTTAAATATCTTCTGCATTATTTCCATACGTTTTATCACTAAACTTAGATATTACGTAAATAATTTTCTTAAGGTAATATTTTGTTGTAAAATAATTCTCAGCCAAACAACAAACCATTTTTTTTACCTGCCTTAAAGGGTACTTTACAATTCTGGAATATTGAAAATTTTATTGATCCCGTCATATGACGGGCTATATGCTAGTAAATAATATTAACGCTGAGGGTTGCCTGAAGTAGAGCTGTGGAGCTCTACTAGTCATCACAGTTGATATATGAACTTTTTAAAGAATATACAAATGATAATACTGAGAATGATCATTCTATAAAAGGATTATTCATACACAATTAAAAAAATTGTATAATTATATAAAAATAATTTAAGAGGTGTATAAGAAAGAAATTTGGTATGAAAATAAAAAAGCCTTTTCATGTTTTTAGAGGAATGTCATCTTTAAAAGACTTCCCTTTTATACTACTTAAAAGTCTCTAATGCAAATAAGATAATTTATATTAAGAAAGTAAAATACACTAAATCCAATTGCTGAATAAAAATCGATATAGAATGATTAGCAAAAGTGCAAATTATCTTAACGTAAATACGTTAGCCTATAATTATGAATATGTTTCTCATAAACTTCAGATAAATGAATTACTTCCAAATAAAATTAATAGTCTTGCTTAATGTGTTTAACAATAGCCTAGCATATTCATTTGCAGGGACACTTTTTTCATGGATAAATTTTTAGCATATGACATAATTAATACTTATAGATTTTATAGCACTATTTTACGCATTTTTTCTAGTGAAACTAATTATGTAGATTAAATTATTACATTACAAAATATACTGCAGAATTGTGAAAATCATAAACTCTAATTTATACAGATTAAATATTTCGTTTTTATCTATTTGTACGGAGTACAGAAACTATTATAACAGTGAAAATTTCAGTGTTTAAAAATATCTGAAATAAAAGTTTTAATTAAACCTGAAAACATTTTGCTAGTTTTGTCTTGACATTTTTACATATGTAGGCATATACGTATGTATCTCGTAGAACTCAGAACGGATAATGTTGGAATTATGTAATTAGGTGTTTTGAAACGAAGTTAATTTTATTTGAAGAAATATTTCATTATAATGATATTAACTTTGATGGACATAATTTCAAAAGTGTCGTCGTAGAATATTAAATCTTCTATTTAGAAGTGATGTTACATTTAGATATGAACCTATGTTTTTTATTGTTCAATTTATAATCTATCTAACTAATAATCTCAATATAAAAAAAATATTATATAGCTATCGATCATTGTCAAACCACAGAATTTGGCACTGTTGAATTGATATACACCACTCATTGTTGAATTAATATAAAATATTTATAGAAATGAATTCTACATATTGTTAAATTTGAATCCTACATATGTTTGAAGATTTAAGCTTTAGATATTTTTCGATATTTTCAGATATTCTTTGAACTTTGTAATTTTTTAATTTATTAGAGAATTGAAGAATCGTATGTTATGTATAAACAAAATAAATTTAAATTTAGAACAGTAAAAATTGTTTATAATTTAATAGGTGTACAAGAAAATAATGTTGAGTATCACACCAGATATTTTCAGGTCCCTATTTTTCATTTCTGTTTTTTATGAGAAAAAGCAAAATTTTCAAGAAAAACTTAACTTATGAATTTGATTGTGTACTATATTTTAAAAGTTTATGAAGATAATTTTTTTTCATGAAAGATAAAAATATACAAAACCAATCTTTTATAGCACGTTTCTTTTATATCAAAATCTGATATTTTTATTTTATAATTACCTTTTAAAAATAGCGTAAATTGAATGGATTGTATTTTATGGCAAATCAAGACAATTAATTCTTTAAAAAATGCATTATTCAAACAGTTTGATTTTCAGATCTATCATTTTATTTATGGTAGTTCGAAATGTGAACTTTATGAAAAAATTATGAAAAAGATCTCATTTCAAGGGTAAGAGGAATCTCCTTAATTGCAAATATTGACCAAAAATCCAAATTAATATTATTCACAGTAAAAAAAAAAACATGGCATAAACTTTTTGACCATTTACAACTGGTTATTCGATTAATATAATTCATTTCAATTTTATGTTTTTAAACGTAATAAGGATTTTTTTTTTGATTTGATGTTTTTTGATTTGACTCCAAAAAATTCTACATGGAATGCTTTTCCCCAAAATTTCTAAACGTTAGTTGTTAATATAATTTTCAAAAAATTTGATATGCTTTAGGATAACGCCTTAAAAACTGTTAAAAACATTATAGAAATACAGATAATCTATTCAAATTGTATTTATTTAATGCAAATGAATTTCCATACCCATTTATTAAACATCTATATAAATGCTAAACAGACAGTAAGTAGGTTAGGTCAATTAATAAATATGCGAAAAATTTGCTGCAAGCTCTACTTTAAAAAACACTGTTTCCTGCAGTTATTTATTCATGGAGGTAAAATAATTTTGCTTGCTCCAGTTTGATGTTTCATTAATTTCTTTAGTTAATTCCCATCGCTAATTTTTTTTAAAATATTGTCAAACCATGTGTTTCAACTATAGTTCCTACCATTTATCTTATCTTTTTATCAATATATTCAACTTTACTTTCATTCTAGAAAACTTTTCTATTTAGTTTGATTTACGCTCTTTATTAAGATAACCATACGTTTGAAAAACTGCTACACAAATTAATCTCGATTTTTTTAATATTTAAAGTCTTGTATCATCCTAAATGTACTGATATTTTGTTTTAAATAAACAGTTTTACCTAACATGACTAAAAAGTTTAAAAGAAACTGTAATAGTTAAATTAAATTTTCTCTTGTAAACAGTGTAATGCTTGTACATTTTTTAATGATACTCAAATTATTTGAAAACTGTTTTATGTTAATATATGAGACTGATAGTTACTTTTTTCTTTTAGTAAATTAGTATTAATCTAAAATATACTAAAATATCTATCTATGCTTAGGTGTAGAAACATAATTTTCTTTTTAGTTTTATCATATAAGTAAATAAAGATAATGGAGAAATAATTTTAAAAAACAACCAGTTTACTAAATAAAATTATTTTCTTATATTATTGATTAAACACTCCATACACTTGAGGTAGTAGTGTGAAATTTCCTACTTTGTCCGTTTAAATTACTCTAGGATAATTATATTACTAATCTTGAGTATTTATATTAATTTACTAATAATTAATTTACTTCTAGTATGATTGTAAGAATATTAAACAAGTCTTATAAACCTTGGAGTAATTTTTTGTACGTGTTCCTATATACTTTTAGGAATTTGTTAGATACTTAGCTCATGCATACACGAATATCCAATTATCTACGCTATAATTAATAGGGGAACAAGAGGGATCAAAACACAGATAATCCAAAGGAACATGTGAATACCGTCATAGAGGGTCAATTCTCATGAGAAACTGTACTGAGAGATAATACATGATTAATTAAAATTATATTATACCTCATTATGTTTACTTCTTTGCCACGGTAAGTGGCTAACATATAGCTTTATTGGCGGATAGTGGTTATCTTATTTAAAGTAAACATATTTTATTACCAATCTTTAATACAATTAAAATGTATAAAGGGGAATCAGCGAGTGATACATTCATGCATTTCTCTAGTAGTACTCATTAGAGGAGTATGTACCATAAACTGCATTTACATAGCTTACATTTTTTTTTATAGTTAAAAGCTATCACATGCTTTTATTTACAGAAAATGCTGGTATTAAAGATTAATATATTTTATGACGAATAGCTTTTAAATTTTCATGTACAACTGAAATTAAATGAAACCATCCTGTGATTTTATACGAGCCCACATTTCTACTTTAATAGTAATCCTTAGAAGATGTACATATAACCGAAAATGCTTTAACATGCAAAGTAAATAAATTTAATGCATTTTATTCTACTGGTGATTCTATTACATAGGCATTTTTATCACAGGAACTCCGGCAACTTTTAAGAGGTAATATAAGGAGGTAAGAAAGGACAAAATTGTTATTTTCCCATCTTCTTTCGAATATACTATGAACAGCATGCTTTTCCAGATAAATTATTAAAATTGAGACCGAATATCTGTGGCACAGTTCAGGCCTTGATGATTGCAGGTGTTTAGCACCGTCTTTAAGCAGTAGTTTCTGGTCTAATTCTCTCCGAGGAGCGACAAATTGATTGAATGCCCCCAGCTAGTCCTGTAGAAATTATTAGTGTTTAGATTGTGTTTATTCTTAGAGTGTTAAACTGCTAGAAGGAAATTAAATTTCAATAATAGACTGTTGAATTGATCTAGTTTACTGTCTCCCTCCTTCATTCTACCACAAGTACACAAATGTTGGAATTTCTATGTTCTGAAACTAGAACAGGGTTTCCATTTTGAGGATTTCGGACTTCACATGGACTAGGAGTCCTGTTTTGTAGACTGCGAAGTAATTTTGAAAGAATAATAGTTCCATAGTTTTTCTTTAAAAAATCATTAAATTCAGTACAGAACATAATTTCCAAATTCATACAAGTTTTATCTTCTAAAATTAGCATTGTTTATTGATCGATTCTAGTGACCATCCATTATACCCCAGATAAATTTAATTTCATACATTATTAAATTTGTTTTATATAATTTTTTAATTTCCAATTGTCAGTATTAACTTAAATATACTAGCAATGTTTAGTATTCATAATGCGTATGTCAACGATTTGATAGCTTTTTCTTTATTTTCAATCTCACTCTATTATGCTTTTGTAAAATAATTAGAACCTATCTCAGTTCGGGGGCCCCTCCGAACCAAGTTCAGTGGGCACGCCAAGCGTGGGCGATGTTGCAAAATTCTAAAACCCAGTTTTCTGGCAAACCTTGCTCTATTTTTTATTTTCAAATTTTTTTTTAAATTTTTACTCATCTTAACAAAATTTCAAACCTTTTTAATTCAAAATATGCTTTGAAATTGGATATGAACGTACAAAATGAAGCACAAATTGTAAACATCACTTGGAGACAATTTGGCTACCTCTTGTACAAAAATAGAGCCAAAAACATGGCGGCCGGTCCCCGGAACTGGGATTCTACCATAATGAGTGTTGTTAGAGCTTTGATAATTTTGCTTGAATTTTAACAACCTCTCTTTAAATTTCTGTAGTTAATTTAGACCCACGGCCCATTTTTCCAGTTGTGCACTCCTCCCTATATCAGGGAGTCGACTCCTCGACCCCTCAACCCGTCCTTTAGAAATATGGGCCAGACATCTACGGGATTAATGAAGTTTTAGTGACTTGTCGCTTTTTTCCAGGACGACGGTGGACTGAAGAAGTGCACATCTGGTTCCCAAAAGGCTACGAGAGAAAGGAGATGATTTCTATGTAGAAGATTCCTATTTCGGACCGGATCGACTTACCACCAGCTGACCTAAGGCGAAAGGGGGTAAAAAGAGGACGAGAGTCTGTCGTCAATTCTGTCAGGAGAAGAGGGTCTGCGGTTTTCGACACAGCAACATCTCTCGCTAGAGAGGAGACTCATTTTACGGAGCCAGGACGCAACTGAATGCCTGACATTTCCTTTGGAGGTCGCTCGTCCATGTGCTATGGTTGAGGACAATAAAGCTCTGAGACCCAAAACATGATGCATGAATTGCATTTACTTATATATATATATATGATCTTGTAAATACATTTTCTTGTGTTTTTCAATTAACTTTGGAAGGAGTAATTTTATGCATCCCAAATACCACATAAGAACCTCGCCATAACTGCTCCAGTTAAGCTGGCCGGCAGGTATTAGGCGTGTTTCCTACACCTCCCACAATAGCACTAATTTTCAATTTCATATCCGATTTTCTCGTGTTTATTGTTACATTTAAAATGTGACATGCTCTAGAATATTTTTAACACCGAAGTTTACAGCTGTTTTTAAGTAATTGAATGACAATTAAATCTTTTTTAATTAAGTTTTTCATGCTGCCTCCTTGTAGAGTTTTACGAAAAATGGCTAGTTATGAATGTGTGGCCTGCGATCATACATGAGTTTTCAAATTTGACTTTAGAACTATTAAAAGTGGAAAACTATTGCCGTAGAACAAGCATACCCTTTAAAACACCATGGATATATATAGATCAAAATGACTATGAGTACCCTTTGCATGCATGTATACATATTACACACGATTCATCATGACGCATCATTTATAAAATTTTAGTCAGAATAAATATTTCATTAGAATGAAGAATTTAATCTTGTGCATACTCATTTATCTATGCACAGTTGCTATTAAAAATAATCTTTTATTCTGAAGGATGAATCTAATTCTCAGTAGCGTGCGACAGTAATTTCGAGTCTAATTGTCTATAGCCTTGAATGACACGGAACACTTACGGAAATGTTCAATCATACGTGTTTCCTTACAGCTTTTGTCACGAGATCCCTTATTGAAGACTTGAATGAGCGAAAGAATCAGCAAACAACATTTGTCATCTTAATTAAGACATCTATAGACTTTTCGGGTGTTGACGTTGCTATGGACAGACGAGAACAAAAGATTCACTTATGGTCGCTATCGCTTATACTAATTGCAGACATATATAGAGGTTTGTTATACCAAATAAAAAAGTGAAGATGAAAGAAACGTGATAGAAAATTTAAAAGCCAGGAAGAACCTTTTAATATTAAATGGCATAATGGTATGGAGAGTAATTTATCATAGAGTCCTGTACTTCGGAATATTTCATATGTCAGTAGTGGATATTTATATACTCTTATATACAGATTGCGGTCAGATTAATGGTAGCAATAGCCCATGATCTTTACAAGATTTGATGTTTCTAAATAGCAACATTAGTACATAATTATTGTGTGTATATTCATGTGAAAAGAATATTTAATTATGATGTAATATATCCATATTTAAATAAACGTTTATATTTCTTTGCATGAGTTTTGTTGAATATGGGCACAATTTTTAACCAAATAAAAAACCAGATAGATTATTTTCTATATTATTTTAGATAAACAGATATATTATAGATTATTTTACAAGCAATGACAGTAAAATACCAATAAAATTTAAAAAAAGTTTAATTCTAATTATAGGCATTTAAACGAAATATTTTTTGTTGCGCACGCTGCAAAAAGCATCTTGTGCTGCTATAATTTGATAGTCAACTCTATATGGCCACTTATATTGAAATTACACTTGAATATGTTTAAAATTAAAAAAATTGGCTGTGATTTATCTGTTTTATTGTAAGTTCCTCAGATGAGTTAGCTGAAAAGAGACAATACATTTGAGACAACTAGGCTCTGCAATTGATAATAATGTATTTTGTAACATATGTTTTACAATGCTACATTTTTTATAACACATCTCATCAGCCATTTGCTATTACTAATTTGTATAACACAAGAATGATTACAGTGTAACAAATGAATGTTTTTCAAAACACGAATTAAATTTATGTGGTTACATGAATTTATAGATAATGTAGTAGACAAATAAACAATTATGTTTAGTGAAATAGAAGAACTTAAATATAAAATCCCAAACGAATGTTTGGAATGTTAAAGAAAAGTTATTTCAAAGCTTAAGAAACATCAAAAACTCTTAAATAGATATTTTTCGTTTGTAATTTTATTTCTTCGTTTCATGTTTTGGTTTCATCTCTTCACTTTTTCTGTACAAATAATTTTCGTTTTTCACGACGTCTCATTTTTCTAAATATTTCCATTGCCACCTTATAACACAGTAGACAGTTTCTTGATTTGCACTATGTGCTAAAAAAAGAACATGGAGGAAAAATAATTGACAGTTCTAATGAACTACTAACAAACGTTGACGTTATTATTTTAAACCATTTTAGATACAGTTTTTTCTCTATCTCGTTATATATATATATATATATATATATATATATATATATATATATATATATATATATATATATATATATATATATATATATACAGGTACTAATTTATTATAGTATGATTTATATAGGATATTTATCGTAGATGTATTTATATCCGAAATATATTAATGCCGGAAACATTTCAAAATGCTCCCTAAAAATTTATATTCGAATACATTACTGGTTGTTAAAATCAGCTACTCTGTTTTGTCTTTCCACTTGGGAAATTAAAACAATGTCATTCGCGTACTTCTCAAATAAACTGGCAACGTGATTGTCCATTATACTTTCAGATCAGGTGAAAAGATATGGGAAAAAAAGTGCTAAACTATGACTGAACGGGAAAAGCTTTGCTTCTGCTTTGTGGTATTGAAATGTTGTACACAACGTTCCCTGACTTGGTGTTCGTTACCGTTCTGCATCGGTTTTAAGCTTTAGGTCCCGGTCTCAATTGTTTTCACGTAACAAACATGCAGACACTACCACTCAAAATCCATATATTTTAATATAAATAGTGAGATAAGAACCACCTGGTGGTAAGAATACTTTAGCTTTAAAATTTATTAGAATGAAGAACCCCTTGTAATACCCCCAATACACCCACACATATATATAAAGCAGCTCATTATCATATTAAGGCAAATTATCATTTACTGAATGAAAAGAGATTAACAAAGTTCTTAAAATATGAAAGTAATTTTTTCCATGCATTTTTACTACAGCATTATATTAGGTTAATAACATAATGCAAAATAAAAATGTCAAAAAGACAATCTTTTCCCATTTAACTATTACAAATAAGTTATAACTGTTTTAAACTATTCGAAGATAAAGAACGGAAGATAAAGATGACATGCTGACTGGCCATGTCAATAATACACGAAAACATTGAAAACAATGAATTATTTTATCTGAAAAGATCATTGGTTGGGTATACGTGTGGTTGCTGAAAGTATACAAAATTGTATGATATATGTAATAAGATAAGCTTTAGTAGGAGGAGGTAATGTTGAAATTTAGTGACAAAGATTTTCGCATCGGAAGAAAATAAATCTTGAATGCACATTTCCAAGACATTTTCCACCAAAAACGTAATCCTAGTGGTGGGAAATCAAACTTATTGACAACACGATCTTACTTTGTGACTTTAGTCTATTCTATATTGTGAAATTAGAACTGAAATGAACTAGAATTGAGAGAGTTTACCCAGGAAAAGGGAAATGAATAGAGAGGATATATTTTCTGGATATAGTCTCGAATTTTAACCAATGGAATGAGCCAATTAAAAATTATGCCATAAGAGGCTTAGGGATCATGGGAGTATATTAGAGAATATAATGATAAAATAGGAAAAAATCAGGGTTCTTTCAGATCCGAAGAAAAGAAATCTCGAATGAATATTGTAAAGAAGTTTTTCACAAAAAAAATATCATCTATGTTGGAAACGCAACGTTTTTGATTAGAGGATCTTGCTTTGTGTGATATTCCCATCTATTCTATTAGGTGAAATTAGAAATAAATGAATCAATATTTAGAACAGTTTATACTGTAAAATATAAAGAAGTGCAGACCATAGAAATGCTTTCTGAGAATGGCTTTGGATTCTGTTTTGAGTAATGGAATGGACTAATGGACCACTTGAAAATTGATTATGGATTGATTTAGAGATCTTAGAGTGACGCACATTAATTAGTATTTTGTTAAAACCTGGAAGAATAATAAACAAAGGTTAAATTCGAAGAAAAGAAATCTCGAATGAACATTGTCAAGACGTTTTTCAGAAAAAAAGTATCCTCTATGTTGGAAAAGCAACCCTTTTGATTACAGGATCTTGCCTCGTGTGATTTCCTCTCTATTTTATAAGGCGAAATTAGCAATAAATGAATCAATATTTAGGACAGTTCATACTATAAAAGATAAAGAAATGCAGACCGTAGAAATGCTTTCTGAGACTGGCTTTGAATACTATTTTGACTAATGGAATGGATTAATAGACCACTTGAAAATTGATTATGGATTGATTTAGAGATCTTGGAGTGACGCACATTAATTAGTAATTTGTTAAAACCGGGAAGAATAATAAACAAAGGTTAGATTCGAAGAAAATAAATCTCGAATGACCATTGTCAAGACGTTTTTCACAAAAAAATATCCTCTATGGTGGAAAAACAACCCTTTTGATTACAGGATCTTGCTCGTGTGATTTTCTCCATCTATTCTATTAGTTGAAATTAGCAATAAATGAACCAATATGTAGGACAATTCATAGTGTAAAAGATAAAAAAATGCAGACCGTAGAAATGCTTTCTGAGACTGGCTTTGAATACTATTTTGACTAATGGAATGGACTAATGGACCACTTGAAAATTGATTATGGATTGGTTTAAAGATCTTGAAGTGACGCACATTAATTAGTATTTTGTTAAAACCGGGAATAATAATAAACAAAGGTTAGATTCGAAGAAAAGAAATCTCGAATGAACATTGTCAAGACGTTTTTCAGAAAAAAAATATCCTCTATGTTGGAAAAGCAACACTTTTGATTACATTATCTTGCCTCGTGTGATTTTCCCCTCTATTTTATAAGGCGAAATTAGCAATAAATGAATCAATATTTAGGACAGTTCATACTATAAAAGATTAAGAAGTGCAGACTATAGAAATGCTTTCTTAGAATGGCTTTGGATACTGTTTTGACTAATGGAATGGACTAATGGACCAATTGAAAATTTAACATGGGTTGATGTAGAGATCTTGGAGGGACGCGCATTAAATAGTATTATGTGAGTATTATGTAAGAAGAGAAAGTAATAGTAAACAAAGCTTCTAATAGAAATGATAAAGTTTATTTTTAGCTAACCCTTGTATTTTTCTTTTATGTTAAAATCGTAAATATTAATAAATGGTGGGATTTATAGTTTTCTACACAATAAAACATAACTTTTCATAAGTTTTATTATCAAAATCATTTGAAGAAAACTTTATTAAACTTAAATCTGACAAAGTTTTTTACAAACAGTGGGTTTTAAATTATATCTTAATAAAACTACCCTCATCTGCCATTCATGTATTTCATTGCACGCAATATTTATAAAACTCATTATTTCTACATCCCTGTAAACTCACGCAATGTGTGTACAACTTTGAGTATACGTGGTTGTAAAAGAAGTCAATTTGATTAATATTGAAGCTTGTAATGTTTAAACCATGTAATTTGGTTTTTCCTGTGTTTTGCTTAGGTTGTGTAGTACATAAATATAAATCATCCTTTAGTCTAGAAATAACACATAACAAATTTATATATTTATGAGGGAAAAAATGAATGCAATTAACTTAAATCAAGAAATAATGTATAGTTCTTATAGTTTTGAGGAAAAAATTGATTTTATGTAAAAAAATGTTAAAAACATATATAAATATTAATCCAATGTGTCTGGAATATAAATGTTTGTCTACAATATATTAAAACAAAATTTATTAGTTACTTATAAAATAAATTTTTCATATAATGGTATTTATATTCAGGTATAAATAATTTCAAAATTTATATATAGTAAAAACATGCTAAATGTTGGGTTTGTAATACAATAAACGAAAACAAGGATATGTTTTCTCCAAGATTTGGAGTAACTGCAAATTATTCCAACTTGCAATCTCAAAACTTATATATATATATATATATATATATATATATATATATATATATATATATATATATAATGTGTATATATATATATATATATATATATGTATATATATAAACATATATATATATATATATATATATATATATATATATATATATATATATATAAATATATATATATATATATATATATATATATATATATATATATATATATATTGCATGAGTTATAACGTAGTATCAACACCACTATCCAGCTTACATGATAAAATGAAAAATTGTGTAAATGAAAGATTTAGAAAAATTCATACATATAACTTAAAAAAATTTAGATTTCCTTGACCTGGTCACAGCTGCCCATCTGGATCATACTTGCATTGAGACTTCTGTGAGGTTTTCATGTTAGATATGGTACAAAAATTGATTTATTATCCTCTTATACACACAAATACGTATACATACACACACACACACACACACACACACACACACACACACACACACACACACACACACACACACACATATATATATATATATATATATATATATATATATATATATATATATGTATATATATATATATGTATATGTATATACACATGTGTCTGATGAACGTACCTTTTGTTACGGACGCTTCTTAGCTGATTTAATTTATCTAATGAAAATATAGAATTCATACCTATTAAGCAAAACTAAAATAAATTGTTTGATTCTCGAATTTCACTGAAATTCATGTCATACAAAATGTTTTTCTATATCAAAGATACAAATATATCCGTATATATTAAATAATATATTTGAACGAAATTTACTACCATTGATTTTAGAGTAAAAGTCTGAAAATTTATCATTAGCATTAAAAAGTGTCAAGTTAAAATTTATATATTTAATATAATACAATAGTGAATATCCTTGCTTGAAGTAAAGTAGTTTCAATATTTATTCCTTGTAGGAAATGGTGATATGATAGAAACCTGCTTTGTACCTTTATAGAGAATACTGATCTGTTACATCTATTTTATTTTAAAATCAATTAAGTTTTAATAAAGCAATTTTCCAGTAATGTATTATAATTTCTTGCTAAGTCTAGCATAAATATTAATGTTGAATCATCGACTCTTCCCTAACAGATCACGCTAACAACACAGATGGATTATAGCTCAACAAACACAGACTAACATCTTGATTAAGAGCTTGTGTATTTAGGGGAGTGGATGTTTGCTAAATGAAGAGAAGAGGGGGTGAACAGAAGATTAAGGTTTAAGCTCCATATTGTTTTAAGGATGTAGCAATTCCATTGTTTGGAAATGATTTTGAGCAAACCTCGTGATTTTTAGATTTAGGGAACAAAATTTGATTCAATATAAACTAATTAGCTATTGTTTGGGCTTCATCGGCTTAAAGATCACATTTTCGGAGTTTGTATCAACTACTAACCTGGAGAATTCAAATAATTAAAGTGGGCCTTTTCTCTCACATTTCTAACGTTTTCCTTAACAAAGTATAATTTTCCTCGACATGCATCTGTGTGTTACGTTCTTTAATTTTAATATCCCTAGGAAATTTATTCATTGTCAATAAGTAGGGAAATGGTAAGAGTATTTGCAAATATATATTTATGTAACAGGCTACATTTTATTAATTTTAAGAATTATTTAACTAATATAATATTGTATCACTCTTAAAAAAATTAAAATGTTTATAATGGTTATTATTAACAGATGTATAACATACAAGAGCCTTTTCATCCTCATATCTAGGTTTTTTTCAGAATAAGAAATAATTTTCATTGATACGCATGTGTGTGTTAAGTCCTTAACTTTATTATCTCAATAAAATGCATTCATAGTCCAAAACATAGAAAAATGGAAGCAGTTTTTACGGATAGACAATTATCTAACTTTCATTTCATTGAGAAGGAGACTGATTTATCTATATTAAAGTTATACTGCTTAAAAAATCTAGAGCAAATTTATTTAGGTAAATATAGAAACCAATTTTAAGATTCCTAACAATTCATCTTAAATGATATAACCACTCAATTATGTAATACTTTTGAGTTAATAATAAGATACATGTAGCAATGCATATTTATAGAGATAGCTGACTAACAAAAGAAGGATATTCCAATAAAAAATGCTGACATGCTGTTTCAGTAGCATTATAACGTTCACACTACAATTTGTACATATTATGGAAAGTACCTTTGCATTCAGGATTCTAATTAATCAAAAATTGATTCGTGACCCACTGGTGGGTCGCGTCACATAGAATCAGAAATGCTGAGTTAGACACTTCATATACTTAATGCATTGCAAATGACTTTTCAATTTATTTTCTGTCGTAACTAATCATCGAATTTGATGTTCTAACTTTTGGCAACTGTCCATTATTCTAGTTAGGTAATTATTTTAGAGTTCATCTTTAAAGAATACTGATAATGTTATTTCGTAGACTACATGTAGCTTAAAGGATTTCAATTCTCTTTTGGTTTATTTTTATAGTATACGGCAATTTTACATATACAAAATTTATAAAATTTTAACAATGTTTTGAAGCTATGCAGGTTTTCACAGAAATTGGGTTTTAAAATCGCGTTCACTACAAGTAAAATTCTTTCTGATGAATAGTTATAGAGGTGTGGACTTTTAACCTAGGTAGGATATGTATATATCAAAGTCACTCTCTAATAAAACGACACATTCGGTAACAGATAAATAGCAGGTTTAGCATCCTTGAACACATAACGTACATTTTAGAAATAATACTGCGTAAAATTTAACTCACAGTACAAGGAAATGAAATCACAATAGAATGTCTCTGTAAGCCACTCCAACGGTGAGAGACAAAAAGTCACTGACCACAATTCTATCATTCATTTTAGGGTTTTAAAAGCTCGTTCACCAGAAGTAAAATTCTTTCTGAAGACTAGTTATAGAGGTGTGAACTTTTACCCCAGGTTGGATATGTATATATCAAAGTCACTCTCTAATAAAACGACACATTTGTTAGCAGGTAAATAGCAAGGTTTAACTTCCTTGAACACATGACGTACATTTTAGAAATAATACTGCGTAAAATCTAACTCACAGTAGAAGGAAATGAAATCACTCACAATAGAATGTCTCTGAAAGAATCTTCAACTGTGAGACACAAAAAGCCACTGACCACAAATCTATCTTTCCTTTATGTCCGAGTAGAAAACACTTGCTTCATCTTACATATAGTCTTGGTACGGACCACTTAATTTATTGTACGTAAAGCGTTTGTGAATAATGCGTATTTATAGCGTATGAGTATTTATAGTACCGGTTTATGTTAAACTTATCATTTTTTTTAAATGCTAAGTTTAGCTTAGTATTTTTTTATTAATATTAAGTACTAAGTACAAAAATACTAAGTTTAGCTTGGTATTTTTTATTAATACTAATTATTAAGTACAAAAATACTATGTTTAGCTTAGTATTTTAGCGTAGTATTTAACTCAGTAAATTTTCTTCAAAACTATGCAAATTTAGTGGTCGATTATTATTAATTGACCATTAGGTAAATCTTGCATAGTATTATTAATAATTTAACAACAAATACATAAGAACAAGCTTAGTGCACAGAAACTATTCCCCATTAATCTATAGTCGCATAGTGTCTTTCACACGTAAACATGAAAACTTTTAACAACTTTAAACAAATATTGAAAATCATTTTAGTCTTTCCTGGCCAATTCTTTACTAATATTTTATGTGTAGATTTAGAAAGAAATATCCATTTACCCTCATACAATATAAATATTTATCATTTCATATTTTATGCTTTTAAGCACTATTTGATAATACGTAAAGTTCCTTTGATAACTGAGATTAATTATTGAAGCTCTAAAGATACTTAATTATTCCTATTCCATTATCGATGTTCTCATTTTCTCTGAGCAAGAAACATTTTAAAGATGCACGCCACCTACTTGATCGTCTAGCATTGACATATTTACATGCCATGGTACCATTGTAATATTGCTTCAGAATTGTCAATTATGATATTCTAATTTACTTTATAATGACATAAATTTGACATTTTGCTTTGGTTTACAAAGTTATACATAGAATAACCTTCAATTAGACGCAGTAACTGAAATAGTAGATCTATCACTTACAAATAAATGACCATGCACCACAATATTTAGAATCATATTCTTCCTCAAATGAATGAATTAAGAGTAATTATTCTCCATAAAATTGAAATTATGATACCTTAGATAGAATACGTTTAGTTAACCTAACACGTTTTTATCATTAGTTCTGCTTCTAATGAAAAATAACATTTTAGAAAGATAATGCTATTTTTTTTAATTGCATTAGACTTTCAGGATAATTTCCAACACCAAAAATGTAAGCAATAAATATATTATTTATGAATTCTTCCTAATCACATAGTAGAAAATTTTTTAAGTGAGAAATTAATCAACTTTATAGGTTTTAGTGCAGAAAGGAAAATCCTTTTTATTTTATTCTGTGATTGAAAACACGTTTTATGTACGTTGTGCTTTGTATGTAACTGAGTACCGATAACAGCTTTAATTTTGTACTCTTTGAGACATATATTTTGCTATAAAAGTGTCTATGCAACTAATATAATTTAATATATTCATATTAAAATGCTACAGATTCAATATTAAGTAATAGTAGAGTAGAAAAACATACATTCAGAAATATTACAGTAACATGTATTATCATGTTATATAAATCTAAAGTTATGATATTAAAATTTATATTACCTTTGAAGTATTCAGCTAATTTTGATAAAAGAATATTTAGATTATTTTATTGTTTTATAGAATAAAGTTACGAAAATGGATGATACTGATTACATAATCATGATCTGTTCTGTTATATTAATACAAAAATTGGAGTATTATTAAAAATTATTAGATACATTTAAAAAATAATTTCATATCATATATCCCTACCAATTTCGACTTAAAATCATTATTCACATCTCTAAATTCATGGTTTCAACCATGTAAAAGAATTGTTAAAATTTAAAAATTGAACAGAAAAATGCGTTGGCAAAAATATATTTTATGCAAAGTAAAATTTACATATTTCTTATAAACTCTATATTGCACTTTATATTATATTGACAAAAGTCAGCTTTGTGATAAATCTACGTCTCGACTTTTCACATTTATTTTTAATTTCAAACTCTAAAGTGTATTTTATATGATCATATGATCGAAATATGACATTGTATGTCTGTTTGATAGTAACAAAACCATCTTTAAGGAATCATATGCCTTCTAAAAAAGAGTGAGATTGCTTCGGTAAACTGATTTGCAACAAGAGGCTTCGACTTTTTAAGAAGTTTTTGGATGACGAAATTCTATTTCTTTCAATAAACTATAATTCGCTAAATACTTAAAATTATAAAAATATTTGTTACACATTACATAGTTATGTAATGTGTAACAAATAACCCTAATAAAATCATGTCTAATATCTGTATCAACCCTAATAAAATCCTGATTCAACACTTCTTCATTGATTGCAATGAAAAAGGTAGAACAAAAAATTCAGGGTAGTTAAAAATAACATATTATAGTACGGTTCACATGATAACATGTTTAATATAAATATTACCCTACAACTTACTATATTACAGTGATATCAAAATTGCATTTTATAGAATGAATAAGTAATACAGAAATAGTGTTGATAAAAAGTTCATAAACTCGTAAAATTACGCAAAAACTCTCTTTAAAGTAGAAATGATATCAAAATTATAGCTAATTACTCTTTAAAGTAGTTTAATTGTTTTATTGTCTAAATTATATTAATTGATTTTATGGATAATATAACAAGAGAAAATTTATATTTATCTCTCGAGTAAAATGCTTTTAACCTTACGCACAGCGATATAGCATAGTTTTTATTTTTTTCTATAGTAATTCCTTTTATATTAATCCTTCGATATGCTTTACGGAATCAACTAAGAGAAATTATTTCAAAATTTTATAACACGAGTAACAAGTATTGAATATCTTAAAAAATTGCATAATTTTATTAATTATTTATGAACGTATGGTAAGTGAAAATCTACACAGTTTCAACATGGAACGAATTCCTTCAGGAGATATGAGACCCCGTTAAAAGTTCATTGTATAAATCCAGATTGACTGTTGTGTATTTTGCCGATGTGTAAATGCGGTAATACGAAAAGTTAAGTATATATAAGTATCTAAATATTATCTTTAAGCAAATATTCTAGTTGGAGATACATGTCTGGTCATTTTTATGAGTTTGTCAAAACCATGATTCATAGGTCCTGGTCTCATTAGCCCTCGTATAGTAAAACAGTACGCCGTAGTGCTCCAAACTAAACTAAACCAAACCCAAACTATGATTGCGTTCCAGCTTAAAATTTAAACTTAAATAAGAAAGAAATCTAGCTACTCCAGAAGTTCATTTCTCGAAAAGATTTTGTATGTAACAAATTTAAATATTTATGAGAGCTATGTAATTTTTAATTATACAAAATACACTTTTATGTATTATTTTAATTTTTTTAAGTTATAATCATTTTTTACATATTTAAAATAATGCATTTAAGAAGAAATTTATTTTACTCTGGTGCGTTGAAATACGAAGATTTAATTCATATTTCCGTACTGAAGTTTGTTTTTAATAAATTCACGAACTCAAATGTGATAGTCTCGTTTGAAAATTTGTACTTTTCGTCTTAGTCACTGAGTATATTAAGTATAATGAGATGCAATGAATTTTGTTCCCAATTCATTCCGCAATATGAATTTAAGATGTAGTCTTTTAGAATTCATGTCCTTCTGTATCTAATGTAAGGAAGTAAAATACAAAATTTCCCCAATATCTCGTAGGAAGTGTATCTAGAATGTAAGGGGACAGCGAACAATTCAATAACTGCGACAGATCTTTTGAGTTGCATAAAATTTGAATATTGCATATTCATGCCGAAATGATTTGAATATTAGTTTCTTCATTACTGTCTGCTGATAACTGAATCCTTTTGCTAAAATATTATAGATAGATAAGCTTATTGATTAGTAAATGAATTGCGAATTTGAGATTGCAAAGATCGAATTTAAATTACCGAGAGTTTCATCTACTAATCGTATCAAACTTATGAAGATATTTTAGAGATGTCTAAAGTAATTATGATTCTAGGGCAATGGTATTAACGGTTTCAATTTGCTGTAAATTACGAGTAAAATCTGATTTGAACTATAATTCAAAGTATTATAAAATTATGATTTTTTTAAATATATATATTTCATACTTTATAAAGATAAAAATAAATTAAATGCGAAATCCTAAAATATAAAGAGACAACTGTGAAGAAAACGTCTAATAAAGGAATTTACTGTAATATATAAAAGAAATATATATATTTTTAAATTTTTACTACTACACATTTATCTTAATATGACATGAATAAAGCATTTTTATTACTGTCTACTAATAATGTAATAAGTGTATTAAAATATTATAGCCGGATATGTATTTTCAATACTTAATAAATTATAAATTTTAAATCACAAGGGTAGAATTTAAATTGCTGAAAACTATAACAGCTACTCATTTCTGACTAAAGAAGGCTTTTAGTAAAAGTATAAAGTATTTTTTTATTGTCCACTAATAATGTAATAAGTGAATTAAAATATTACAGCCGGATATGTATATTCAATACTTAATAAATTATAAATTTTAGATAACAAAGGTAGAATTTAAATTGCTGCGAACTACAACAGCTACTCATTTCTGACTAAAGAAGGCTTATAGGAAAAGTATAAAGTATTTTTATTACTGTCCACTAATAATGTAATAAGTGTATTAAAATATTACAGCCTGATATGTATTTTAAATACTTAATAAATTATAAATTTTTGGTCACAAGGGTAGAATTTAAATTGCTGTAAATTACATCAGCTACTCATTTCTGACAAAAGAAGACTTTTAGGAAAAGTCTACTGCAATTATGACTCTAGTGGAACTAACATATAGCCCGTCATATGACGGAATCAGTAAACTTTTCATTTTTCAGAATTGTAAAGTACTTTATGAGACAGGTAAAAAAATGATTTGCTTTTTGGATGAGAATTATCAGGTACACGCTCAATAATTTTTTTATGTTCATACTCCTTTAAAGTCTCCCGATACTATGAATGCAGTTTAGAATCCCGTTGAATTCAATTAGAATTATAATTCAAAATTTTCTTAGCTACGTCGAAATTATCGCTAAGTTCTTCCCAATTTTTTTGCCAGAGTAATTAATAGAATTAAAATAATGAAACTATCATTTCTATCACACTCTGAACGTAGATATTATACTGGTTTTTTTGTTTAGAAGAGGTGTCCCAGGTAGGCCTATATCCTCTTTGGAAAATAAATAAAGCTAGAAAATCAGACCTTATTGTTAGAGAATTGAAAAAATAAATATTTCAAGTCCAAATGTTAACAAAAGTGAAAGCAAGTTGAATAGAACTTGAAATGAAAGACAAAGAATACACCATTTCTTCAAAGTGTAAGAAAATAATAAAATCCAAACATTTTATTTTTGAATTATAGAGTAAAAAAAAAATAAATAAAGCTACGGCCAATCCCAGATTATACATCCCCCCTAAATAAATAAAGCTGGAAAATCAGACCTTATTGTTAGAGAATTGAAAAAATAAATATTTCAAGTCCAAATGTTAACAAAAGTGAAAGCAAGTTGAATAGAACTTGAAATGAAAGACAAAGAATACACCATTTCTTCAAAGTGTAAGAAAATAATAAAATCCAAACATTTTATTTTTGAATTATAGAGTAAAAAATAAAGCTACGGCCAATCCCAGATTATATATCCCCCCTAAATAAATAAAGCTGGAAAATCAGACCTTATTGTTAGAGGATTGAAAAAATAAATATTTCAAGTAAAAATGTTAACAAAAGTGAAAGCAAGTGTAATAGAACTTGAAATGAAAGACAAAGAATACACCATTTCTTCAAAGTGTAAGAAAATAATAAAATCCAAACATTTTATTTTTGAATTATAGAGTAAAAAAAAAAATAAATAAAGCTACGGCCAATCCCAGATTATACATCCCCCCTAAATAAATAAAGCTGGAAAATCAGACCTTATTGTTAGAGAATTGAAAAAATAAATATTTCAAGTCCAAATGTTAACAAAAGTGAAAGCAAGTTGAATAGAACTTGAAATGAAAGACAAAGAATACACCATTTCTTCAAAGTGTAAGAAAATAATAAAATCCAAACATTTATTTTTGAATTATAGAGTAAATAAAGCTACGGCCAATCCCAGATTATATATCCCTCCTAAATAAATAAAGCTGGAAAATCAGACCTTATTGTTAGAGGATTGAAAAAATAAATATTTCAAGTAAAAATGTTAACAAAAGTGAAAGCAAGTGTAATAGAACTTGAAATGAAAGACAAAGAATACACCATTTCTTCAAAGTGTAAGAAAATAATAAAATCCAAACATTTTATTTTTGAATTATAGAGTAAAAAAAAAAAATAAAGCTACGGCCAATCCCAGATTATACATCCCCCCTAAATAAAATAAAGCTTCCTTATTACATTTAAAGAAAAATTAAAAAAGTCCATTCAAGTCTGCATTGAATTGAATCAGAAATACATTAAATAATCATGTATTTAAAAATAACATCATTTGTAAAATAGAAAAAATATAAAATTTTTAAAACAATGTAAATTTTATGAAACACATAAATGAAAAATGTGTACGTTTAAACTTTAAAAAAGACACATAACAAATCCATTCTATATAATAATAGAAGTTATCTATCCGTCTGTATTTATGAATTTTCGACCTGGAATAAATCCATATTGGATTCTTGATGAGTTAGAGTTAGCAAATGGTTACAATAAAATTGAACACAGACACATAGTAATACTAAATACAAAGGTCTTTCTTTTAAAAAAAATATTGATTCATGTCATTACAGTCGTTTTAAATTTAAATAAATTTATGGGAAAAAACCTCATGATATACAACATTAGCTGTAAAAGAACTTGATTGCTTTTTAATTTTTCCTTGATTATCTGTTTCTTCGATGCACAATTTGAGATTATTCGGATTCCGACACCTAGATAAAGCAACATATAGTTGTCCGTGAGAGAAAACAGGCTGAGGGAGATATATTCCAACATGATCGAATGTCTGTCCTTGGGCTTTATTGATTGTCATAGCATATGCTGGAATTATTGGTAATTGTCGGCGCTTTAAAATGAAGGGTAGATTAATATCACTCGGACGTAAATCAAATCGATTTATGAACACAATGTCACCTTTGTTACACTCTGAAAGTATCTTTGCAGTTATAAAGTTTTCATTAAGTTCCATCACAGATAATCTTGAACCATTACTAAGTCCTTGTTTTGCATTCAAATCTCTCAGTAACATAACAATAACCCCTTTCTTCAACACTAACTGATGAGGTGGCATCCCAGACGGTGTTTGTCCATGAAGAATTTCAGGTGGATAATTATGAATATCATTATCATCTTCAGAAACAATTGTATCTACACTGTTATAAGTATGGGCATTTCCTTCAAGACTTGATATTATTTTCTGATTTATTTCAAGAGTCTTCTTATTTGTAGGTGATAAAATGATTCTTTTCGCCATATCTTCAATATCCATGTTCCTGAAATTTTCAGTATAGATAGCATTTATAATGTTTTTCTCTACCATATGAGATGGAATTTCCACAGAATCATATGACAATCCTTCTATTTGGGAAAGAGTTCCAGAACCAATACTCAGCAGCCATTTGTTATGGGAGTCTTCGCCAGCACTTCTCATGTTAATTCGGAGTATAAGTTGAGTAAATACAGACCAAAGAGGACTGGACTTTATACAACTTTCAATAACTTCAGTTCTATTTCCTTTGGACATAACAGGAAGGGTTTGTCTAAAGTCTTCACCAATTACCATTACTTTTCCTCCAAATGCCTATCATTGTTCATAATTTTTTTCAATAGTAAGTCAATACATCGAATGCCTTCCTTTGTCAACATTGTAATTTCATCAATGATTATGAGCACAGCTTTTTTTAGTAGTTCAGCATCAGATGTATCCGCTGTCATTCTTGAAACTGAACTGTCCAATAGAGGTACAGGTAATTTAAAACCACTGTGAACTGTTCGATCCCCTCTCAGTAATGTTGCAGCAATTCCAATAGTTGCAAATGGGAGTGCCACTTTTCCTTTGCCTCGAATAAAAGACAATAGAGTGCAATATAAAAATGTTTTGCCAGAGCCACCTGGTCCATCCAAATAAAAATATCTATTCTTTTCACATTCATTCTCTATAGCTTGTCGAATAGTATTGAATGCTTGAAGTTGATCATGATTCAGAGATGCTATTCTCTCATTGGCTTCTTCCTCCACTTTCAATTCATCATACATTTTATACTCAAAACCAGTTCCATTTGGTATTGGTAGACCAAATGATGCACACGGCATTCCATGTTGTTTCAATATTGTGTTAATATCAGGAAGAGCAAAGTTTAGGGCTTCATTTTCATTTGAATTGCGGAAGAAATCTATACACATTTCTCTCGAGTACTTATTCCACAGGTTAAATGCATTTGTTGGATTACAGAATATCAATATGAAGGAAAATGTCTGGCGGAGTTGTTTCGGCATTTGAAGAACGGAAGCTTCTTGTAAACAATTATACCACTCTTCATCAGAGACTAGTAAATAAAGATGGAAGGCTGCTTCTTTAAAAGAGTCGTAAACAATATTGTGAACTGTTCGTAGAAACTGAAAGCTTGTAGCAGCAGGTACATGAAACAGCAACATTCTTAGGTAAAATCTTTCTTCATCTTTCACACTAACTATATGCATTCTTGAAACAATCTTGGATACACCTTTTTTTCGTTTCTGCCAGTTGTTTCCAACATATACATAATTATAAGGAACATCAGTATACAAAAGATCTTTTGCATCTATATCTGTTTTTTTTTTAAAATCAAACCAAGCCTCAAGTTTCGTCCTGCGACTTCTTGCAGATTGCAATGCTTCTTCTTCATGACCCTCGGTAAACATTATTCTTTGTTTTTCTGGAAGGTGTACGGGGAGTCTGATAACTGCATGTGATCTGTCATGCATTCTAAATTCTAACAAACGCCACATTGCTTCTGGAGCACTAACATATCGTGCACTAATATAATTAGCAATTTCATTTTGCTGCACTTCCCCTGCACTCACAACTAAATTAGCACAATCATAACCTTTGTATATGTACTTGTAAATATATTTCACAGCCCTGACTGATGTGCATACCTCAACATTTATGTGGGCATCATACTTCATTAAAAGATAAGGATTGTAGGGCACCACAAATCTGTTGTCCATTTGCACTCCTCTAACTAAACTACTTGCACCTACTCTTCGTCTATATAACGGATAACCCTCGTCATGTATAACAGTTTTTGACTGATAATCCTTTGGAAAGTTTTTATTACATTTCGCTTGTTCCATGCACGGTGCTTCTACTCTATTGACACCACAAGGTCCATGCATCATGCATCGTGTCACAATATCATACAAGAGTGTATTCTCCTTCTGGTCTGGAATTTCGGCACGTACAATCCGATCAATCATTTCGGGAGTAGATAATTTATCTTCAGAGCGTAATACGAGTAACAAATGTGCATGTGGCAAACCACGTTTTTGAAATTCTATGGTATATACATGGGCAACCGAAATGCCGTTAATTGTTACATCTTCAAGGAGTGATTTCAGCTTCAAGTTATAAACTCTAGCAATTAAATCAGGCCTGTCATGGGCTTCTTCACAAATCAGTAAATTTTCTGTTATTTCTGACCACTTAGGATTTGCTGTAAATGTTAAAAACACATCGGGTGACCCAAATTTTCCAAATATGGACATGGCATATACACATCTTTCACGCATATTTCTTGAAGAACCCTCAAAAGATGAAGGTAATATTACTGGAATACCTGGTGGAACCGTACTATTATTTTCTCGCTGTTCAATATGATCTGCCAAACCTTGGTAATATTCACTACGCAACTTGTTCTGACGAGTTCGGATAAAATTTAAATTGTTTGCTTCCAGTTGTAAATAAGAATCTACAATATACTGTTGTGTCAGCTTGCCACCATTTAATATTGGATTGAAGTCGCCTCTAATTGCCAGTAATGCAGCTTTATATTGCAGCATAGTTACATTTATTCGAATCTTATTTTTTTGGACCCCTTCATAAGCATCACAAGTCCAATTAGGCTGCCACCCTGGTTCCCCAAAGGGAAAAAAATAAAGGGTAACACATAGGATCTAAATTAGGACTCAATATGTTGATATTCACAAATTGTTATTTAGGGTTTTTGGGATTATTTGGATAAATTCGTAAATCCCGTTCAAAAGGAGGTTCGCCATCATCGTTTACAAAAACCATTGCTATTTCATTATGCGTTGGTTCATTATAACGTCGTCTGTCCGATTGCCTATCTCGCCTGAACACCAAATTTACTACTGGAACATTTTCAGCTGCTTGTCGTGCCTCTTCAAGCGCTTGAGCTTCAATTTCTCGTAACATGTGGTAGGTATGGCACAGTCTGTTGTTCTGTCTAAAGAATCGATCAATATTATCAAGAATACATGTCAAACATTGCTCATTCGCTGGATGCGATACTCTAAAATTGGTAGCTTGGGTACTGTCGAGCACATAAAGTTGAGCAAACTTGGGTGTCTCTCCATCTATAGGTTGAAGGTGACTTGTATGGTGATATATCTGTCCATGAACTTTGAAGACATATGGTCCCCGACCACTAAAATTTATCACTTTGGCGCCCATGGAGGCAAAAGATACAGCACTGTTGTAGGAGCGAATATTTTGTTTGAAATTTTTGTGATGTAAATTTGCAGGGTTTGACATAAGATCTTGTAGAAAAGTTGGATAACTTAACTCCTTTCCTTGAACATCCAAGGGTTTGCTGAGTGCAACTTTGCCTTTTCGGCAACAACTTGTAAATTTCCCATCTTGTGGTTTTTCACCAACAAAATGTTTAGCTCCACAAAACTCCCAAATAACATTAAGGGGTCCACAGTTATGTGTATTAATATTTTGTGGTTCAAAAGTGTCAATCTGTTGTTCAATTATTTCAAGTTGACGAATCTTTAGTCTTCGTTTCGACATACTTTGCTCACTTGCCTCAATTTTATCTTCTTGAATCTTCAATCTTTTTTCACGTTTACGTTCAGCATCTTTTTGTTGGCGAGCCTTTTTTTCAAACGCATTTTCTTGAGCCCCTTTTCTTCGTTTATGTGTTGCATCTTTCTCTTTACGGATTATTTGGCGATTATACTTTATTGAATTTGACACAGAATTAACGTAAACGTCAAAATGGCCACTTGATAAATCATTGGAAAAGCGTAGCACTTTGTGGGGTTTCCCTCACTTCCAAAACTGTAATAAAGGTTACAATCACATTAAACCTCAAACACATACTCAAAAATTTCACCGGCTGCATACAACTCGCAAAATCCTCCAAAAGTTGAATATCGTGATATTTTGGAAAAATAAACTGCAGCCGAACTATAATTATGCCCATATTCATTATGTGACATAATACTAAAATGATCCCAATTTTGTACTACATGAGTAACAATTTGTTTTCGAATGTAACTGCTAAAAGACTGTGTTTCAAACATAACATAAGAAAGCGATCGAAATAAACATGATCCATCCCCAACTATTGGAAAGACAGTATGGGGAACCATTTTACCATTTATATTTAATAAATGTTGTTCCATTTTACAATCAGGCTGACTAAAAATTATTCGTATAAAACTTTACTCGCTTTGAATTTTCTTAACCCTGATTGAGTTCAAAATGAATGTCTTATCGCGTATTACTACGATATTAAATTAATTATACACTTAGTTTGAGCTATATTATATTCTTATACCCTAATCAGGCATAATAATCCAATTAAAAGAAACGAAACATTTTCCAGTCTTATTAGAACAACAACTTTTTATTCCATACTAATTTTTAAATAATAAATAAGATTTTTTTTATTTGTATGGTCTTTTACTTTTTTTAAAATCATTAACAATAACTGGTAAAAATATGCAATAACATTGCATTATTCAGACAATGTTTATTTTCAGTTTATTTTAATGAACAGTAAATAGCCCAATTTAAGCATCAAAAAGTTACGCATTGAAATATCATTCAATATAGTAATTTAGAAGCTTATATTTTTCTATCAAAGAATATTCAGCAATTCTTTTTTACTCTTTACTAAGTGAAATAATTATTAAATATTGCTGTATACTTTTGAGAGGAATAGTAAAATTTAAACTTTTGAATATTCTTTGATAGAAAAATGTAAGTTTCTACATTATTATATTGAATAACATTTTTTTAAACAATGTTTTATTTTTAAAAACCAGTCTGTTTACTTCCCATTATAGAGAGCTTGAGGTATAAAGTTTATAATAGAAAACATTAATTTTAAAAACTTTAAAAAAAAGATGAAAATAAAAAAAATTAAGTAAAAATAAAAATTAATTTTAAAAATTGTCAAAAATGTAAATAAAATATTAGAAATGAAGCAAACATTCTAAAGCTCATTTCTTAGCAAAAATTAATTTTATAAACTTAAAACGACAAAAAGTAACAAAAATGAAATTTAAAAATTTAAAATTCAAGCAAAAAAATAAACAAAAGGAGAAAATAGAAAATTAAATTAAAATATTGTCAAAAATGTAAATAAAAAATACAAAATCTGTCGAAGATCATACAAAATCCCTTGAATACTTTTAGTTAATATATTAGTAAATAGATGCCGCCAGTGAGACTGTCTCCATCCACTCATAGATGTTTTGACCACTGCGGAATGTAATTTGTTCAAAGATGTGGGTTCAGGGAAAACCTTAGTTTAAAAATAATAAAAGAACTTTAAAAATAATAAAATAGCTTTAGGAAAAAGAATTTAAAAGAAAAAGCAAAAAAAATATAAAATGAGTTAGACATATAGAAAAACTTGGTTGCGCCGGGATACAGAACCTTCCAAGTCGGCTGTTACGAAAATAAAACGGGCAGACACTCTAACCATCATACCACGCTTTCACAAAAAGCAGATTCTAATTAAAGCATATCAGAATTAAACTAAAAGAGTATATACATTTAAATATTACTCTCCGCCCTTGTCATCCTATTAAGAATGATTTTAGTATAGAAATTCATTTGATTTTACTTTAAACATGAACTGGTGAGAACTCTTTCTATTTACCGACCGTATGTTAGTTGCCAGCTTTAGTATATCTTGTCATATTACATGATAGGATGGAGAGCAGAGGTTTTAATATTGACAGTGATTATTTGGTGGTATATATGAATGGTATCGAAAATGATAAATTTAATCTCCTTCTTTTAACGGGGGGAGAATAAGGCTTGAAATAATAGCATTAAACGCTAAAAAAGGGGGGATGGCTTAGATTTTGAACTCTCTTTGAATTTTGCTAATCCTAACTCATAAAAAATTCAAAATGGAAGCCTGTATCCGTTCCAGGTACAACCGCTTCAAAAATTTGCCGACAGACACCTTAGGCTATTATTATATAGGGGATGGTATTAATATGGAATTATATGAGTAATGGTATTAATATATCTGCTGGCATATCTCTTGGTTTAATTTTCTAGCAATATACTATACGAAATTATGGTAATATAAGAGAGTTTGAAACAAAATAGGTTTTTAAATTTTCGGAAACACAAAAAATAAATTCAAAATGAAAAAAATATATATAGATGCAAATATAATACGCATACTCCAGGTTTTATACTGAAATATAAATAGAATTTTTTTGAAAAGTTCTTTATTGAATATTTAAGCTAAAATGATTTGAGTTACTGTCCACTGATAAATCGATCCTATTATTGAAATATTGTTGATAAATAAGTTTCTTGATTACGCAATGAATTGTAATCCTGAGATTAGAAAGAAAGATTGTAAATTACTGAGAACTTCAGCTACTAATTGTTTCTCACTAATGAAGAGATTTGCAAAATGACTAATGTAATTATGACTCTAATGCAGTGGTATTAAGGGTTTCTCGTTGTCGTCCTAAATTCCCAATAATATACTTTCTAGAATTTAATTAAAAAGAACACAATATTTCATCATTGTAAAAAATAAAGGTTTTTATACAATTTTAATATTAAATAATTCCGTAAAGTAAAGCAAAATAAAGAGTCTTTTATAAAAACGTATAAAAGTCTTTACTCAAGTAAAAATTCAATTTTTCCTGAAAGTAAGCAACAAATTCTGGAGAAATTTTAAATCATTATTCCCAAATTACCCCAATTTAGTATTTGATTAAAATACAAAAAAGTATTTAGTTTTTAAAAGAGTGAATTTTTTTCTTAAAAATTATTAAGCATTTCTAAATATAGCTTTATTCTAGTTCTTTCTCTTATTCCTTAAGTAATTTATATTAACTGTGAAAAAACTACAACTTCTACTTCTAGGGGAGATGTCTCTTTGGCTTTTATAGTTGGTGTTTTGAAAGGAAAGTAGTTGTTCCGCTCTGTGTTGAGCTGAGGTAAAATTTTAAATTTGTGATTAATTAAAATATCTTAAAAATGAATTGTGGATACTTATGTCCGACTGGTATATGTTTTTCTGGTCAACACATCTAAAACGAATTAAAAGAAATTTTCAATTCGTGACAACTGTAACATAGCAGCAAATGTATAACTTACTTTCCTATTTTATGTTTATTAAATTCTTAGTATTTAATTTTAGTAAATAATATATTCTCTAAAAATGTTATTTCACACATTTAATATACGTAAAATGCTAAACATGTAAAATACAATTTTATCATAAAAATACTATTATTAGATTTGAAATATGACAAATTCTGAAAAAGTGTTATTTCACTGATTAATTCCGTAGAATTATAGAAAAATAAACACAATTAGATTTGAGGCAAGATATGTTAAGAAATATTGCTTAAGCATCAGGCATAAAAAATATAGAACTTAGTTTTAAAATAAGTATAAAAATTCGTTAGAAGTACTTGACTATAAATTTAATTGTGTGAATATACTGTAGAATTAATTGAAAATCCGATATATGATGAAAATATTGTTTCAAAATAACAACTTTAAAGGAAATAAAGGAAAAATATGCATATATAAATTTCCTTCATTAAATTTTAATCTATAACCTGTAGTGTAAATTGCAATTTTGAATATTAACACAAAATACTAATTAATGCTATTATACGCATAATTGTATAATTTTTAATATTGTTAATTTGTTTTATACTGAAGTTAGTATTTTATATATTTATACAAGTATTTTACATAGGTTATAATTTAGTTTACACATAATTCAAACATTATTATCACTAAACATGTCTATACATTTTCCAATAGAGTAGTATTAAGTATGAGCCTGATATAAAAATGCTGCTGTATGTAAGCAAAAACATTAAATTCTAAGGCATTTTTCTAATCTTGAAAATATTTTTAAAACTTAAGTTCCCTTATACTTTACATTCAAAATGGTAAATTGACGACAAAAATGTACGTTTTAGTTTCCCCATGTGTTATTTATGATTATTTTTCCAGAGGAATGATTATTCAAAAAAAAAAAAAAAATACAGAATGAAGAGAGATTAATATCTACAAGATGCCCATTTAAAATAATGTTTCTCTATAAACTTACATTTATTATGGCATTATATATAAAAATTCACTTCTCTTTATATGCTAGGTTTAAAACCTTAAAAACTCCTTTGATTGTCAAATAATTTAGATAAAATTTGCTCACAGTGAATTCGATTTTTTTTTATCAATAGTTGTAATATATATGAAATCCAAAATCGATAATAATATATACTCTCTATTTTCCTTTAAACATAATTTTATTTCATATCTATAAAAAATTATCATTCATTTACCTTATTTTACCTTATATTTGGCTTTCCTCATAAAGATAAGCAAAAAATATTCAATGAGGCTTTTTAGAAATTATATGCAATTTTTGGACAGAATATTTTTTTACCATTAAATTAATGTTCACTAAATTTCATTGTAGTTATAAGTTTCTATACAATGTCTACAACAATAATAATGTTTTTACCTAATATTTAATATTTTCTCCGCAAGACAAAATATGAAGTAGGGTATGCATATTTTTAAAACAGTATATTTACAATACTGCCTTGTTTTTCTAATAGTAAAATTACGGAAGCGGTGAAAAAGGAATATTCCATAGATTTTTATTATAAAAGCGTTGACAATATAAATTATGGGCCAGACAATGTGTGTTTGAATTGTCTACCCATGTGAGAGACGGGCATAATGATTAAGAGAGTAAATTTACTATAATTCTGCTCAAAATTGTTATATTATGCTTATATTAAATAGTTGTTGCGGTTTATATGTTAACTTCGTTGGTATGACAAGAAAACACATTATTTCAAATGACGTGTTTCTACTCTAAACATAATTATGAAATATATATTTTACGTATGTGTATTATTATATTAACGAATTAAATCTGTTCTCTATTTCACCATACCATTTAGTTTCTTCATCGTACTTCCAAATTACAATTTTTAGAAAATATTACAAAAAATGTATTTCCTTTACATGTATATACGTCTTTGACTCACTGTAACTACATGTACATTCCAAATAATTTAAACCCCGAATAGAAAATCTTTATTACTATTTTTGGGAGGTGTAATTTAACATAGTAAATTTTACTCTAAACGCTTGGTTCTGATTTAATGGCAAAAAAATATATTAACATTGTGACTGTTTGCTTAAAATAAAAAAGTGCATTCCGAATAATTGAAACTCTGAATAGAAAAGCTTTATTTTATTTTATTTTATTTTATTTTTTGGAGGGGACGGGGGTATTTAACATTGTAAATTTTACTCTAAACTCTCGGTTCTGATTAAATGGTAAAAGAATATATTAACATTGTGACTGTTTCCTTACAGTAAAAAAACAATAAAAATAAATTTCATATTATTTTTATATAAAGAGCCAATAATATGTTCCATCGAATAATTTTTATTTTTAACAAAATCACAGATTCATTTAAAAATAATTTGGAATGTTTGAAATTTAAAATTCTCTCGTAAATTTAAAACATTATTTAAGTATTGTAGACAATTAATTATCCCAAAAATAAATATATTTCACATTGTAAGGATAAAAAACTTTATAGTATCTCATGGGATAGGTACAGCTACTATCATTATATAGAATTTAAATTTTTAGTGTTTTGCTTACTTAAAAACAATATTCGTGCATACAGATACAAGGCAAGGCCAATATTATACCATCATTTCTCCCCTACTATTTTTATCGTGTGATTCTCATTTAGAATCAATTGTAGCATACGAGACATTTTTAGTTTTGTGCATTTTGCATACTTCATTGATATGTCTTAAAACATCTTTCATACAAAAGAAATTTAGTTAATGACAAATTTTGAAATTCTGAGAATAATTTTTAAATATTTTCAACCTAGCATCAACAACAAACAACCAATAAAAAAATTCAGCAGATTAGAAATGAGTTTCCATTGTACAAAATGATTCTACTAAAGAATTCAGTATTACTACTGTATAGCATTTTTAAAGGAAAGAAACTATTCATTAAAAAACCTGATGTTAAAACATTTTTTACGTATAATCAGTTAGCAAATATCTTAAATATTTAGAAATTTTAATGATGCTGTAAATATTAGTCTTTACTTGTATAATTTTAATGCACATTAAAAATTTAAATAAAAAAGAAATTATTACTTATTAAATTATTATTATTTATTAAATTATTCTTATTTATCTAATTAGTATTAATTATTAAATTATTTAAATAAAATATTCCTTAGGTATCAATTATTATTGAAAATTGTATAATATGATATTAAGAGGTTTGAATTTGGAGTTTAGAACTTATTTGGTTAATTTATAATTAGAAAAATGTTTTCATTTTATATCAAAATAATTTTTACTGGTATAAATTTATTAGTTTTATATTTAATTTTTTAAAATTCTTGCACGCAACTAAACAATTGTTTAGTATTTAATATTTGTTTCATAATTTTAAATACAAATTTTCAAGTGTTTTATTTGAAGCAGGTTATTAGGCTGTTTCTATAGATCATACAAATAAATAGTCCAGTTGCTAAGTTGAAATGCCAACAGTAAAATCTTCTCCTAAATTGAGATGTCTGTGAAATGACATCATGTACAAGTAAGTCAAATTTGTAAGATCGAGTGTTCTCTTGAATAGTAAGTCGTCTTTAGTTAGGAATGAGATTTAGTCGAGATAATACATAATATGACCTAAGGTTTCAAAATCCAATAAGGAATCGTCAACAAATTGAAAAATGAAACGAATATGTTTTGGATGACTCTGGAAAAGCAAATGTCGGTAAAGCTGCGAAACTTTAGCACATGGTTAAGTATCTTCTTGTAATAACTCTAACCAAGATCAGTTAAATTTGAATTTCTACATTGTAACTTAAATGTGTGATACTGCTAAGTATGTTTAAGGGGACACATCCCCTTTAAGCGACTTCAAAATGAGGAATTTTTGTTATTTTTCGATTTGCCATAACTTTTTTTCTTATTATAGAAATTACTTGGAAATTTTAGCATTTAATCTCTGAATCTAGTTAATTATTTATCTGTATTTACTTTGTTTCTGGTAAGTGAGAACATTTTTTATTAAAAAAATAAAAGTTCTTGTTTTGAAAATTTAAAAATTTTACTATCATACTGTGCGTAGTTTTACAGCAACACAAACTATATTTCAGCAATAATTTTTGCATTTTTATAAACAAAAGACATTAGGTATTATTCTCCACCTATTTAAAATTTAAATGCTATCAGAAATTTAACACCAGGAGAATAAATTTCCAAAAAATAAATTTGGAAAATTAAATTTCAAATACAATAAATAATCTATAAAATAAAAAACTTAAAAGAAAGTAGGTGGAGTTTCATTGTAGTACTATAATGTACTTACCTTGAAAGTTATAGATCTATATGTGCAATAGTTTTTATTCTAGAGTGCGTGCAAGTTTCAAAAACATCATTTTGAGTAAAATGCATTTAAAGTTAAAACTTAAGATATTTTCATCCTATTTCCCTTTAAAACATTTGACAAAATGGTTTAAAATTCCCTAGATGTATACATTGTCAATTCTATTTCTAATATTTTTACTTTTATAGCAATTTTATGTCTTTTTCTTGCTTTGCAAGCCACTAACGTAAGCATCTCAGCCATGATTTCAGCCGATCGAATCAGTTGTTGATCACTGTTGTATTTAAATACTCTTGTATAATTACCAATTTGTTAAGACACTTCTTGCATAACACTGGTTCAAACAACATGATCATCATTAAATACATAAAATGCATCATTTACCACTATTTGAACAATATTAATCTTAAAACAGTTTCAACGCTAAAAGTGATGACACAACGGCAGGGAGAAACATAAACACCAGCTGGGTGATTTAAATGTCCCATGCTGCCAGTGTGTCTTATTTATGCTATAGTTTTACAGGTTGTAATTCGAATATTTCAATTGGGTTTGTTTTAAAGGATTCAAAAAATTCCAAAGATTGTAAAAATGCAAAAAACAAAAAATCGATTTTTTGAAGATTTAAAGGTGATATGTCCCCTCAAAAAGGTCTAATATAAATGCTATTTTTTTTACCAGGTTAAAGGGATATTCATGTATCACCTAGTATCACTATCATAGGGAACGACAAACTGTTGCAGGAAGTAGATTTGAAGCTAAGCTTTTAGAGTAACGAATAATTGCTGATGTCGCAAGTCTGGTTTGGTTTGGTACAGATCACTACATACTATTGTTTTGCTTACAAGAGCTAATTAAACCAGGGCCTACTGCTTAAAGCTGATTCCGAATGGTTACGAACATCCATGCCAGAAGCAGAGTTCAAATCCATGAGATACCAATTATGGGAAAGTGAAGCTTTTGCTTCTTTATGTCCTGCTTTGAATGTTTAAACAGGAAATTCTTGAGATCTCAACTACAAGTACAATTATGATATATAACTCTCCAGAGAAATGCTGTGTCTGATACACAGTCTGGAAGCGATATTTTACTTTATTTATTTATTCTGACTAGGCCTGTAGTTGCCAAACTACGGTTCACTTAGAGGTTTTATCCCGTATGCAAGAGATATTGAAACAGTAGTTGAGAAATTTTGAATATTAATGTTAAAAAAATATCACTTAAAAGAATTCAATTTTTGAGTATACGCTTTAATTGCTTTACAAATTTTAAACTTTCATTTATTTGTTATCACATATATAATATATAGCTGTTCGAATTTGTATTGAAGATGGTTTAAAACGTTTGGACTTTCAAAGGAAAAATACGCACTTGTTAAATATGATTATTGTAAAATCTAAAATTATTGTATTAGACTTTCTTTTAAATATTAATTTAAAATATTTTTTTCCGAATTTATATTAATTACTGAATTTGCGTGTGTATTTGTCCTCTTCACGTAACAAAGATTTACAAGAATGTCAGAAACATACTGTTTACATGAAATATGGTACATTTATAAATACTTTCTTATTAATCACTTTAACATAGGAATTTTTAAACTACATCTTTTAGTTTTTATTAAGCTTCATAATAAATAATTTTGGCTAACCACTATGCTTTCTTTCGTTTTTGGCCCACTTTTATAAATATTGCTCATAACTGGAACTGAAAAGATTTTATCCTAAATTTGAATCTCGCTTAAGTTTTAGAATTTAACAAGACTCAGCAGTTAGCCGACCCATAAAATAATCCATCTGTGATTCAGGATTTATAGTGGTACTTATTCAGATTCTTGTATAGTGGCACTTATTTCAGTTTACTTTATTAAATTTAGTAGCCAAAACCAGTCATAGGTTTGGCTAACCACTATGCTTTCTTTCGTTTTTGGCCCACTTTTATAAATATTGCTCATAACTGGAACTGAAAAGATTTTATCCTAAATTTGAATCTCGCTTAAGTTTTAGAATTTAACAAGACTCAGCAGTTAGCCGACCCATAAAATAATCTATCTGTGGTTCAGGATTTATAGTGGTACTTATTCAGATTCTTGTATAGTGGCATTTATTTCAGGTTTGGGACCACTTTATAAAATTTAGTAGCAAAAACCAGTGATAGGTTGGTTCTTGTTGTCGGCTTTTCTACTGATAGGACCGCTTTTTTAAAGCTTGTTCTTACTTATTTCAGAATTAGGACCACTTTATTAAATTTAATAGAAGTAACTAGTGATAGGATAGTTCTTGTTCTCGGCTTTTCTATTGATAAAATCGCTTTTTAGAATTTGTCCAACTATGGTTCGGTTTTCATTTGGTTTTGAGCCCTATGGTCTACTGTTTTGCTACACGAGGGCTAATGAGACCGGGAGATATTGCTTAATGATGATTCCAAACAAGTATGAACATCCATGCCATTAGCGGCAACAGAACACTTGAACTCCGGTACCTAAAAGCAGCGACCTACCATTCGGTTATCATTTGACTGGCCATTAATGGAAGAGCAAAATACAGTTAAACTTTATTACTGAAGTTGAGCCCTTCTTCAATTATAGACATAACGAAGAATCAACAGTTTATCGACATGAAAAATTTATTTGTTTTTTCAGATTTAGTGTATTTTTTCTCTACATTTCAACAAAATTAATTTTTTTACATATCCATCTCCAAAAGAATTGGTGTAAATATTATTTTCTTAAAATTTTAATTAAAAAAAAACGTTTGATACACTTCTGAGTTTATTTCCTCCTCATTTTCGTTGTAACGCAATGGCTATATTCATTACAACCACAGTAAAATTGTAACAGAAGCTGTATATTATGATAGAAGACAATTTATATAAAATGAAATGCTTTTAAACTAAGCTTTATTTATTTTCGAATGTTTTTCGTTTAGTATTATTCATTTTTGGTTTAACAGAATAAAGTCTTCTCAGACAATAATATTAAAATATTCCATATAGCATCTTTCCATCTAAAGGGGGTATTTGCTTTAATTCCAAACTTACATTTCTGAGCTTAAAATAACACTCTACCGTTATTTTTTAAGTCCTAACATGTTACTCCCGTAAAGTTCTATGTTTAAGATAAAAGCATTAACATTTAGTATTTTCACTATCTTTGGATTTACTTTTATCATAAAAACTGTAAGTCCTCTCTAGTCTCAACGTTTACATTCACTTATGACTTTTTACAAAAGGTGAAATGTATAATCACTTCTTAAATGTAAAATCTGTAGACATGAATATTTTATAGTTAAAAGCCTGTTTACGAAGTTGTTATGCAATAGTATTTTAAAACTTTTTATAACGTTTCTAAGAACTCTTTTTAAGTATGGACAAAAACTACTTAATACCCTAACAACTTATAAGATTTTCTGATGAATATAGTTACTACTTTTGAAGTGTATTAATTTTTCCGACACGAAAATATATTGATTTTACATTTGTTTGGGGATTTTCAATATGTTTGTAAATCTATAATTTTCTGAACTGTAGGAAATATTTCCTTTATATTTATAAAAGATTATTATAATTCCGAATGCTATCACCTAGAATATATTTTCTAAAACAATAATCCAAAGACCAAGTTAGTGATTCGTAAAACATTTTCCGAAGCTTTGTGAAAATTGGACAGAAACTACATCATACCCTAACAACTTATAAGATTTTCTAGTGAATATAGTTACTATTTATGAAGTATATTAATTTTACTGACACGAAAATATATTGATTTTATCTTTGTTTAGTGGTTTTTAATATCTTTGTAAATCTATAATTGGCTGAACTGTATGAACTATTCCCTTGATATCTATAAAAGTTTATTATAGATTCCGAATGCTATCACCTAGATTATAATGTCTAAAACAGTAATCCAAAGAGCACGTTAGTGATACGAAAAACATTTTCCGAAGCTTTGTGAAAATTGGACAAAAACTACTTCATACCCTAACAACTTGTAAGATTTTCTAATGAATATAGTTACTATTTTTGAAGTATATTAATTTTACTGACACGAAAATATATTGATTTTACCTTTCTTTAATGGTTTTCAATATCTTTGTAAATCTATAATTTGCTGAGCTGTATGAAATATCCTCTTGCTATCTATAAAGGATTATTATGAATTCCTATTGCTATCACCTACATTATAATTTCTAAAGCAGTAATCCAAAGAGCACGTTAGTGATTCAAAAAACATTTTCCGAAGCTTTGTGAAGCTTTGTGTACTACTTTTGAAGTGTATTAATTTTTCCGACACGAAAATATATTGATTTTACATTTGTTTGGGGATTTTCAATATGTTTGTAAATCTATAATTTTCTGAACTGTAGGAAATATTTCCTTTATATTTATAAAAGATTATTATAATTCCGAATGCTATCACCTAGAATATATTTTCTAAAACAGTCTTAGCCCTCATGTTGCAAAAAGCAGACCTTAGCACTCCAAAACCAAACCAAACCAAACCAAATCTAAAGCAGTAATCCAAAGAGCACGTTAGTGATTCAAAAATCATTTTCTGAAGCTTTGTGAAAATTTAAGAAGTGTTTAAAACTGATACTATTTTTACCAGACATATTTTATCCCTTTGCCTGTGGAATAATAATTTAAATAAAACGTGGAAAAAATTTCTTTTCTCTTTAATTTTGTTCATTATTATCATCAAAATGTTAGAAATAGATTACTTTTGATAGAAACAAACATTTTAACAGAAATAACTACTAATTTTAATCTTTTCACATATATGAGAAATTTCAATAGATTACACAGGCAAGTGGTTAAAGTCTACAATATTTCACGAAAAAAATAGCAAACAGGTACACGATATTTGAATGTTTTGGCATTGTGTGATCTTCTTGCGACAACTCTAAATTAATAAAGTAATCAGTTGTAGATCTGGAATAATTGTTCAACATTTATTTTATTTGTTTTCAGGTTTGGGTTTTCTGTCTGAAATGGGACATAAGTGGGAATTATTTATGAAAAGGAATCCTGGGCTTGATTCAAATCAAACGCGTATCTTTCGTATCTCGCCTTCCGTCAGCAAATTTGTGGAGATAGCAAGTTTCGGGTTTAGTTGGGTTTGGTTTGGAGAGATGCAGTCTACTATCCCACTGTGGCACAGAACCAACCATACCCGAAGACTGCTTATCTTCTTAAATTTGAGGGCGGAAAGTGAGATACGACAGATACGCGTTTGACTTGAATTTGGCCCCTAATGTCTTCAAAGCTTAAAAGAGAAAACTATCTTGTACTATAAATACTATTCTGTCCTTATATTTATCAAATACAGTACATATCTGAAAGGTAAAATTTAGTTTGGTTTGGGACTAGGGAGATCGTTACCTAAGGCTTAAAGCCGATTTCAAACGGCTACGAACAATTATGCCATCTGCGGGAATCAACACCGCGAGATCCAGTACTGAAGAGCAGTGTTCTACCATTCTTATATATCATTCAGCACGAGGTAAACTTAATTGTTCGAATTTCGAATTCCAAAGCTGTAACCTGACTGAAAATGTTTGCGAACATCTGTCCTAGATTGTGTTTACCCACAGTCAAATTTGCTCTATGAATAATTATTTGATCCATTTTACATCAAGAAAATCTCATCAATAAAATGTGATATTTGATAATTTGATCCAACTGGTTATCTGAGCAACATTATGCATATTCAAATGGGTGTACTGCTAATGAGATTGATGTCTGATTCAGAAATGATCTTCTTATTTTGGTGGAAGTAGGGAAGAGTATCGTTACTGATAACGGAAGATTTCGTTACCAGATGGGTCATATATCTATAATATTAGTGATCTTAACAAACTTCCTTCCAAGAGTATTTACTCTTTTAATAATGACCTTAGTAGCCATCGGGTTAATATTTACACTTCTGTTAGGGTAGGCTTCAGAAAATCGTCTAATATTTCCTTTGCAATTTGTTTAGATATTAGTACTCTTTTCATAGGTATAGCCTAACATACTCTAACACTTTAAGGTATATATCTTTGAAGATATATTTTTGTACTACTCTTTTAAAAACTCAAGCAGAAAGTTTATAAGTTACATCTTTTAAGTCACAAATTGAGAGATATAATGCTAAATATATAATTCTCAAGCTGACTCTGTAGAATTACTTTGATTTGCAATAACTTTTTAATACTTTCTGAATGTAGAAAATCTCATTCAGACAATTCTATCACATCCTAGAACTCGATCTCACTAGTTGCTAGAATCTTTTTACCATTCCCCATATTTCAATAAACATTCTTTTGTATCAGATTAAAGACAGGAACCGAAATCACCTTCTTACTACGGAATAAGTAACTGAAATATCTGATGTATCTGATCAATATGGTATTAGTGACCCTGTTAAGGAACTTTGAAAGGATTTACGCTTTCTGTAATGGTCTTTCAAAACTTTTAGCCTTAGTATATTTTTGGTCTAGTTATGTAAAATGCTGTCCCGGAAGACCTTAAAAGTTTTGGAAATTTCTCTTTAAATTTTAGTTCACACAGCTTCACATACTTGGGTAAATTTCATCCCTTATGTTTAAAGACGCTTTACTTTAAAGTACATTCTTGAACTTTTGAAAATTCAAGGCAAATATTTATAAAGTATTTCCTTAAAGTTACAAATTAAGTAAAACTTCTGTAGCATCCAAATTAACAATCTGCTTAGAAACAACTACGAATATTTCATATATCGTACAATTTATATTAAAATTTACAGCCATTTTACTAAAAAAAGCAGATTTTAATGAGTATAAAATTAAAAAAGAAAACTGGAGAGAATACCTGTAAAATCAAAAAGTTTTAATTCTGTAGAAGTCATGACTGATTTTAAACTATAACGACAGGGTGTTTCATATTGAATGGGACAAAAAGAAGACATGATTGTGAACGCTGTAATTAATATATTTAGAAAACTCAAATTTACTTCAAAACTACATTTATTCAGGTTTCTACGGGTGTTCAATATGTGCCTCTCCGGTGGCACGACAAATGTCTACACGGTAATCATGCTCCTGGCACACTCGTGATAGCATAGCGGGTTTGGGTTTCTTTTCATCCTGGGCTTTTGTTCTTGCATAAGCAGCCGGTATCCTGGAACTGCTTCACCCACCTACTTATATTATGCCGATGAGGTGGTTCTTTACGAAATTTGTTGCGAAAATGTCTTTGCACAACAGTTAACAATGAAGTTTTGGCATATTCGAAAATGCAGTACGCTTTCTTCTGCATGGACGACACTTTGTTTAACAGCGCCTATAGCGGCGAGTTCGTCATTCGATAATTTTTCCCTGTTGTTAAATAAAACTTACATAATTGTAGTTGCTAAATAAATCCATTACGGCAGTCACAGTGTGCTATTCTTTGTGTCCCATTCAATATGAAACACCCTGTATTAGAAACAGCTGAAATAAAATTGGAAAATATAAAATTCATTCAAAATAACGAATAATACATAGTTATTTTATTTTTCTCAATATCTAACTATTTTTATCAGTATAAGGCTTGTCTTAAAGCTTAGGCTACTAAATGCTTTTCTGAATATTTTTGACTGTATTTGCCACTTGAGTCAAAATTTAAACTAAAAGTAAAGAAAACAAGTATTTATTCTTTTTTTTTGCGAAATATTTATGACCCCGTTATTTCTTTCTGAAATTGCCATAAAGGAAACATATTTTTGGTTGTATCTTTTGGTCTCTGAGGACCAGAGAAAGGGGGATAAAAGAAGGCAACATTTTACCACTTGTGTTAAAGGCTAAATGACACATTTATAAAAAAAGACGACGTAAAAAGAAAAACAAGAACTGAACAACCAATATATTTCACAATAATCATTTACGGTATATATGACTACATCAACTATTTTTATATGAAGGCATGCAATAATTTCTTTAGTATCATAAAATCTATTACCTTCTGCAGGATTGAATATTTACATGTTTGTCCTTATCGTTATTTATTTTAAGCGCTGCTCTTCTTTGCATTTCATAGTATTCTACTTGTAAGGCTGCAGACTCTGCCGCTTTATTTCAAAGTTTCTCAGTCTCTCTGTATTTCTCATGGATAACGTAAGTACGTAAATAGAGTTCAGAGCAACTAAATAACCTACAAAAAGATAGCTATTTCAAACTGGAAAATCTTTATCTCTAATTAAAGAAGGCAAAAAGTTACTGACATAAAATTGTAAGAGTAAATTACCTCTACATAGATTTCCTATTTGTAAAACTTTATTATAGTCTCTTTTAAGTACTACTTCAGTTCAAAAGTTTCTTATTAAAGATAAATGTACTTTTACATTACTATAAAAATTTCATACGTAATTCTAACGCGTGTAGAAAATACAGTAAAGTAAATTTAGAAAACCTTTTAAGTAAAGACCACAAAATAAAATATTTATAACTAAAATATTTTAAACTATTTCTCCGTATACCATGAAAATAATTTTATATATCTTGAGAAAAAAAAGCAATATTACACATGTAATAAAAAATTGATTATATATGTTATATTGTGACATCTAACAGCAAACTGATGTACTAAAATATTTGAAATTATAGAACTTTAGCAAATGACGACCTATAAATAAAGAAGCTACATTTAATATGTGAAAATATATTTTAAATCGTCCTTAGACATTTTTACTTTATATCTCGAATTTTCAAATGTTTATGTATATTTTCTTTATTATATATTGCAATCAAGCTTTCGAAACTGAACTAACACTATAACATATCATTAATTATGTCAGCCTCAAAATTTAAAACGAAAAAATTCTTCTTAAAATGGGTAAATTTATCCCCTTGGTAAAATCTGTTATGATGATCACAATGCTTATGTATTCTGCAATATCTTTTGTTGTGATAAATGATTTGATGCGAAACACAAAGAGATGAACAGATTAGCTGTAAAATCTTTAAATGCTTTTTATGCATCTGACCGAATAGATAAAATTGGAAGATCATTTAGATGGAAGGCTGCAAACGTAAGCAAATTAAGAAAAAAATTAAAGCAAAGTATATCTCTACACTTTTATGCAAATTGGTTTTAAGAAATGCAAACTGGACCATTAATAATGCCGTGAAATCAGAAATTAAAAAGTTGCGTTTTTTTACACTTTACGTAAGACTAAATTGCGTCCTACGTAAAGAATGTTTAATAACAATTAAATCTTATAATTAACGTTAAAATTTACTTCTTATAAATGTCTTTTGTTAACAAAAAATATACCACATTCTTCAAATTTTTCTTTTTGTTTTTGCTTTCTTTGAGCACTAAAATGAGTCTAAACCTCAACAAAGAAAAGACTATACGAAGAATTTAAGTTTTTATTTAACGAAACTCAATTAAATGGAAAAAAAGCTTCTGTGTCAAGAATCTTTTTGAAACGTTGTAGAAAAAGCTATCGGAAAGCTGATAGGTGCCTCTGATCAATGCAATTCCAACATCTTTAATCTTTTTCCTTCCTCGCTTTCATTTGAAGCAAAGGAAGTATTAAAACTATGCATGCATCAGAAGAAAAAGTACTATAATTTTCTATTTTAATGACTTCAACACCATGTTTCTTTATCCGAAGTGACTTAAATAAGAAAATGTTTTCAGTTATCATTGATATTTTTTTACATCCAACTAAGAACTTTAAAACATGTTCTTTAGTCACGCTAGAAACATTGTCGATCTTTCCAGGAACAAGGGAATTTAAAAAGGACTGACTTTGATCCAAAATACTAAATTTGTTTCTAAAATTTCCAAACTATGCGTACTCTTCATAGAATAGTTGAATGTTTGTATTCAAATGATTATTTTATTTCAGTAAAACTTGTTATTCTAATATATCCAGGTAACTTTAAAGTATAAACTTTAATATATTTAATTTTTATAACAAATAACTTTCAAATATTTTGTTAGTTCGAAATTATATTTCCACATTGATGGTTTTTAAACAATCCATGTGAAATGCTTTTATTTGAATTTCTTTTGAATTGTTGGACTTTATCTTTTATTGTGTTTGTGATAAAACCGTTTATGTCTGTTTAAAGTATTTAGTTATTTATTTGGTGTAAAACGTGTTTAATACAGAGAAACAAAAAAGAAAAAGAAAACTAGCTAAGAGATTCCATAAGTATAAATCATTGTTTGATAAATGTACTTAATATATATATAATTTGATAGGTTTTTACGCATAAGCAACTATATAATAAAAAATTTGAAAAAAATCGGGTAATTGGGGTAAGAAATGTTTAATGCAGCGAAGAAAAAAAGAAAAGAAAACTAGATAAGATATTCCATAAGTATAAATCATTGTTTAATAAATGCCCTTATTGTATATATAATTTGATAGCTTTTACACATAAGCAACTATATAATAAAAAATTCAAAAGAAATTGGGTAATAAAAAGTACACAAGAAAATTTTTAGAACTAAACAAATTTAGACTTATCTATCTAGTAGAAAGTTTCAAATTTTGGCGATAGTTATATAATATAGTTGTAGCATTTTTCTACATAAATCGTCCTAAATGTGTATCGTAACCAATTAATAAGACAAATTTCAAAATTATGTAATACAAGGAAAATGTCTTGAATACCTCAAAATTTTTGTAGTATTGTATCATGTATTTAGAGAAGCATACAATAAAACACATGCTTTCACAGATTTAATTTAGGAAAGATAAAACCTCTGAAACAGCGTAACAATTGAGAGATATTTAGGGATCATCTATATGGGACAACTATATTAATAAGACAAATTTCAAACTTATGTAACAAGGAAAAAGTCTTGAATACCTAAAAATTTTTGTATTATTGTATCATGTATTTAGAAGCTTACAATAAAAGACATGCTTTCACTGATTTAATTTAGGAAAGATAAAACCTCTGAAACAGCTTATCAGTTGAGATATATTTAGGGATCATCTATACGGGGTTTTCTATTATTCAACCAATTTATCATTTTAATGCTTCGTGATCTAATGTTCAGATAATTATTTTACAGGTACAGGTTTGATTTAAAGCTTTTAGGCCAAATGTTTTTCAACAAAAGGCATAATAACAACGAAATCAACATTTTAATTGCTTTTCTGACTGCTACGGATATCTATACCAGCAGAGGGTTTAGATACTGAGTACCTGTTTCAAAATGGCACCTGGAACAGAAGTTATGATAATTCTCTGCTTTGAAATCAGGAATGGGTTCTTCACAGGCAGATAGAAAGATACATTTCTAATTATCTTTATTTAGCATGTAAGGATCAGCTATCTGGGGCTTCCTATAATTCAACCAATTTATCATTTTAATGAGTCGTGATATAATGTTCAGAGAATTATTGTACAAGTGCATAATATGGTTTGGTTTATAGCTTTTAGGCCAAATGTTTTTCAACATAAGGCTTAATAGCACCGAAATCAACATTTTAATGATTATTCTGTCTGCTACCAAAATCTATACCAGGAGCAGGATTCTATACTGAAGACCCGTTTCAAAATGGCATCTGGAACACAAGTAAGGATAATTGTCTGTTTCTAAATCATGAATGGGATTTTTCACAGGCCGATAAAAAGATAATTTTTACCAATCTGTTCTAGAAAGTTCAAATCATCATCATATTTCAATAACATAAGATGTTTTCAAACAATTCTGTAGCATTTAATCTTAAAATTAAGGATGAATTTTAAATTATTATGAAGAACTTTTTGAACATCCTTCAATATTATCTAAGAATTTTTTTTTAAAATGGCAGCTGGAACAGAAGTAAGGATAATTCTCCGCTTCTAAATTATGAATGGGATTTTTCACAGGCCGATGAAAAGATATTTTTTACTAAGCTGCGCTAAAAAGTTCAAATCATCATTATATTTTAATAATATAAGATGTTTTCAAACAATTCTGTAGCATTTAATCTTAAAATTAAGAATAAATTTTAAATTATTATGAAGAACTTTTTGAACCTCTTTCAATATTACCTAAGAAACTTTTAAACTGAATATTAGTAAAAAAGCCCATTAGCTTTTAAAGGATTTCGAATGCTCAGATATTAGTGGAAAATTCTGGTTAGCGGACTAGAGATATGTTTTCAAAAATTTGAGCTAATGTTGGTAAATAAAATATTTTTGCTCTTCAAACCAATTTTTTTATTACTTATTCATTTTATAGCTTTGAAAACAGAGAAATGTCAAATAAATATGCTTCTGTAACTAAAGACTGCATTTATCCACTTTTAAGTGCATAAAGGGAACAACGCTCATAATAGTGTTTTCTTCAAACTAGTAAAATACTTGCATGTTATATGCAAGAGCATATAACTCAGATTAAGGTTACGTATGCTTTAATTTAAAAGATAAAGTTCAGCTTTATCCCAACACTTCATAAAAATTGAAACTAAATTAACTTTCATTAGGCATTCATTACTTTTTATTTAGAAAACAATTTTTATTATTCTTCACAACTTCATTCATAGATAATGAAGTTGTGGAAAATTCTGGTTAGCGGACTAGAGATATGTTTTCAAAAATTTGAGCTAATGTTGGCAAATAAAATATTTTTGCTCTTCAAACCATTTCTTTTATTACTTATTCAATTTATAGTTTTGAAAACAGAGAAATATCAAATAAATATGCTTCTGTAACTAAAGACTGTATTTATCCACTTTTAAGTGCATAAAGGGAACAACACTCCTGAGAGTGTTTTCTTCAAACTAGTAAAATACTTGCATGTTATATGCAAGAGCATAAAACTCAGATTAAGGTTACGTATGCTTTAAATTAAAAGATAAATTTCAGCTTTATCCCAACACTTCATAAAAATTGAAACTAACTTAACTTTCATTAGGCATTCATTACTTTTTATTTAGAAAATAATTTTTATTATTCTTCACAACTTCATTTATAGATAGTCTTTAGTGTTGGAAGGTATCTAAATATAGTATACGCTTCAAGATTCAGTTGCTTATGAAATAAATATGTTGCATCCAGTGTTATAACAGTATTTTATATTCATATGGGTTTGGTTTGGTTTAGAGCGCTTCGGTCTACTGTTTTGCACACGAGGGCTAATGAGACCGGGACCTACTGCTTAAAGCCGATTCCGAACGGCTACGAACATCCATGCCATAGTGGGATATATTAATATGGGAGAAAAAACAATAGGTAATTATTTTCCCTTTTTCATCAGGAGACAAGAAAAAAATAGAATACATTTATTTATTTGAAATTATAATATCTGTGTAGAGTTAGTGAGTAGGCCGAAGAGAGGTTCATATATAAAGATAGCTGAAAAGCAAATAACAATAGCTACATTTATAGTTTTAAGGTATTATTAAATGTTAGAAACTATATCTGCGTTACTTGTCTAATTCCCTTTTGGGAAATTTTTAACTGCAGCTCTAACATCAAATTATTACTATACGATTTAAGTACTCCTCCACGATCTATTTAGAATTTAAAATTTACTCCCGTTGCTAAGATGTATGTTAGTTCTGCTATGGAACCAATGGACTGAAGTACAAAATATATATACTATAACCTATCTACTTAGTGATGGTCTTGCTTAAGTATTTTAAATTTATATACATATGTCAATTAAATCTTATAGAATTTCTAATAGATTAAATTTGATGTAGTTTGGCATTAAACTATTAAAAAATTCTATCTTGTAAATGGAATTGTAGCATTATAAAACATAATATTATGGAAGGAGAAGAAAAGTAAAAAAGAAAAATAATGGAATTAATAGTATGATTTTTTAAAAGATCAATTATTTCAGTTTTTAAAATTGGTAATGGAT
>CM063503.1:35019527-35087027 GCA_032207245.1 Pardosa pseudoannulata
CTCTGCATCCATTCCAAAGGAAAATATAGAAGAGCTTCAACCTATTACGCCTTCTATCAAGCCATGACTAAACATCAGAAGTTTATTTCTATTAAAAAAGCGGCCGCAAAAGATAATCTTCTAATGCATGCAACTAAAATGTTACAAAAATCAAAAAGAAAATTTCCTCCTGCTCAAATGGATGACACTGTGTGAATACAAGTCCCTGATGTCGACCGTGGTACAGATGCCCGAAATGTATTGGTTTTTGTTGGAATAGAAGATTCCTATTTTGATAAATAAGTAAAAAAAAAACATGGTACGCTCAAACAGCTTTATACCCGTAATCAGTTTATATTTTGTAAAGAAAAGTTATTCTCCATAGATGAGATTTCTTCTCAAGAAATGTCGCCCTGAGAGAAGTCGCTGAAGCTAATTCGAGATGTGGATGGCATGTCTATAAACGTTGTTATTGCAGAAAGAAATGTTTAGTTACTAAATGCCATTAATAAATGTAAGGGACTCTTGTGCAATTCAAATTGCTATAATAGTATAAATTGGTGCAACAAATATGATAATATAACATCAATCACATAATTAAGTTAATTATTGGTATTATTTTCTGTTCTAAGTGTATTCGGTTTGTTTTATGTTCAAAAGTTACATGTGCTATTACTATAAATTTGACTGTATTATGAAGAAGAAAATATAAATATCCGACATGTTCAACATTCACCATTAGTGCATGGTGAATGTCGACATTTACCAGTGTAAGTCAGAAATAAGGGTATTTAGCAAATATTTCGGACATACACCAAACGACTACGTGAATGTTGACATTCAAAGGTGAACGTCGACATTCTCCAGATTTCGGTCTTTCACAGTAACATATATATATATACATTCATATATATATATTATATATACACACATATATATACATATATATATATATATATATATATATATATATATATATATATATATATATATATATATATATATATATATATATATATATATATATATATATATATATATATATATTAATGCACATGCATAATTTATTTAGAAATGACAAATAGAAACTAACAATTGTAGCTATGATTAGTTTAAAGAATAAAAGTTATCAAAATAATATATCTACTGAAAGTATTTTGACTAAGAACTTACACTTTTGAATGATTCTTTAGTCCTGACTATTCGTATTAATTCACTAAAAGGGCAACTAAAAAGAGCATGATAACAAATTAGCGATTCGTTCACAGAATTTTTTTTCGGAGCACAATGAACGAGTGAAAGCTCCACTCTTTGTACCAATTTTTTCCGGAGAAGTAACTTACATAACAATAGCATCTCACAACTAATACATCTATCAGTTTTCTTCACTAAATATGGTAATTAAACCGTATTACAAAATGATTTCTATAACCATAAATGCATTTTTTCGAAAAAGTTAGAAACAAATGGCTTTGCCGTAGAAGTGAAACACATATCTTTATATACATATTTATGTAAGCATTACATTTTTTATATATAGATTTTCATATGAAGGTTAAAAGTAACACATTTTTGTTATCCCAGTATCAGAGATTTCATTTTAGTCTCTCTTATATTAAAAACAGAACAATTAAAACTCATAAGTGTGCTACATATGATAAAAATCTACAAATAAATGACTTTAGTAATGTTATAATCAAAATAAAAAATAGATATTTTTTCAGTTATTAATCTCATTAATTTCATTGTAGGCCAGGATAGATACACAAAGTTTAGAGTAATGTAAAAAAAGTTATCAAACTTTTATAAACAAATGTATATCATACCTGCGTATAAAGTATCGAAGTGGCAGTCTATCAACCAGCAACATTTACAGCCCAAATAAACACCCTAAGGAACCTAAACCAAACAAAAAAAAATTTTTTATTCCTGAAAAACAAAAAAAAAAAAAACACAGAAACAACTGCTTTGTTTAAATGTTTTAAAATCAGTCATGCAAACAGGTTAAAATTCCGGACATTTGATGTCATTTACCTTACAGAAAAAGGTATAAGAAAATAGATTTCAAAATAATTATTTCTAAGTAATCCAAGGGAAAGGGCAATGATCGTATTGTCTTTTGTACTCCAAGTCAGTGTCTGCAATGATATTTGTTATGATAGAATCCTAAATAGTGTAAAGGACTATTGATTTATTTCTCTTAAACCGAGAGTTGTAGAACTCTTAAACCGATAGTTGTATCGGTTGTAGATTTCCACAAATATAGCTGTTGCAACTATACGCTAACTTTAATACAAGCATAATAATTTGTTGTTTTTCAGTTGTTCTTTCTGATTTTTTTTAAAGTAAGAATTTCTATGAAGATGACTTAATATGTTTGTAATCAATATCTCTTCAAACAGCAAAATGTGTGAAGAAGTATTGCTTATAAAGTAATACAGGTTTCTGACAAATATTACAAGGCGCGAAAAGGCAGAAAAAAATAAAATAGTTTTTTTTACCAAATATTTTCAATAAAATCCTTATTTTCTAATAGAATAAAACAAAATTAATTAGTATATTATACACTGTCTACCAATAAGTATTTGGACACCTGTGACAGAAAAGAAAAACTAACTTTATTCAAAATCAATAGTTGGTAGAGCCTCCACTATAGGCAATAACAGCGTGAACCCTCCGGGGCATACATTACACAAGCCCTTGTATTACAGCTAGTGGTATTGTCTTCCACTCGGCTTGGAGTAAACATACAAGTTCTTTCACCGATTTTGGATTAGTAGTGCATCCCTTAATTCGTCGATCCAATTCATCCCAGAGCTTCTCGATAGGGTTCAGGTCTGGGCTCTGGGCAGGCCAGTCCATTCGATTCCTTTGGCACCATAAAAAGCCTTGGTTAACCTCGAAAGGCACTGTCGTCCTGAAAGCAACAGGGGTCCAACCCGTAAAACTGCCACAACGTAGGAAACACATTGCCATCCAAAATAGTGCAGTAGGCATCGGCGTTGAACTTACCATGAATGGGGACCAAGAGACCCAGTCCATACCAGGAGAAACACCCCCAGATAATTCCACCTCCACCGAACTTGACTGTTGGCACAATGATTTCTGGCAGGAGATCTTCTGCAGACAGTCGGCAGACACAGACCCTGCCATCCGAAAGGTAAAGGGTGAGCCTTGATTCGTCTCTCCAAAGAACCCGTTTCTACTGATCTACGGTATAATTTGGATGTGCTTTGCACCACATTAACCGAGCAACGCTGTTGGACTTTGTGATAAAAGGCTTATGGGCAGCAGCACGACCATGAAAACCAAGCAGATGTGCTTCCTTACGGATGGTATTCATTGAAACAATACTCCTGTTGGATGCCTGTTGAAACTCCTCGCGGATGAGGGCCATCGGTTGTGTGCGGTTCTTCCGAATTTCTCTGGACAGCACTCGTCGGTCTTCTGACTCCAATCACAACTCACCTTCCATTTCTTAATCAAATAGGCCACTGTAGATTTCGGGTACTTCAGATCGGTAGATATGTCCCTTAAGGATCGGCCATATTTGTGATACCCGATAATTATACCTTTCTTGAAATCAGAGAGCTCCGAACTGAGCGGCATCTTGCATGCGACTCATGTGGATGTAGTTTCCTACACGATGTATACCGGCGGAGACCTTGACGTATCTCAGGACTGCATATATAGTCATTTGCATAGGTGTTCAAATACTTATTGGTAGACAGTGTAATGTTATTTAATTCACCAGTTTCTCTAGAATTTAATTTTGTTATCTGCTTGCTTTCCCGTTTTGCACGCCTACTAGCCATAACCCTGGTATGAATGTGTATAAATATATATAGGTGAGCCAAAAGACCGGTTAAACTTAAAAAAATATTAATATAAACGGAAAGGATAATGATTAAAAAATTTCCCGTTTGCACAAAAGGAGTCAAAATAAATGAGGATTTTTTTAGAAGCATAAAAAACTTATTTAAAAAGTCAAAGGTAGCGGACACTGTCTAATCGGAACACAATGAATAGGATAGCAGTGCGTTGCCTTTAATCATTTTTTCAATAATAAGTGTTCAATATAACCACCAGCACATTCTACGACTTTACTAAGGCAGCTTAAAAATCCCTTTACAGCAGCATACAAAATGTCTGAATGAAGAGTAGAAAATTCCCTTGACAAGAATCTTTATGTTAGGCCAATGTTGAAGGGATTGGACGGTATACAAATAATTTCAAATATCCACTCAGCCAAATATCGGCCAGGTTAAGATTTGTGGATTGAGGAAGCCATGCGATCTTAAAATCGTGACTGACTAATGTGCTTTGACCAAAGGTTTGCAACAATGATCGTTTCACGTGATTGGCACAGAGTAGTGATGTTCCATTCTGCATAAAGGTGGTTACAGCTAACACATTTTTATCATTTAATGGGTGCACGACATTTAATGCGTGAGTAAGATAACGTTCACCGGCTACTGTGCACGTTTTTCAGCCAAATTTTGAACACGATTATTAAAAGATTATGTATGGTCCAACGATAAAAGATGAGGGGAACCCACACTAGACTGTCAGCTTCATTGGCTGAGTGGTTTATGAACTAGGAATCGACGTTATCTAGTATATCCTAGTATTCTATGTTGACATCTCCGCGTAATGATAAGTGCGTAATGATAAGTTATTTGTCCAGAAAATGGGGAAGTACTCATTAGGAAAAGTACAGAAATAAGAAAGCAAGACGAATGCGATATTTTAGCTTTCCAAAGGAAGGTTGGTTCTAAATATTCTTGATTGTACTCAAAAGTAATCTATATTAACTAAATAAAATTAAATAAAATTTTAGTACTTTTTATGTATGTATAGAGCTTGTCCGATTAGAAATAGTTGAGTATAAATAAAGTTGCATGTAGGCTTGTATGCACGTCTTTCAATACATTTCATGATGTAGAAGAAAATAGTGAGAGTTGCTTTCCATTGTTGCCAAATGCCATTTCGCAAATGATTTCCTCGTACATGTGTCACTCAGCAACTCCTGGAATGACTGCAATTTGTAGGGACAGAGATGTAATATCTCGTGAAGTATTCGTTGAAATAATGAGTGAGGCACATTTAATATTCTAGAAGTTTTGCTAGAACGCCTACTCCCCTTGGTCGGTTCATCTACCATTTTATTCTTAATGGTTTCCAACGCAGTAATATGGCCATCCAGCAACGAGGGTCTTGCGTAAAAGTAGACTTCAGCGAGCCAACTAATTTCTTCAGATGGTTTTACAAGCTTCAATAACCCATCACACGATATGGGGACATACTTTCACCAACAATGTTCTTCACCAACAATGTTCAATAAAATAATGATAACATTCTGAAACCGAATGAAAAATCAACTTCCATCATGGTCTTATTGCAAGATTTATTTGCATAAATCAACTGAAACTTTCGCATGTCAGCGCCTCATACAGGTTACAAAAATGTTAGATATACTTGTTACAAAGAGAAATCACCAGATTCAATAAAATAATGGTAGTTGAACCATTTTTAATAGGTTGGGATGTTTATGGATGGTCACTCACAACCCGTGACGTCTGTTAATCGCTGTTTCTTTTATACCATCTATATGGTGTAGAAATGAAATGCATAGTACGAAAAACGGATAAACGCTCCGAACAGTAGATTAGTTCTTGCAGTTTCTAAAAAAGTTATAGCTATATACTTGTGGATCACTTTCTTTTGTCATTCTTTTATCACCATATATTAGATAGATATAAATTGAAAATGGAAATAGTACAGAAATAAGACATCAAGACAAATGTGATATTTCAGTTTTCTCAAGGAAGGTTAGTTCTAAATATTCTTGATTGTAATCTTTGGTATGGTATTATAACTAAATAAAGTAAAATAAAATTTAAGTACATTTCATGCATGCAATAGAGCTGGTAACTTAGGAAAAGTCGAGTATAAATAAAATTGCATATATGCTTGTATAGAAGCCTTTTAATACACTTTTTAGTGTGAAAAAATGTAGAAGAAAACACCTAAAACACTTTTATAAAATTACAGTGCTTCTAAAATGAAAATGTTATTAATATACTCGAGTTATATATAACGGGGCCAATAATATTTTTTTTCAGTATTAAGTACAGAATCTGTAACTTAATAAAGTAAAATAAAATGTACTTTTCATGCATGTATAGATCTTGGCAACTTAGAAAATGTCGTGTATAAATAAAATTGAATGTAAGCTTGTATTCAAGCCTTATAATACAGTTTAGTTTAGTGTCAAAAATGTAGAAGAAAATACCTAAAGAACTGTTATAAAATTACAGTGATTACCTAGAATTAAAATGTTATTAATATATCCGAGTTATATATAACATGGTCAATAATATTTGTTTCAGTATTAAGTACAGAGTTTGTCTTTTAAGTAATATTAATGGGCGCAAAAAATGAGAGTTTTTGTGTAACACTCTTTCAAGTACTGAGATTTTGATTCAAGGATATCAAAAATTTTTAAAATATGTTATAAAAATACAGCTTCTAAAATCATTTTAAAACGTTCTCTGTAGCGCTCTATACTAAATGTAACCAAAAACTAAAATCAATTCCTGGAGCTACCAGCCTGTATTTCAGTGTAAAATCTAAAAGCATATGTCTCGATTTATAAGACTCAAACTCGGTGCTCATGTGAAAGAAACTAAAAATGAACACATTTTTACAGTTCAAATTCCAACTTTACGAAAATGTAAGAAGTATGAGAAACTAAATATTACAAGCATTTCCAACATAGAATATTATTAATGCAACTGTGGTATACATCAGTAATATTACTACACTATTTCACAAATAATAACATTTTCAGTAATAATGAGTTATTTTTTAAATATAAATTTCAATAATTTAGAAGTTTTAATGTAAAAGAAACATTATTAAAAATTCGAAAATTGTGAAAATATTTACTGTTTTGAAACGGTAAATTCATAGATAGTATAAATATTGTATTGTAATATACATATCTAACATCACAGTATTTGTTAGTTGCAATTGTGTCATGTTCTTGAACAAATAGTGAAGATATTAAGAAACATTAACAAATTATACAAAATAACATTTGTACCAGTCTATATTCAATATAAATCATTCGGTTGTTAATAGATTAAAAATCCAATTTCTAGAATAGATTTCGAAACTTTTAAATTAGCATGCTTAATTCTAAGTATGTTTTCTTTGTAGTATAATTTAAGGTATAAAATTATAAAAATGAATGAATTTATAATCCAAAAGTGCTGTGGAATCTGAATTGTTTATTAGATAATCAAAGATTTTCTTGTGTATGTTTCTTAAAGAACACAAAAAGCATTACTATCATTCATTCTTAAAACAATTCTTAAAAATAATAACGTAATTTTTTGGCAATACGCGTTGTTAATTGTGTTTTCAACCATTAAGTTTTTTTTTCCATTTTGAAATCGCACTTAAATTATTACTCTCTAATTTTCTGTTATTCTTAATTTCAATAAAATAGTAATCCATTGATATAGGTAAGACTATATGATACGACAATATTTTGATAACTTAATCCGTTAATGATGAAACATCCTCCGAGTGTTATAAAAGTGTTAGTTGAGCAACATTAGAAAAGTCATTAATGATTTAATTTATCCATGAATAACAGGAAAAACTTCGCAACCAAAAGATAACAATTAGCGGTGAAACTTCTTGGAAGTTGTTATCAAAAGGGTTAACATTCATCAAAACTCCGCATGCCAGAATATCTAAGGTATCACCTGAGGTAAAATGACTATCCAAAAAAAACTCACCAAAAACAGAAAGTCACGATTTTCCCACTGCTCTATCCAATTGCAAACAAAATGAAGGAATGCCTGAGTAGTCAATACTGTGGAACGATCATCTCCCACAAAAGCGCCAAGAGAAGTAGAATCACTGCTACTGAGGTCAAGGACAGGCTAGTTATTTGGATAGAGTAAGAATTATGAGAGTGTAACTTGTGGAACGAAAGTACACAAACTAACTGTGTGAAAGTAATCTAACTATCAAACAAGAAAAGGATCGAAAACCTGATTGGTTGCAACAAAATGTGCATATGTATGGGTTGTAAAAGTCGATTCTACTTTCTCAACATGATTTCAATGGTTAACTTTTATTTATTAATGTCGCATTTTTGAGGTGATTTGTTACAAATTTATAACTATGATTCTTGATTAGATTTCTATCTGAAATTTCTTCGAAAGCAAAGATTTCGTACTATTGCTTCAATTTTATATTAAATCACATTAATCACTTACCAAAGTTTTCAATGTCCTTTGGATGCAATTATCTTAATTCTCGTTTAAATAAAACAAAAGCACAAAATCTATAATATAACCTCTGAATATTTTCTAGGTTATTTCATCACATAATATATATTTTATTCCAGTCTGTGAGTAGCTTTTTACTGCAAAAATAATAGTTAACGTAAAATTGGGATTAGAGAATTTTAATATAGGACACTGAATTTCAACAATCTCCTTTCCATGTAAGACTTATTACTTTCCATTAAAGTTTGGTAGCTTGATCAAAAGTTGATGAAAAAACGGTAGCTGCTATTTTGCTTTGATTTTGTTGTACAGTAAAACATTAATTTTGAAATTGGTTCATAAAATTAGACACTGCGTTTTCCGAGGAAACAATTATGATATATAATTAAAAAATAGGCATACATAATAATGTATTAAATTCGAGAAGAAATTAAAATCTAACTGAAAGTAAAAAGAAAAATTGAACCGTCAAACCTCAAGAAAACCTGCAAGAAAAAAAAACACTTTATTGGATATTCAACAACAGTATTTGCATATATTTCCAGACGATAATGTTTAAAAGTTTCTAAGCGCATATTGCGTCATGCATGCGCGTGCGCCATGGAATGAAGTTTCTCGCCGTTGAACTGGTAATTAAAAGGCTGTATCTTGCAGCTAACGGTAGTTTTCGTATGGTGGCCATGTATTCCGTTCGAAACTACTGATAAATGTACCTTACTGTAACAATAAGTTATATTCAGTTCACCTCTTTTTACCTCTTCCCGTGAGTCATCGTCAAAGACACACCAGAACAGGACCGGTTTGAACTAGAAAGAAACTTCGGACTTTTCCCAACCAATAGAAGTGTTTTGACTGCACGTCGTTCTGCAGTGGACCACTGTTTTTTCTCCACGAGGCAAACGGATTTTTTTGAGTGGGCAAGGTTGTTACCAGAAGAGTAAAAGGTGAACGGCTGGCATCCACGGCTTGTGGGATAACCCTTTTGAGAAAAATCTTCGCCATTTTCTTTAGGACCGACACCGACTCAAGTCTTCGATATCTACAAGTGATAAATTGATTCCAGTTGTATTCCTTAGGCATTTATTTAATTGTATAAAATCATTTAATTAAGACCTATTTTCCAAGTGTTTCTTAATGAGTTTAGATTTCTTCTTTCTCAAACACTAGGCCAATGTAACATTATTTTTACACTTATGTACGGTCAATGTACGATCGATGCCTTACAAACTATTAGAAAGTATGTCCGTGCATATATTGATGTTGATATGTTCAATAAAGGGTTTTTCTTGCACCGGAAGGGACATCATACTCTTGTTTTTCGTATTTTTTCATAAGCTATGGATCGTACAGGAACGTTTATTTGGGCAGTTTTTATGTACTCCCAACGAGGAATCTAGCTAAGCAGAGTTTATGCGGTCGTTTCGGGACACTATATATATATATATATATATATATATATATATATATATATATATATATATATATATATATATATATATATATATATATATATATATATATATATATATATATATATATATATATATATATATATATATATATATATTATATATATATATATATATATATATATATATATATATATATATATATATGGTATTATAAATGTGCTCTGTTCTGGTAAGCAAAGTCACTCTGAACGATTTCAAGTTCAAAAGTATGCTTATACCTAAAGTTCGATGGCTTATCGTAAAATATACTGCTAATAAAAATTTGTACCAGAAAAATTATATATGAAATCCCTTAGCTATCAAATCTATAGAATAGGCCCATTTTTATCGGTTAATCACTTGTAAAACTATTGTTTTACCACAGTCATTTAAATACAGCCATGCTTCATACTATATTACCATAAATTTTTATTTTATAACGGGTGTTTTTACGTATAATTTTGTATAATTGGTTTGCTTTCTGTAATATCTTTTTCAAAGAGAAGATAAACTGCATGTTTAAACATATTTTTAACTTACAATTCTTGGATTGGCTTTACTTAGTGAAAAAGATATTCCTATGTAATGGATATTTGAGTAATCGGATTTTCTTTTAGTATCCGAGATTACACTTTTTGTTATTTACTATCTGTCGAGCAGTATTAGTTTCGAGTTTTCGTGACTATACTTTTAAGTTTTACTTACAGTTAGATACATTTTATCCTTTCAATTTTAATACATGTCACATACCTTTCTATGTATTACAATTGTCTTGATTTTTAACACATTTTTTTGATACAGATATATGATTTGATACTATAGCCTGTTGAAAACCATATTTACTGAACCATCAAACCTTTATAAATTTTAAGAGCAATTCTCAAAATTATCCTATCGAAATGTTAGCAGATGATTTTGTTTCATGTTGACAAATTTTTATCTAGATATGCACTGGAGGAAAAAAATATTTTCTCAAAGAACGAAATAATTTTTAATAATTATATACATTCCCATCTAGAAAGTTCATATGTTTATATTTGTTTATAGGGTAATGTATTTATAGCAGTAGGTATGCAAATTAATAAACAGTAGAGTCTCGGTATTTCGAGCTGAACGGGATAGGAACTAGCTTGAATTATTGAAAACTGGAATTAACAAAAATGACTTATTTAATAAAATATAAAAAGAAAAATTGAATTTGATTAAAAAAATGAAATTCGATTATATCATTTCATTAATTGATGGGGGTAAGTTAATTAATCTTAAAGTAATTGCCAGTTGTTTTTTGTTTAAATACATGGTTCCTTTTGATTACGGTAATATACCGCCGTCTTCTGAGCCTTACGTTTCCGGCAGGAGTTACCCGAGGTTGTTGTCTCATGGCGTCCTCTAGCCCGGTAAGAAGCTCGCTGTGAATCATAAGTGGTGGAGAATAATTAGGTAGGTCATTGTCCGACTGCTATATTACATTATTGTTTTAAACCATATCCGAATCTGTGAATTCTAATTTCTTATTATTATTTTACCATTCTTCCACCACAGCAAATACTATCTGTGTTTTTGCACGCTGGGATTTTTTCACTAAATTTAAAGAGGGGAACTTACTAATATGACTAATCGCACTACAGTCTTCACAACTAAATTATCTTTAGAATGTGGGATGATACGTTTCAAGTATAAGCAAAAGGTTAGTGGAGGAAATCTGGTTGAACAACTTTCTCTTCAAGTTGAAACAGCACTATTCCCCTCCCATACACAAACCTAGGGAGATAAACCATTTCAAACCCGTTTTGTTTGGGAGGGACAATTTCTGCTGATAGCTTCGGCGTGTTCAGTGAACACGATACTGGGCAAACAACAATAAAAACAGATGTAGCATTATTTTCATTATTGGTCAAATTTTCGAAAATAAATTTATTAATTCTTTTTTTTTCTTTGGTTAGACTGAATTAACTCGGATTTATAGAAACCGTAGCAATCGAAACTCGATTTATAGAGACACTACTATATATTTATGTAGTTAAGGACACTGCTACTCTAAATTAAAAAAAATTCTGATTTCTACGAATATCTCCAGTATTGCTGCAAAGAGTTTAATTTAAATTTGGTTTACACAAGGTTTATGTAGTTAAAAATCAACAATTTAAACTGTATAATAAACACGAACGATCATGCGCTACTCATTAGATTCAGATGATATGTGAAGATGATTACATAATCAAAAATATTGTTTCATTTAAGTACGGTCTCCTGATATGTAAAACTGATGTTCATTTACACATTCTTAGTATATTTTTTATGTTGCGCTTTTAACGCGTATTGTTTTACCATTAATAGGAACATTTTTGTAACATAAATATACATTTTTACACTTATTCTAATATGTTATTATTTTTACCCATATATAATAACCATTATTCCGTGACAACTGCGGAATATTCAATAATAATCTGTAGTTTGGTAGACCCACTACGATCTACTGTTTTGATCATGGGGCCGGATATATAGCTTAAAGCCGATTCCTAATATCCATAGCAGTAGAGGGATTTGAATATGCGAACTCTAGCTTAGAGAAGCGCTCTACTATTCGGTTATCGTTTGGCCATTGATATTTATATTAAATTCTATTTTAGAATAAATTATTGCTATTATATTTACAGTATATATTACACAATTCTTAGAAAATTATAAAACTATTTGAAAGTATACTGGATTTTGCGAACGTTCAATTTTTTATAAAAATATAAATAATATAATTAATTCAATAAAACTTTTTTTATTAAAAGCTTTATTAAACAATGGGAGTAAATTTCATTCTTACGCTTATTTTAATTTACTTGTGACTGCATTATAATTAATTTTAATACGAATGTTACAATTTCGTACATTTCAGTAATTAACTCTCATATTTCACAGAGGGAATGACATTATGCCACAAATATATGTAAGTATAGAGTTTAGTTATTACTCTCATAATGTGTTTTGCAGTTAATATATTTTAAATGCTATGATAGATTGATTATTTATAAGGAATTTTATAGAATCAATTATTTTACATACTATCCTTTCCGGATCATACATTAATGGTTCTGGCATAATGAATTGGTATAACTCAGATAAATCAAAGAGTGAACACTATCATACATGACGTCACGTCCAAAGAGTACTTAAAGGCTATTTGTAAAATGTATTAATAAAATGAAGGGTTGAATGTAGTTTAACTTGAAAATGTTTGTGTGAAATGAACTGTCTTGCCAAATATGAGGTCGAAACATGGATGTTCACTGTACAACTCAGAATTGCCATTCCTGGTATGAAAGTCTGTCAATGCTATTTACTCGTTCAGAATTTTTTAATAGCTCCTATTTTCTCTCTGCTCGTTTCTTAAGGACTTCTGTGGAAAGATTGCAGAATTTGGTAGGGCAATGCTCTTTGCTACCAGAGTTCGTGGGTTCTAGTTTAACTACGGCAAGGATATTCTTAGCTGTTCCGAATCGACCTTAAGCAGTAGGTTCCTCTCTCATTACATTTCATATAGCAAAGCAGTATACCGTATGCTCCAAACCAAAAGAAACTTTTTTATTTTTATTAAATTATTTTATAAATAGACGCTATATGTATTAAGACTTAATTTTGCTAAACTTGGATATCTTAGTTGTGGGCAGCATGTATAAATATAAAATTGCATACATACATTCATAAAAACATGCATACTTACATATAAACATGCATACATTCAGGCGTGCTCATACATCAATGCATACTTAAATACTTTCATAGGAATATACCGTACAAATATCATTTCCGAGACACATGCTTTGATACATAGAATAATATATATATATATATATATATATATATATATATATATATATATATATATATATATATCCATAAATGCATACAAGCATATATACATACAGGAATACACACATATGCATATGTACATACGTTTATACATACATGCTAGCATGCATGAGTTAATACATAAGCATATACAGGATTTTTCCAATAGTATTAAAAGAAAATTAACTTTATAAAATGTAGTAATCGGTCTTATTGAGGCAGAGACTCTTTTTTAAAGCCCTGAGTGATTCTTAGATAAAGGTTGAAAATCAACTTCCTCCGAACAACTCAAATGTGCTATATGGCGTAGATTCCAAACGGTATCGCCCCCCTAGTTGTGAATCCTTCCTTGAGGGGGGTATCTGGTTCTGAAGCAAATGTGGGGATTATCAACCCCTTTGCGACCAACGTCTCGTATACGCGTCGCAGAGATATCACTTTTATCAGTCCAGCGTCGCCTCTACGCGATAATCTGCGGCTGATATTCAGAGACCAACGTCGCATATGCGTAATAGAATATCTGATTTATTTTAATTTTCAAATGCTAGATTTAAATACTAGATGGCGTTAAACGGCAACGGTTTTCACAACGGTCGACTCGTATAGCATTTACTTTTGGTCCTCAAGGAGCAAGATTTTATACTCTGATTTTACTAATTTATACACCGGAAGATGACCGAATGATTAGGGCGCTGATGATCAAAACAGGAGTTTATGGGTTTGTAACCCATTGTGGCATATATTTTCGTAGCTGTTCGTCATCTGCTTTAGGTAGTAGATCGTATAATCCCTCCTGTTACGAAAACGTATACTGTAATGCTCCGAACCAAACCATCTAATTTATTACAATTGATGTAAGTAGAAGATCTTGAAATGAAAACTGATATTAATTGATAATTTGTTACTCTCTTCTCGTGTCTAAATTGTCTTTCCCATCAAAGGTTAACATACCCCTTAATAATTTCTTTACTATTGTATGTATTTTCTCCTGGATCTCCTGGATCCTTTCTGGAAATAAAAGTGTATGAAATTTCAAATATTCCACGATTTTCATGTCCTATTTCACGAACCCTGATAAACCTTCTAAACAAGAAATGCCAATTCACATATTCATAAGAACTTGCCTTTAATCAATTAATATCATTTTTCGTGATATTCATTAGGAACTGTTGTTGATAATATTTCAAATATTTATGAGATTACTGCTCTAAATAATAGATATTTAGCGTCTGTTGTATTTATTTTGTATACAAGTAATATATTGATACTGAACATATAAATATAAATTTCAGATTACTAAACTTTTTTTGTAGTTTTTTCTGAAATGTTCAAAGAAATGAATTATTATATAAAAAAATCTTATATTTTATCTCATTTGTAGCATGCATGTATTATTCTAAATATAATTTTGAGAATATTATACTGTTGATTCAAACATAAGTTGTTTTTATTCACGTTTGAAAAGCACAATTTATAAATTTGGAACTGGCTATTTAGATCATAATGCCCGTCGCTTTTTATGCTCAAAATGTAGCAATGAACTTAAATAGAAGCTTTTCAATGCTTACCAAGGGGACTGTTTTTTTTTCCGAACTGTACCTTTTATACATTTTTTATGCTGTTCATTTTTAGTAGAGATAATATTCCATCGTTACTTAATGCTGCATTTTTTACATGGTGGTTTATTAATCAACATCTCTAATTTTACTTACCACTTTTATATTTCTTCCTCCATGTGTCTTATTTAAATTTTTTTACTTTTTACTGTCAATAAATATAATTGTTATAATAAAATTCATTTTTATTATTTTGTAAATATTATGTTTGTTATTTTTTTTCATTTTTTTAATAATATGTTTTTATCTTCTTTATGGTATTTATTTTTGCTTTTTTTTTCATTTTAATGAATTATAAAAAAAAATCATTATTTTATTTTTCCCAAATTTTTTATTCTTTTTACTATTAATTTCATTTGTTTTTATTTTATTCTTTAATAAAATTATTTCTACATTAATTTCAATTATACCTTTTATTTTATATCTAACTTTTTTCTATTTTTCAATACTTATATTTCGTTAAATGTATAGAACTATTTTGATTTTGAATGCTTCTAAAATTTTTTTATTGCGACTTATTTTTTTTTTTTTTAATTTTTTCTGTTTTTTGTACTTGTTGCGATGTAAAGTAATAATATAAAGAAGAACATATATGGGTTCCATTTAAGAACATATATGAAAATATCTTGAATGGCATCAGTAAGTGAAAGTAAACAGCACATGAAATATAACTTTATTAAAAACTCTTCATTCATCTTAATAAGTTTTGATGTTTTACTTTTATTCAATTTTATTAATGTCGCATTTCCCCACATATTTTGAGATTATGTTAATGGATTTTGTTTATGTAAATATTTTAAGATTTCTGTCCAGAATTTAATTTTAACTCCAGGCATTAAGATTTAAAATATTTACGTAGGAAAAGTTTTTGAAGAATTTATTCTTGTTACTTCAGAAATCTTTTCACCCAGTATTGGATAAAGTAAGTATTAATTGACTGAGAATGTTTAGTATGGACTAGCAGTACAATAGTTTTACATTAGTACATTAGTTTCCTTGGAAATAAATTGTTATCTTTCCTATAGGTAATGTAGAGTGCAGTTATGTAAATAACAGCAATGGAATTGATGTCTGTGACTGGTAAAGTATAAAAAAGTATGATAAGTCCAAAGGGCTTCGTTAAAACAGCTTATTTATTATTTAAACAAAACAAACTGTAACTCACAAATGAAAGCACTGTTGTGAACAACACTTGCCTCAGCTAACCATACAATCATCGTGCTTACATTCGTTCCGCCGCCTTTAATACACAAACACGTGCTAGTGAAACGGTGAACGTGTGTGTACGGCAGTGAAACTCAAAATTTGCATTTGAAATACATTTGCATAAACACTATTTCATTCTGATACGTTTCAAATCTAATTAAGCCGAATGCATATTTGGATGGAAAGAATAAGTGCCAGTCTTACATAAATAACTATATTTTTGTATAATTCATGTCAAAAAACAAAACTAATTCACAAAGTTATTACTCGTTAACTTTCATTCTTCTATGAGAACAGTGACACATTAAAATAACTTTGTCTTTCTGTATGATTTAGTACAGTCCTACTGCTCTCCTAGATGCCCGTACGCATTCAAATTCACCTATAAATAGTAGTATAATTAGTAGCCTAACACACTTTGTGTTGAAAAGTATACCATGCCATTCCAAAATTTCATTCTGATACGTTTCGAATCTAATTAAGCCGAATGCACATTTGGATGGAAAGAATAAATGCCAGTCTTACATAAATAACTATAATTTTGAATAATTCATGTCAAAAAACAAAACTAATTCACAAAGTTATTACTCGTTAACTTTCATTCTTCTATGAGAATAGTGACACATTAAAATAACTTTGTCTTTCTGTATGATTTAGTACAGTCCTACTGCTGTCCTAGATGCCCGTACACTTTCAAATTCGCCTATAAATAGTAGTATAATTAGTAGTCTAACAAACTTTGTATTGAAAAGTATACCATGCCATTCCAAAACAAAAGTTATTTTTTGCTTTCAAAATATACTTTAGAAGTATTATTTTTATTATTATACTTATGATTTATACACCTTAACGTAAACATATTTATGCACCTAAATGTGAAATAAATTTTTACAATAAAACTTGACATATTTTGTCACTATTTAAAAACATTTAGTCATACATTACCATGAGGAATTTTCGGCTATAGCAGATTGTAAAATGTGTGCAAAAGAATTAAATTCATACCACCCGAAAATAGAAAAAAATTCCACAGAGTTTAAACTGGAGATAAAGCAGTGGTCGCCACTCTTATCAATCCTATGATCAAACCTAATATTTTTAAATTCTACTATGAGCTATAAAATCAAAAACGTCGGATACAATTGTTTTTTCACATCTTACAGCTTCTTATTGCAATAGGCATGTATTAATAATAAATGTGAAAGAAATTTTAATAAAACTGTGTAAGAAAGAGAAGTTAAAAGTGGATTGTATATAAAAATGAACTAAAATGTGAGTAACAAATAAAAAATATAAAAATAGAATTTTCCTAGCATTTATTAATATTTACTAGTAAACTTGCATTCTTTTAGTCCACAAAAAGTATTTTAATAATGAAGGAGAGAGTGGTTATTATTCGATTCACGGTTTACAAACTATCATCAGTTAGTCTGTTATTTATATAAATTACTATCAAAAAGAGAAACGTCACACAAATATTTAAAGTGTAATTAACAAGTGTAAATAGAACATTACCTTCATTTTTAGACGTAACTAGACCAAATTTGGGTGTTTTTCATTCCTAAATATTGTTTAATAGTAGAAAAGCTATTGTAAGAATCACAGTTTCTTTCAAGTTCAGTGGAATAACATCAAGCTATCGAATCTGAGCTTGACAATGTCACTTATGGAAATCTTCTTACCGAGATCCTAGTAGCTCGGTTAGGTGAACTCTCAGCTACAGTAATCTGATATGGCGTTGTCGAACAACCTTACTCCTATGGTTCTGAGATAGAGCTACCTTCAATCACACTGCGAGCTCTGATTTTTTCCTTTTCTAAACTTGACATTATAATTCGGCATGTAAAATTTGCACATTTTAATAATTAACACATTGTATACGGGACTCGTACTACACTCATGTCCATAAATTAAGGATAATTCAGAATCACACAGAAATTATTTTAATTGCCTGAACTTCATTATCCTTAATTTATGGACATGAGTGTAGTATGTGCCTTATATGGGTTTTTGAGTCGGATGTAAATTTTTTTCAGAGTAAAACTAACATTAGAAAAAGTAATGAAGATAATTAAAACTTATTTTTTTTGCATGAACTGAGGGTTTTAAAATTTTTTCATTGCATATTTAAATTCAGTATTAAAAGTTGCATTAGAAAAACTATGTATCTTTTATGTGGACAAAATGTTCTGTACTAGTTTGGCTGCTTTCTTTAATCCAATTTTTGATGAAATTTTTTAATAGTTATAAATCTAGCATTTTTAAGATCTATTAAATGCGATCACTTAGAATATATTATTTTTTACTGCCCAGTTTATAACAGATTGGACATAAAATAATACAGAATATTTATGCTGCAGTTTTATTTACTGTCACTCGATAAATTATTCTGTAAAATGAATTAATCTGAAATCCCCGATGCAGAAATAATGAAAAAATTGAATTTCCGATAACTGGGTAATTGTAATGTTTGAACTATTGTTCTCCAGTTTTCTAGTTTCTTATTTTTATATCCTAGATCAATACTTCTTTCGGTGATTCACAGAAACAATCTTTCATTATAAAAATGTGTTGATACAAACTTCTATTTGATCTGTGCTAAACACCTTTAAAAAATGCAGATGTGATAACAATAGTCCTAGAGATCATTGAATATGTCTTAAAAGACGATTCCAAAATGCTTTATTTTTTAAAATTCTTTTCGTGGAGAAAATTATGTACAAACAAGATTGATATATCTTCTGTATATTTCTTTTCCATTTATTCTCTTTTAAAATAACAATTTTTAAAGAGGCTTCAATAAAAATCTATCAGTTTTGAAAAGAATTAAAGAAACAAAACTTATTATTCACTATTTACTTGTAATTTACTTGTTTAAACTTATTAACACATCTCCAGATACAAACTTCGCATATATCTATTACAAACATTAATTTGATAAATTAATCAGATAAAGTAAAAAATTGAAAACAACATATAAAAACAACAAATTTTTTAAAGAAGTGTTAACAGGCTACTACAGTATTCTACATTTATGAACTTATGGAGGAGACAGTGATATATTTTTTGTCTAAGCCATAATGAATTTTGTATCATTAGATTCAAAATATATTTTATTCATTAAAGCAGTTTATTTGTTTATTTGTTTTACTTCCATTAATTTTTGAGTATTTGAGTGAACGTTAGCGGGATAGGTACAGTACTGCCTTTTGGTACCAAATTCCATAGGTTTCAGTTCCAGAGATAGCATGGAGGCTTGTTTATAGAAGTTCGAAGTCGGCTTTAAACCTGGGTGCCCATGTATTCACTACTGGATACATCAGACTTAAGGGATAAAAATTCATATTTTTTTCAGTAGATATATAATATATAATAGTATAAGACTCCATGTTACCATAAAAAAGGATATCATACTCTAATATTTATTACATTGGGATTAGTGTGTATAAATTATGTAGGTTGAGTCATACAAATTATTAAACAGCATATTTTTTTATGATGTTGTTAATAATGTTCATGAGTATAAAATGACTTTTGACAAGCATAACATGACTGAATAGTCAGTTTGGTTTCTATTTCTGTTATAACACACTTAACATCTATTTCACTTTCTTTATTAATCTTTCAAGATATTATCAGTAATATATGAAACTCGTTTTAGTGTTTTAGTTTACTCATATGTCATTTTTACATAATTGTTAACATGACATTTATGCATTTTTTCATAGGTTAATAAAAAGAAATATTTAACTCTAAGTTTGTTTAAAAGATAGACATTACGAAACAAGTTGCCATTTATATGTCTTCTGTGAATTATAATGAGTCTTAACACACTGTGTGCTGGTACATTTCGCAGCGGAATTGTACCAGGGACGAGCGTTTTGCACTTAAATTTAGTTATTGAGTTAAATCTCAATAGATCAAAAGTTATTTAATTTTTTAATCAACTTTTCGTATTTTATATAATATATAAACAAATATATAAATAACAACCATAAGATTTTTGTAAAGAAAAACATATTTTTTAGTGGATAAGTTTGTAATAGTATCGTAAATATGAAAAACCAAATAGAAATAGTATAATATAGTTTTAATTTTTTTGAATTATGTTATATATATAAACATTTTTAAATTATAAAAAATGAAAAGAGCAATCATATAACTAATAATGTAAAAACTAGTTTTATTTGTCTAAACTTTTCCAGAATCTATGTAGTATACAAGAATATTCGGCTTCGTATATACCGTTATTTTTGTACCCACAAACAATCCATGTTGTTACACTAACCCGTACTAGTACGTGACCCGCGCTAAAATATCAATCGTCAGAAAACGTATTACACTCATGTCCATAAATTAAGGATATTGAAGTTCAGGCAATGAAAGAGACAAAAGCAAAACTAATTTGACTTATTTGTAAAGTATATTTATTAAACAAAAGGTAAAGAGCAAAAAAGATGCTTAATGTTTGACATAATTAATAAAAATTGCGATTTTTATTCCCTGGAGCAAATTTCAAAAAAGAACCTATTTACAGAAAACAGTATAACATGGTTAGTATGATGGTTAATACGGAGTATGTCTCCCGGACGATGCAATACAAGCGTTACAACGCCTACGCATGCTGAGTATCAGATTATCAATCTGATCTTGGGGAAAATTACACCACTCATCAAGCAATGCCCTCCGAAGTTCCGATAGACAGTTGGGAGGGGGTTGACGGGCTGCAATTCGTCGGCCAAGCATGTCCCACACATGCTCTATTGGATTCAAGTCCGGTGAGTATGCTGGCCAATCCATACGGGTGATATCCTCCGATTGAAGGCATTCGTCTACAATGTTTGCACGGTGAGGTCGGGCGTTGTCATCCATATACAGAAATTCAGGACCCATGGCGCCCCGAAACAAACGTACATGTTATTCCAGAATGACATCTCGATAGATGTGACCTGTCATCGTTACACTCTGAACATGCAGGTCAGTTATGGAACCAAGAATAATTACTCCCCAAACGAGCCATCCTGCACCACCGTAACGGTGTCGTTCAATTGTGTTCTCTTGGTGGTAACGGGTACCTGGCGCTCTCCATATGAAAGTCCGGCGAGAATCAGAATGTAAACTGAACCTGGACTCGTCGGAAAACATCACACAAGACCACTGTTGCGGTGTCCACAATGCATGCTCTCTAGCCCAGCATAATCGCAGGCGAAAGTGAGTTGCGGTAAGGGGAACACATCTGACAGGCCTACGAGCATATAGACTAATTTTCCCTAAGCGTCTGTACACGGTCTGCCTTGAAACTGTCATACCGGTAGCTGAAGAGAGCTGACGAGAGAGATCTGATGCTGTGCTCCGTCTGTTTCTTTTGGCAGTAACTGCCAAATACCGGTCATCATTCGGCGTAGTAACGCGGGGGCGACCTGTGCTGTAACATCTACTCACATTACCATCATGTTGGAATCGTTGCCAAAGCCTGGAGATGACACTCTGGGCGATTCCAAGTTCCTCGGATACTTCCAGCTGGGTACGTCCACATTCCAGTCTTTCGATATTTCTATCACGTAAAAAATCATCCAAATGCTTCCTTTGTGCCATAACTATGTGGTTATTGCACTGAAAGGCTTTTAAAGCGCTTGTGAACAATTTTACTTCTTTGCTACCATTCCTTATATACCCCTTTCATACACTCTCGTCATTGTGACGTACTATCCGCGCCATCTGGTGGTTTCCTGCAATTTGCATATTCTTCTTCAAGATGTGTGTGATAATTCTACAGGTGAAATTTTTATTTTAGAGCTCAATTTCTGTGTGATTCTGAATTATCCTTAATTTATGGACATGAGTGTATATGTGTATTGTAACATACTATGGAAGAACCTCATGTTGCTGGCACCATTGTGTCACGACTCTTCGAAGCAGATACTCCGTCTACGGAATTCCTTCAACAATCTTACACTGAAAATTTTGTCTCCCAGGAGATCGGCCACATAATTAGCACCTAGGGAATTCTGGATGTTCAAGTAATATAGACGAAGGAGTTCTGGAGAATCTCTCAAAAGTACTTCTTCAGAGCTGCCGTAGTCAGTACGCCGAAAGCTTATTCATTGAATTTCATTGAAAATTACCTTTCATTTATTCATTGAAAATAATAATAATTATATATATATATATATATATATATATATATATATATATATATATATATATATATATATATATATATATATATATATATATATATATATATATATATATATATATATATATATTCGCATAAGAAGCTAGAACTCATACTGATCGTGTATTTAAATGTATGTCAGGAAACAGGATGATATTTTGACGCATAAACTTTGCCATACTTGTAGAGTTGTAAATTTCATGTTAGTTACGTGAACCACAAAATCATTCGTTGGAACTTTATCTAACAAAGATAAAAATGATATATTAAAACCATATACGAAGTACAATATCAAAATTTACTATATAGAATACTTCCCATAATTTCCAGTGAAACGTTACCAGTACCATATACGATTCGGTTGTTGAATAAGAACAAGAAGCTTCTATATATATTCAAAATGAGAAGCAGGATGACTCTACTTTTCTAAGAATTAAATATTTTTCCAATCCCATTTTTTAACAGAAGATAATAAAACTGACCACGTTTAATATTAGAATTTAACCAAAAAACGACCTGAACATATGGTTCTAGGGTAAAATTTGGAATATCCTTCAGAAAGATACCAAATGTGTATTTCCTCACCAAGAAGATTTTCAAGCATATTTTATTTTAATAAATGTTTTTGCATCTTGTAGCAATTTTCATTTTTAATTGATGGATTTTTTTAGATCATATACGGAAATCATATACGAAGTTTTTTAGGACTACTATTTCCGATTCGACAGTTTTACCTTAATCCATAATGCCATTAATAATATCTGGTGATTTATATACGTTTGGGTAATGTAAAGTATGGGTATTGTAAATTATTTAATATAGTAAATATTTGGCTTCAATTTATTCTAAATTGTAACTGAACTTTATGTACATAATGTTTTTTATCCCAATTGTGTATTTAAATTTTCGGTTACGGAGAACCGTATGTTAAAGTATTTCACAGTATAGAGATGATAAAATTTTGTAGTGTAATCATTGTAAATTCTTAATTATTACTAAGGAATGACTAAACAACGGAAACCGTTGTTCTGATGCAACTGATGCCAGTTAATCATTTAACATTTAGCATCTGTAATCCTTTTGGGTGAAAAGTATAAGATTTTATAAGATTTCACAATCTCTCACTTTGAAAGATCTTTTATTTTGAGAATTTATACATGAAAGGTTAATATTCTTCTAACCTTAAATAATTAAACGGTTTCTTTTCGTTGACAATAGAAAACTGCTTTCTACATGACGTGTTGAGCTCTTTGAAGACAAATCAGTGGTATTATTTATTGTTCTGATCACTTGATGAGATAATTATAATATATATATATATATATATATATATATATATATATATATATATATATATATATATATATTCATGAAAAAATATCGCTTTTAAAGTTTCTGAAGATTCTCAAAATTTATGTTCTGTTTTTTAATTTTCAAGCCCATTGGCGCTGAGGTAGCGCTTAGCTTTCCCTTGACATAGGTCCAAGGTTTGATCTCCGGGCTGGGCAAGGTTGACATAACCTTTCATACTTGCAATGTGTAGACAAGATGAGGACCAAATATGCTTTGGAAATAAACACTAGGGGTTCCGCGTAAGGCCTAAACCACTTCCCAAACCGGATCATAAGCTCCACACCCAGGGCCCGTAGTCTCGGAAACGGTGAGTGACACTGTAGGCCCTGGCTTATAAAAATTTTAAAAATACATTTCTATCATAATTCTGTAAACTGAAGGATGAAATAATATCCTCTACGTATGCGATTGAAGCCACTGTTTTTAATGAAATGTCAATTTTCCCAAGAAACTTAGTGGCTTTGTTACACTATGTTTCTACAGGTTACATAAGATGCGCTGTTCTTAATCTTTCTTATAGAAATTATCCAAGTGATTTATTCTTCCTCCAGCTGGTCTTTTCACAAATCAACAGACGCATGGTTGTGTCTGTTGTGTGTCAGACGTATTAGTCGATCGCCTAAGATAAAAATAAAGGATTTTTGATAAGAATTTTGTCTGGACGTACTGTCACAGTTGCCTTCTACTACGTAACTACAGTAAAGTTAAGTTGCCTAGAACTCCCTGCCTAAATGGACTATAACTCCTATGAAATCGATGGAGAAAATTTACCGGTTGCGCACAAACACACACACGAATTTCTACAATGATACATGGCATCGTATAAATAACTCTATTTTTGCATGACGGCAAAAATTGAAATTTTTTACGATTACTTACAACACAGTTTACATATCCACCAAATTTGGGATGACAAGTGCCTTCTGCAATTGGTTATTTAACGTTGACGCCAAAAGTAAGAATTGGTCACATTAATATGACTGGACTGTGAATTTCTATACTTGCATGTGTAAGCACAAATATATAGGAATATATGTTTTTAATGAAATTGAAAGCATAAATCAGAAATGAGCAAACTTATAGAAGATTTTATTTAAAACTCTTCTGATTATATAAAAACTTGTGCTTAATAAATCTATTACAATTTTGGGGTATAATAGATTAATTAGATAATTATTAGTTATTACTTAATATTTATGAGGGTATATTTTCAAAGAAATTTAAAAAACAAAAAATAAACTTTAAATATAAGCATTTATAAGCATTCATTTTTAAAAAGAGTCTTTAAAAGACTCTTTTTAAAAATGAATTTTCACTAGGAAACAAAAATGATAATTGTATGTATCGTCACTAAAGAAACTATTCAACTGAAAAATCGATATATTTCATCCTTTTCCTACCTATATTTTTTCCAAAATTAGATGTCTCAGAAATCGATACAGTTATATTGTGATTTCAAATCAGATGTGAAATATTCTAAAATTAAAACCATTATTGTACTGGTCCATTAAATCAAAAATACTTAGCATATATTAACAAAGGCAACATTTTTTAATTAGAGTAATACAATATCCTTTTATACTAACAATTATTTAAAAAGTTATTGATCAGGTAATATATAAATAGAAAACAACATAAATTTCTACAACACTGTACTTCAAATATTTTTCATTATTGTATTTATAAACTATTTCAAAAATTACTTTTAGTGGGGAGTTAAAATATTTTGATTAATTTATCAGACCATGAATTTTATTCAAATATAAAAATAAAAATATAAATTTATTTAATTTAAACATATAAAATTAAACTTAAATAGTATGAATAAGACTGTTATTACTAAAAGTTATGCATTAAAAACATTGAACACTTTTTAGAAATCAAAATAACCACATTTTTTTTTATTATTTATTATTTAAAAGTAATTTTATTACAGAAAGGTGAATTTCGAATTATATATTTTTAGTATTCAAATAGCTTTTTTAAAGAGCTAAATTAAAATATTAAATATTAAATTATTAAAGTCAACACATACATAACTTTATATTTAACAATTTAATTTTACATATGTTTATGTTATGCTTATTTTTCTGTTAACAAAAATTGTGTAAACATTACATGAAAATTAACATATTTTTTATCATTTTAATGCCTTTTTATAAAAGTTTCTCTCATTATCCCGGCAATAAACTTATTATTGTACTTTTATTTCTTTTTTTAGATAAAAGTAGAAATATTGTTTCTTCAGCACGTATTGCCTTGTATTTCATAAATTCATATTTAATAAAAGATATACAAGCTATATCATTATTATGTTTTTCAGTCTAAGTAATTTTCAATATTTTTATATGGAATTTTGAAAATGCATTATGTATTTGTGCTAGTGTATGTGTGAAAGCTATTTCTGCGATTTTCATTCTGAATTAGAAATTTTTAAGTACTCAGATGTCACTTCCCTTTTATTGACTGTTGCCTTCATTTACATAATTAAAGAATCCTATATACCCCCAAAAATGGGTAAGGCACTGGTATTCGGTACCTGAGTTTGTAAGTTCAAATTTTACTACTGACATGGATGTTTATTGCCTTTCAGAATCGGTTTTAAACAGTAGGTCCCAAATTAACATGTCCTCATGTAGGCAAAAAGTAAACTCTACCACTTCCAAGTGAACACACTCTATGCCATAATGCATTTCATTTTCAATTGAATATACTATAGCAGAAAATTACTTCAGATGTACAATCTATTATTTCCTCGCAAACATATTTCATATTTACTTCTGAAAATAGTGTAGAAATGCATAAACATTCAGCTTCTTTGATGTACTTCTTATAGAGCTTTTCTTAAACATGTAACAAAGAAATAGGGGAGAGGAACATATTTCCTTTAAGAGAATATATTAAACAGAATACTGCATTAAATATAAGTTTAAAATACTGCCAAAATTCCAAAGGTAGTATCTAAATAAAAACGCCTGTAAAATTACTTAGAGAATACTTTAGACTAAAATGATCCCAAGAGTAAAGAAAGATGACTTCGATGCTCTATACCAAACATGAAGCCATATTAAAATGAACGAAATGAATTAGAAGATCAAAGGCAGAAGAAAAGAGTAAATGAAAGCGATGCTGGCATGTTTCCAGAAGATACCGTATTGTTTGAAGATTATGCCGTTCATAGTGGCCATACCTTAAAATTTCCCTTTAAATATGTAATGTTTACTGCAAAGAGATTGTGAATACTTTTATTTGTCTCTAAAAGTTTAATAGGGAAAATTATGTGAAGGATTTTTGGTAATTTCATAAAATTTTATAGAGGCTGTTATGTTATTTTTAAGATTCCTCACTATCCAGAATTTAAATCAGTAGTAGTGTAGATTTAAGAATACTCATGTTAATGATTATATTAACCATGATAATTTATTGTTAAAGAATAAATTTAGATGCAATAAATCATATGGATAGAAATTAATTACTACAGTTGTAGATATTCGTACAAAGCAGAAGATTTATCAGAGAGGTAGAACTTACTGGTTTATAGTTGTGTAATACATAATATAATTATGTAATATATTGTTGTATTTGCAGCACCCCCAAATTTTCCATGTAAAGTTTATTTTTAATATTTATTTTCTGAGTCATCCATATCAAATCAAGTGCGTAATTGTTTGAGATTGATTTTAAGAAGCTTGGAAGGAAGGCAAAGTATAAATTAATTATTGCTACTTATAGCTTCTTTTACTCTTGTTCTAAATTAGATGTCATTTCGTCTAGAAAAAAACAGCATTGTATTTGGACTGACAGCGGATATGTTAATTTTTAATACACAAGGTGATTAAATTGAAATTAATATATTAAGCGGGCAGCAGTGATTTAAGAGTCACTTTAATATTCTGTCGTAATCTTTTTACCCCATAATAACAGAAGTTACTTGATTGATCTCTTTCGAGAGATGACATTCTCACAGCAACGCTGGTAGATGTGATTCTTGAATATGTAAGACGTTCTCGAACTATTCTTCGATTATATGATATAGAAAATTTAGGATTTTATTAAATTTTTCTCCACATCTTCGATTTATAAGTGGGTTTACTGTATCAAAAGTAACATTGAAAAATACACCCTGGGAAGAAAAAAATATGGAGAAAGTGTAGTACGGCAATAAACATTTTTGATGCTTGCATACATGTATATAATTTGTGTGCAAAACTTAAGAAACAGATGGGTTTTTTGCACAACTCCACGAGAAATCATCTGAGAGACATGAAATTCAGAAATATCACTCGGATGAATTGGCCAGAGTACTTCCCTAATTTAAATCCCATCGAACATGTGTGGAATGCTTTGTTGAGATCCATTGCACTACACTTACATCCTACGGAGAGCACCCAACTGAAACAGATGCTGATTGCGTAATGGGTACTCCTACCGCAAGAAATGTTGGACGAGCTGGTTTTTAGTATGCGGAGACGGTGTGAAGCAACCATTGTAGTTAGGGGAGGGCTTATCGCATATTATGGAACATCTGCTTGCTATTCTTCCTCTTGGATAGACAAGCATGAGTCATGATACTATGCGTTCAATAAAGCTTCTTTTTGTTTGATTCCATAACATATGCATTGTATTACTTTTTCACCGCAAATGCTTTCGTCATCCTTTACGTACATATTACTCTTCCTCATTTCTGAATTTCATGTCTCTCAGATGATTTCTCGTGAAGTTATGGCAAAAAACCTCACCTGTTGCTTAAGTTTTGCACCCCAGTGTAAATTTATAGCTGAAGATATAATAAGAGGCACAAAAAGCTTCATAATCACAGAGAATTTACGTTGAGACTCTTTTAAAATAATAAAGTGTGCTTGAGATTACCATATATAAACAAAGTAAATCGTTAATATTAATATAGGCAAACTTAAAATCTGTAGTTCTGTGATTTAACACTGTTAAGGTATTTTAAAGAAATAGAGTTGAAGTAAATGGATTAATTTCAGAGTTTTTATGAATATTTATTCGTGACTAACAAATGATAGCCATCCCATACAAATCCAAATATCAGCTACGAATATCTGTTAAGTTCAAATAAAGGAAGAACCAATACGAGACTTCCTAATTATTTCCTGAAAACCTCCTTTTTTAATTTAATGAGATGTGTTATCTAGCCATACTAACATTTTTCATATTTGGGAAAAGGAGGGGATGAATAAACGAGTAACTGTGTTGTAAAAGCTTTTACTCATAACTAAAAAATGTATGGAGAAATAAAAGTAACGTGAAATTATACATGCGATTCTTATGAACATTTTTTTAATTCACTCTCATTTTTACAAATATCTTATAGAAAATTTACGAATCTTATTTACATGAATAAGAAATTTAATGTACAAGAAATTTTCTTTTTGATGACTTTCGATATGTTTGCTTCCGTGCATACATTTAAGTAATATAACACATGATTTGATGCTCGTATTAAGGAAACATTAATTATAAGGAAAACTGGATACTGCCTGATATCTTCTATCATAAAAAGGTCTACAATTTAATTGTATTGAAACTAAACGTATATACTGTCAGAAAGGACAGTTGATAATTATATTTTTTTAAATATTTCCTTTTTCTTAGAATTTCAATATCCTAAAATAATTTTGTAGAACTATTTCAAAAAATTATTTACACTTTACTTTTATACTTCATAGAATACATATTAGAAACATATTTTATACTATCAGCTGAATATTTCATGGGAATTTGGCATCTTTCTGGGACTAACTTCATGCTATATGGATAACAGCCAAGAATATTTGAACTTTCCGTATTTTAAATACCTTAGCTTGTAATGCACAAGACACTTTGTACAGTGATCTCCATATTTTACTGGCATTTGTAAGAATATAAGTGCTACATTTTAAGGTCAGTATCTTATTTTATGGGTAGAGAGCAGGATTTTTTTAGGCGGTTATTTTTATGATGGTCAATTTCTTGTTTCATAAAAGGATATCAAATTGGCAAGGGCATGCATTTAAGCATGAAATTACTTTGTCGATCAATACTTTGTGGGTCATAGATAGCTGATTTATGATTGTAATTCCTTTGGAATAATTTTAAATGCATTTCTCTATTGGAAGTACGGCAGCTGTAAAACGACTATTATTCTTTTATTGCTTTCTAACGGTTTTTATATGGTATCATACCACACTGTAGACATTTCTTATAGTCCAAAACAATTCAACAATTTTAAGTACTATTAGTATTAATTTTCAGTACAGTTAAGTCTAGATAACTTGAAGTGTTACAAAAACTTTCGGTTTAATTTCTTGTGAAAAATAAGACATCTTAATTAACTTTATTTAAAATGTACATATTACCCCAGGAAGAAACCACTACCCTTTACGAAATTTTATATAGTGTTTAAACTCTGAATAAGATTCTAACGTATTAAATATCTTTTACGTTAATAGAATATATGTATAAATACATACGTAGGTGAATGTCTATGTAGATATATCAAATATTATTGATCCAGAAATTCTTCAAAATTTTCCTTATTCACATTTTACTTTTCTTAATCTTAACTTTTCAATTCTCTCATAATAAGTCAAAGCTATGAATTATTCAGGTTATATTCCATTCACATTTCCCAAAAAGAAAGATTATATTAATCATTGTACATAAAGCTATTTCGTTCCGTCTCTGACCCAGCTGTCATTTATCCCAAGAAATACTCAATGTCATTACAATAGTTATGCAGTTTTTTCCATTTTTTACCACTAATATATTAACAATAAACAGCAAAAACGCTGATTTAAAACTCGTTTTCATGATAATCCATCCACGTAAATTCTCTTGCCTCTGTAAGACACGACCATCAATTGTCCGTCATTGGGATTACTATAAATATTTTTACCTAGTATTTCGTCTTTCGTTGAATTCTGAGTAAGAGAAATTTCCCTGTATACACTGTATCTTCGTTATATTGCTAATCATCCCTGACAATTGCAAGTATAGGCTATTACTTCAGTGTTAACGATGAAAAATGCCTTTAACAGTATATATATATATATATATATATATATATATATATATATATATATATATATATATATATATATATATATATATATATATATATATATATATATATATATATATATATATATATATATATATATATATATATATATATATATATATATATATATATATATATATATATATATATATATATATATATATATATATATATATATATATATATATATATATATATATATATATATATATATATATATATATATATATATATATATATATATATATATATATATATATATATATATATATATATATATATGTGTGTGTGTGTGTGTGTGTGTGTGTGTAACAATAACATTCTAAAACACATTTTTCTTAAATATGGCACTTTAAATTCAGAATCGAAGCCCCGTTCATTTATTTTTCCTGAGTATTATGACGTACTACTTTCTAGAATAAACTAGAAGTAATTAAAGTAAAGTGACTATTACCGGAATAACATCATTCTTGAAGACACTCCCCTTTCAGACGTTAATAAAAAGGCCTAGCTCACAGATTTTGAGGCTTTTCCTTTGAGAACACGATGTAATTTATTTCAAATATTTTCTGTTTATGTTCTTTTACCCCACTGGAATTTGTGTGTTATCTGGTGTTCTAAATAAAATATGTTTTTGTAAGGCTGCATCAATCAACTCGGCTACATTATTCTAAAGTATTCTTACATTATATGGACGTTTTTTAGTCATTACAAGTGTCGGCAAGGATAGTTGCCTAAAGGATCCATTTCCTGAAAGAAGAAATTAAGCGGGATGGAAGATATTGTGATCTTGGAAGCTCTTCTCGGAATGCACTGTAAAGTTGACAGATGTTGACAGTAATTGACATCTGAAGAATTAAAAGTGTGATTTCAACAGTGCTTTCAATTCAAGTTTGTGCAATATAACTAATATGTGATGTGCTAAAGAAGACAGACAAGAACCTGATGTTGATCGAGAACAAATGGATGAACGACTCTCCAATTATCTAATTGTAATATCTATTCTAAGTCATTATATATATTTATATTTTAGTGACTTGTTCTTTCTTTATGAATGTTTTGATACATGGCAGACTTGCTAAAAAGTTTGAAAAACTCTAGTATTTTTTACTTCATTTAATTATTTGTGAATAGCTAAGATGCGTTATACTGGGCTAGAAATATACTTATGAAAATATTTAAAGACAGCATGTAAGAAAATATTCTCAAACTCAGTTAAATAAACAAGCATTATATTCTAGTAATTATAACTTCATTGTATGTTTTAGAACGTGCAGAGAAATTTTAAACTTTATGGCCACCACATTGTATGTATATTGTCTAGTATAAATGCCGCAATCTTATAAAAGCCGCCTACTGACAGTTTCATGTCCACACTTTTCTGCAACAACTACAAGTTTTTAAAAAAGGATTTTACTAAAATGCTATTTAACTTATTCAAAATCATACCCAGAAATAATAATCTAATTTATATAAATAACTTTTATACACGAGACGTTATGTTTTTTATTTAAAAGTTATATATATTATATAAAAATAATCAATTTCTTTTATATATTTAAGTTATAGTCTTGTAATAATTTTATCTAAATATTGTGTAAATCATTGAATATTTACATCCACCTTTAAATTTACTTTGAATAAATAGATATACATGCTAATCCAGCAATGTTCTAGATTAAGGTCTAAATTACAAAATAATAGACGATTCCTGATCTAGACGCATGTCAAAATCCTTCTTATTAGAAACATTTGTAGGAAAATATTTGTGAAAATTTTCTGGTATATATATTGTCTAGATTAAGAACCGCAATCATTTAAAAGCCGCCTACTGATAGTTTCATTTCCGCACTTTTCTGCAAGAACTGCAATTTTTTAAAATAGTTTTTACTAAAATGCTACTTAACTTATTCAAAATCATACCAAGAGATAATAATCAAATTTATACAAATAAAATTTATACACAAGAAGTCATGTATTTTATTTAAAAGCTATGTATAATCTATAAAAATGATCAATTTCTTTTATATCTTCAAGTTATAGTCTTGTAATAATTTTATTTAAATATAGTGTAAATCACTGAATATTTACATCCACCTTTGAATTTACTTTAAATAAATATATATGCATGCTAATCTACCACTGTTTCAGATCAAGGTCTAAATTACAAAATAATAGTTTTGGTTTTGGTGCTTTATGGTCTACTTTTTGCAACACGAGGGCCAACGATACCGGGACCTACTGCTTAAAGCCGATTCCGAATGGCTACGAGTATCCATGCCATTGTGGGATTCGAACCCACGAAACTCCGGTTCCAAAGGCCAGCACCCTAACCATTTGTCCATCGTTCGGCAATGCAAAATAATAGGAGATTCCTGGTATAGACGCATGTTGAATTCCTTTACATTAGAAATATTTGTAGGAAAATGTTTAAAACACATACGTTATCTCAATGGTACGTAACAATAAAATAAGATAACTTCCTAGAATGTATATGAGAAGGAAGATATATCGATTACCTTTCTAGACTATGTCACAATTTCTAAAAAAATGTTTCAAGGGAAGTGTCTTATCATTCAAAGGCACATTGATCACTGAAGTAACAAATATTTGTTCAAACATGTTACAAATAAACATAAAACTTATGACATTGAAATTTAACGTAAAATGAACCATAAATTATCCCTATATTATATAAAAGTGAAAGTTTTTAATATCTTTATAATAAGAATTTTTAACAAGTTTTCATTAAATTCAAATCAGTTGATACAGTATTATAAAAATATAATACGGTAAAGAATGAAATAAAAAGGTTTTTCAAGAGTAAAAAGATAAACAAAACTCATACTGTGAATTATTCATTGTTATATTTTAAAATAAAAGATTTCGACTCTTTATGGGATAGCAAATATCCCTTTCAAACTCAAATTATGTCTTAAAGGAATACAAATATTTTTTTAGTATAATGAAGAGTATTGTCTAAAGTTTATAATATTTAACAGAAATTTAATGTATAGTAAGATACTTTTTTCCATTTTTAAATGCCTCTCATATAGTACTATCAACTATGTATCAGTGTTTTTATAATCGGTCTAAAACCTGCTATCTATGTTGAAATTGGGCAAGTTTTGGTAATAACCCTTTGCTACATGCTATGCTAAACTACTAGTTAAATTAAAAAAAATGTTATAAAAGGGTTAAATGGGCATGGTAATGCAAAAAATATGAATTATGTAAAAAAATATGTATATAATTGGATTTTAAAGCATTTATTATTTATAATTGGATTATTTTTTTTCATATAATTGGATCGTAAAGTGTGGTAAATGAAAATATTTTGAAATAATGTCAATTAGGTGGGACAAAATTTAACCCACCATGCCAGAAAGGGTTCAAATTAATTTTTATATGTTTCCATATGTTTATTTTTCATATTAGTCTCAACTTAAATATTTTAAATACATAAAACATAAAAATTATACATAAATATTTTAATTTGAAGAAAAAATTAAACTATTATCTCTTATAATTACTTATTTATGTTCTAACTCGAGCTTCTATACAGTATTCGCATCATTAAGACTATAATGTCAATGCCTCCAGTTATGACAAACTGCGAAATTTAAATATATATATATATATATATATATATATATATATATATATATATATATACATATATATATATATATATATATATATATATATATATATACATATACTATATATATATATATATATATATATATATATATATATATATATATATATATATATATATATATATATATATATATATATATATATATATATATATATTATAAGAATATTATATATAATAATTATATTAATTTCTTTATGAATGGGATTAAATAGTGAAAGTAGACACAAAAATGTTTGTTATTAACAAAATTTATTCTCTCTATTTTAACATATGTATTTTTAAGCATATCTATATTTTATACAGTAAGGAATAACAACATACAATAAAATAGCCATCTAACACCAAATCTCTCTCTATATATATTTATTTGAGGAACATATGCAACATAAAGTTAAAAAGAAGACTGATAAGTTTATATATGAGACAAAAAAAAGTGACAAAAAAAAGGACATAAACAGTTGAGTGAAAAAGAACTTAGAAAACTAAGAAAGTTGAGTTACTGAGTTACAAAATATCGTTTCAAGAAACTTTTTTGGATATTTACTGTCAACATCGTCTGTAAGATAAACAATTTTACTGTTTTTTGTTGATAAACTGACAAAGTTATATTATAATGCTTGAGTAGCAATGCGTCAAAGGCATCTTTACTTTTTCTAGAAATACCAGTAACTTTTTCAGATTCTATTTGATTCCCACCATTCAAACTATTGTAGTTCGTTTTTAACATTTGGAACAGATACAGTATTGTGAAAAAATTACATGTAGTGATATTCCCCTCTATTTTACGGATTGTTTTATCAAATGCAAAACAACGTATTCGGAGAGAGTAAGGTTTTAAGACTGTTTCTCCTCTTTACCCAGTTACAGAAAATCATTGAGCATGAATTCTTTTAAACGTTAGATATTTAATGTGAATCCGTTAGTCTTCCAAATTCACAAAGTTAATATTGCACCAAGAGTAGATTTTAATTCCATTCTATAGCCCAAACCCACAAAAAGTGGAAAACGCACTGCTTATATGTTAACCAGAGATATTTTCTGCTACACAAAGGCATAACGGGATGTCTCTCGTAGATGTAAAATACTTATTTACTGTTCAAAGGAAAGTGTATTATCAAATTATTGCAAAGGGTAATTTCATCTGCAAAACTGCCTACTATCATTACAATAAAATTCTCAGATATTATTTTGTTATCAGTAACATCCCTCTGATTTCCTCCTGCCTTTGTATGTTGTCCAAATGATCTTGAGGTATTGTTCTGCTTGCACATAAGCAATGAAAAGAAAACTATAAAAGCATTTCCCATTTTAAGAAACATTGAATTGCGAAATTCGTGCTTGTGATTATAATGCAGTCAATACGATTCATTCCGCGGTTTTAGGTGTCAGTATTAAAAACAAAAAAAAAATTATTAATAGGTGTTTAACGTATTATATTTTGATACACAGTTGCTGAAAGACAATTAAGAAAAGTCAAGATTTTTTTAAAAATTTCATTAGTAACTTTTCGAGACAATTGGAAATAAAACTGATTCGGGGTCAAACTGATCCATCCTGCAGTTTTAGCGTTAAATCGAGAGATTTTGCTGGTTTGCTTCTCTGAAGGTTTTTACCCTCATCAATTCATCAACATGGTTTGTTCGATGAGGAAGACCCTTATTTTCCAAAAATAATAAGTCATATTCATGTGAACGATTGAAAATTATAATATAAGGTTCCAATACCTCATCCCAACATCTCTGGTCTATTACAGATTCTCTTCTTTAAACTCAGCTGTCGTACGTTTGTCGATCGTTAATCCTCCCATACTATCACACGTCCACTAAAGAAACTTTTTCATTCCATAATGTCCAAGGTATAATTACGTGCATCGGATTATCTTAAGAAATAAACAAGTTTAAACCATCTCGGTGTAAAATATTACTTAATAGTTTTATTTGTTATTTAAGTAAAACATGTCACCAGTTCAATCTTAAATCTAAATTGAATTCAAAGTTTCGTGTATGAGTTTGACTGTACTTAATTTTGTATTCATTCAGGAAACATTAATATACAATTATGAATTACCAAACAACCGTCATTTTTTATATAATTAATGATAAGAGCAAGTGATTGTGTTATTTCAAATATAATAATGAAATCACTTATACACTTATTATAGATGGCCGGAGACATATTATACCAGATGTTTAAGCTAAGGTTACGAAAATCTGATATATTGCGAATTGGTGGTCTTTGAGCTGCCGTCCCATGACATCCCAAATGTGTTCTATCAGAATGAGATCCGGTGATCCGGCGGCCAGGACATTAACTGAAATTCAGCATTATATTCTTGGAACCACTCCAACACAATTTTAGCCTTGTGACACGGGGCGTTGTCCCGTTGGGATATTCCATTTTCAGCTGGAAAAAGAGAGGCCATGTAATTGTGTAAATGGTCCTCAACGATGTTCAGATACACTGTAGCAATCATGGTCTGCTCTATCACAACCACCGGTCCCAGAGACGCCCAAGAGAACGTCCCCCAAAGCATAATACTGCCACCAGAGGCCTGTGTATGACATAATGTACATTGAGGGAGCAACTGTTCGCACAGAAGAGCGTATCCTGACACGGAAATCAGCGTGAGGAAGGATAAATCGTGATTCATCTGACCAGGCAACTCTCTCTCCCTTATCCATAGACCAGTCGCGATGTTCTAGGGCCCACCGTAGGCGCAGTTGTCGATGACGCTTGGTCAGCAAAGGCACACGAGTGGGACTTTGTTGCGTAGCCTCATATCCAACAGTGTCCGCTGAACAGTTTGCTCCGATACTATTCTACTTGTTCCTGCATTGTATTGGGTTGTCAGCTGAGCCACTATCTGGCTCCGGTTTTGCTTCAACATGCAAGACAGTCTCCGACTACGTTTTCCTTTGATAGCGTGTGTACGTCCAACACCATGTCGTCTACTGCTGGTTTCACCGTCGTTCCTCCTCTTTGAATAAGTACTAACAACTGTAGATCGTGAACAACCCACGAGTCTTGCAGTTTCGGAAATACTTGTTCCGAGCCTTCGAGCCTTTACAATATGTCCGCTATCAAAATCGCTTAGATCCGCAGCCTTTCCTATCACACACAGAAGTAAGTGAAAGAATGATTCTTCAGACTCTCCAGCAGCAGTTAAATATCACTTCCACCTGATCACGTGCCTTCTACGTCATCCAGACGAGTTCATTGCAAAATGTAGTTGTGGTCATAATGTTTAGGTTACTGAGTGTACATTTTAATTACTTTTATGTATTATCTCAACTATCGATTATTTCGATATTTAATATGGCGGTAAGTTGTCGTTTATAATATTAACTATAAAGACAATGTCTGCTGTGCTTTTGTATCGAATCCTTATGTACGCCATAGTTTATAGAATGGTTATTACTTATTTAAGTATGTATGTTAATATAAAAGATTTGATAATTTTTACGTGTTCAGCAGATGTTTTAATGCTAACCTTCTAAAAAAGATTAAAGCATTTAAATAACTAATATGATATATAAAATGTTTATTAAAATTTTTTCACATTTTCTTTTTACATATAATTTTTAATAGCAAAATTGTTTCACCATAATCAGTTATAGTTTGGTTTGGTATAGAAGGCTGTCTATTGTTTTGCTAAGAGAGGGCTTAAGATACTAGGACATACTGTTTAAAGTCAATTCCAAACAGCTACAAACATACATGGCTGTAGTGGGATTCAAACCCAGGAGCTCTGATATCTAAGAAAAACACCCTACTATTTGGCCATCGTTTGAACTATGTAAAACTATGTATATTGTTTTGCTAAGAGATGACTAATGATACTGGTAACTACTGTTTAAAGTCAATTCCAAACAGCTACAAACATACATGGCTGTAGTGGGATTCAAACCCAGGAGCTCTGATATCTAAGAAAAACACCCTACTATTTGGCCATCGTTTGAACTATGTAAAACTATGTATATTGTTTTGCTAAGAGATGACTAATGATACTGGTAACTACTTTTTAAAGTAAATTCCAAAGGGCAACAAACTTTCATGCTTATAGTTGGATTCAAACCCACGAGCTCCAATACCAAAGAAAAACACCCTACTATTTGTCCATCGTTTTAACTATGTAAAAATAATGTGCAATAAAGAAAATAATCCCCATCAGAACTCTATTATATACATTATTTCCCTAAAACTTTTGAAAACGGTTTTAAACGATTTGTTAATTATCTAGAAAATACTTGCAGAATTATTATGAAACTATATGAAACTATATGATACTAACCATGGACATATTTTATACGGAAGGGGGTAGGATGATCCCAAAATAATTGACAAGCTACTAAATTTACATCAAAAATTAAAAATTTATCAGTTAAATAGTCTAATTCTATGACATTCCAGTATATATGTAATTTGAAAAAGATTTAATTTGTAGAGTGGAAGAGTGTGACAGCAAAAAAAATCAGTATCGCGCCTGTTTCTCTGGTGACCCTGTGTGTAAACAGCATGATACTTATTTCTGCAAAGGTTTTCTCTCAAAGCCAAGTAGAGTACCAAAACAAAGAGAAAAATAATGTTTGTGATTAACTTGAAAAATTTGCTCTTGTAATGGCTTATAGCTCTAGCATATCATTCAGTGAGTTTTTCTCATTATCTAAATTAGTTTCTTTAACATTCGTACGCTTATTCATGGAAATCGGAAAGTTTCTTTACAAATGTTTCGTACTTTTTTGTTGATAATATGCAATGTGTTCTACTCAGTGCAATATCAATTTAAGAAAGCTGGACAAATTACAGTAAAATAACCCTGTCGTTGTGTAGAAATAACTATTTTTTTATTTATGTAATTTTGATAGTTTACAAAGATTATTTTTATTCTACACTCTACGTATTCTATAACTGATTTTGAGAATCACATAGTAAATTGCTAAAGATGAGAATTAAAGAATCACTAGAATTGCAATATTAGAAAATTTTTTCATGGCAGTAACTTGTCTATGGACAGGCAACAAATAATATTGCTATGATTTCAATAGCTTTTTATGTGTACTTTTTTTTTCCTTTTCAATTTCCCAATTTGATGAGAAAATTCCAAATCCATGGTTTGTAATCTCTTGGATCATAACCTATCAGAAGCAATATCTCTTTCAATAAAATTGACTGCAATAGAAAAGAGACATTGTCAAAAATTGTTATAAACTTTACATGTCACAAAATTCCTACAGTTGTTTTCTTTAATTTCCTGTATATATCTTTCACAATAGAAAGGACTGCACTTTAAGTACTAATTTTATTATAATATATTCCGTCCGTATCAGTTCAAATATTGGTAATATATAAACGAAAAATATAATTTATTTTAAATTGAATTTTTTGTATATATGAGAACATTTACAGGTATTTAACCGAGTTATCCTAAAACTATAAATGAAATTGTTTTAGATTTTTGTAATATAGATTGGTTACTCATTAAATCAGAAAATATAAAGAAATTTAAATTTCAAAAATATGAACTTTACTTGCCAACTTAAAACTAATTATTTTAAAGATGATTATCCTTGAATTTCAAGAATATAATGATGTATATTTCATTTTTACCATTATATAACGCAAATCCTCAAAGTTATTACTCTAAAATAGAAATTGAAAACGGCTGTCGTTCTTAACTATTAAACTTTTAAAAAATTCAAGACATCTACAGAACTTCAGTATTAAATGTAATATTATTCTATGCTTGCACTGTATGCAAGCATATGATAATATTACATACTTGTAATATTATCATGTGTGATGTAACGAAATATAACCTCTATCTGTCTGAATAGCATTTAGTATATTGCTAAAGCAAATAGGTTGTAGTATTGATACTGTAATGTTGTAATACATAGTGTAGTATATAATGTGTGTTTAATCCCTATTTTGTAAAGAAATAAAAAATTAAATGTGTTTTCAAAAAGATATGTGAATTTCTTTAGAAGCCATAATGGTATAAACAGTTAAAAACGTCTTTTCGAAGAGGCTTTTAAAAACTATTCTCCGTTATGTTTGTTAAAAACTAACCGATAAGAAGATAATTTTTTTTTAAACTGATTAAATTCCCTTTGCGATTTTTATAAAAAATAATATTCAATTTTAGTATATCATATGTTTTGCACAGATATGAACAAATATAGATATATTTTACGTCGTATGAACAGATATTTTAATGTTTTTTATCGCAAGAACAAATTTTACATTTTTCAATCAGTGTCTTTTCAAAACCTCTTTTTTGGAAATATATAGAACTATACTTTTCCTTTTCAAGTACGTGATGCTGTATATGAATATTGCAATAGATTTTATCATTGAAATTCTTTCAAATGCGTAAAAGAGAGACCCACATATATCCTTTAGAGTCATAACGCACTGTAGTGAATATTTTACAAATTGAATAGGGAATGATACATTCTTTAAATTGGAAACGGGTTATAAGAAAGATTATACGAAAATAAGAATTATATATATTGTTTGGTTAGAACTTATTCAAAAGATCTTCATGATTATCCTACATATAAAACACTAATATTTCTAATAGTTAAAGCAGTTTTAATATTATAACAGTTCATAGTGGTTTTGTTTGGAACGCTTCCGTTAAACTATTTCTGTTACACGAGTTTTAAAGTGTTTTTTAATTTGAGTGACTTTTCTACAGAAATCTAAATCGAGTTCTATAAAATACATTGTCTGTAAAACAGTTATTTTGTTTCATAAGTTATAACATGCAATGAATTCTCCTAATTTCATTGAATTTTCGTAATACAAATTCTTTAATTTAAATTGCACATCACATAGTTTTATTTTACTTTTTCATGTTCTACAATTGATCTAAAGTAAAACCTTAATACAGCAGTAATTAGGAGACCCAATAAAATTATGGCTATTCACGAATATATCGATATATCTATGGATGATACAATTTCAATTTAAAACAATCGTTATCTTTGTTATCTTTCTGATGTAGCATCACGCTACTGGAAAACTATTTTTATTTGTATTTGTTTGTGTATTACGGATCGCTCTGATGTCAGTCGAACGTGTTCTTGCTATCTGGGGGTTCCCATGCCTCTATTCTCTCCTCCCTAACCTCTCATCGAGAAAAGACCCCTCGAGAAATAGGGGTGTGGGGGATTTCGAGTGACGTCACGAGGGCCAAGCGTCGTTTAGTGAGGGAGAAGACGCTGAGAATTGTTGTCCGGCGTAAGCAGTAGGTCCCGGTCTCATTAGCCCTTGTGTTTCAAAATAGTAGAGTGTAGCCTCAAAAGTGTTGTCAAAGTGCATTTTACTAATGATATTATTTATCTTCTAATTCATAATGCGTATGTAATATAGTTTATGACACTGATATCAATATGCTCTCTTTTAGCTATTTTCATAAAGAACGAAACAAAGCTGACAACAGGGCAAGACTAGGTTTGGTTTGATTTGATTTGGAGCACTATGGTCTACTTTTTTGGAACACTAGGGCAAATGAGACCGGTACCTACTGCTTAAAGCCAATTCCAAACGGCTACGAACATCCATGCATCTTTGTGATTTGAACCCACGAACTCCGACACCGACGATTAGCACCCTAACAATTCAGCGGGCAAGACCAGGAACATAGCAGATGTTCTCACCCCAGAAGAAATTGACACTTGTGGAGAGCCTCAGAAGAAATAATGGAATCACCGTCCAAGATATACCGAATGAAATATCTGTGAGCAAAGGCAGTGTCCACACAATTTTTAATGACAGGTTGCAATACAGAAAGGTTTGTTTTCAATAGGTTTCGAAACATCTGACACAAGTCATGGCAAGGGTGTTTGCATAAAACTACTGATTCATTACCACAAAATGAAGAATCACATCCACACCTCTGGAGGCAGACCAGTGATTTTCAGACAATAATGAGATCTAATTTGCCTTTAAAAAATGGTTAGAGAAAAACAACAGTTTCTTCCCTCCAGGCTATTCACTATCTGTGGGATTTCTGAAACACTTCCTTCAGCCTCCAGATAGCTATGTTTAGCTATATGTCTCATTTCTATTACTGTTTATTTTGTATACTAACTTACAACAATACAATTAAAGTATTTGTCACACGAACTATTGTGTTACTTTCATTTGGACAAGCTTTATATATTTAGAATCTGTGGAATTAACTGATATCACCTATATTACTGCAGGAAAAACTATTTGTCACACGAACTGTCGTGTCGCTTTCATTTGGATAAGCTTTATATATTTAGAATCTGTGGAATTAACTACTATAAACTATATTACTGCTTGAACACTAAATCTAAGTAGTGTTGAAAAGCTTCCATTTTTTTGCTTAATCGTATCGCCTATATTTTGCTTGTTCTAAAATAAACAGTTTCAAACATACCATAAATAAAACTGAAGTAGAATAATTTATTTCTTAAATATTTTTTATTGAAATCTATTAAGCTTTTATAAACATACAAATTTTTACTAGTTTTTTACCACCTGCGTAAAGTTGTTTTGGAAGCAGTAGTAGAAAATAAAAGATTGGGTGAAACAAAAGAACAGTTTCTTTCTCTAAACAGAAACAAAAGAATTTATCTGTTGAAAGACGACAGATAAAAAAAAGAGAAACTTGTCACAGGAAACGAAGTTAATGAAATCATTCATCACAGTTCATTCAGTAAAGAAAATATTTCTTTTATGAATGAGTACTAATATATTTTATTTCAGAAAAAAATATGCTGTACTTTGTTATGGTGATAAAACGAAAGGAAAAGTCTAACTATAGTGTTTAAAAGAGTCAACTTTTATCAAAATAACTTTTTCACATTGAGTTCTAAAGATTGACAAAATGAAAGCTTTATAAACAGATTAAAAGTGTTATGTTATATCTTAAAGAATGTATATCGTTCGATGGAAAATAACATAATGCCTGAGGATATTATTTGGCGAAACATCATTATGTCGAGGAAAGAATTTAGATAAAAGATGAATGCTAGGAAAAATTTGAAAATATATTTTGGAAAAATAAGCATGAAATAATTTGAAAAAAAAACTCAATAAAACATCATACTGATAATAAAACTACTCTATTATATTAATAATTAATCACATACTGTCGACCAGAATATATATAACTATAAAGTTAAATATCTGTTTCGAAAAATTGAAAATCAGTAAACTTTTAAGGCTTATAACTTAAATATAATATTGTTAAATAATAAACTTTAAAGAGATTGATGCAACATATATACTGTCTTTTTCTGCATAACTATATATAAAGAAATATTTAAGCTCTACATAAATTATCTTAATGTTTTAAATATATTAAAGTATAAAATTATAAAGAACAAAAGAAAAAAGTATTTATAATAATAATATTGATGAAATTATTATTAATAATAATGATGGAATTGTTTGAGTTTTTGTAAAAAGCGTTAGAAAAAGGGTCAAAACGTTGAGTAGATTAAATATAATTATTTGTTATGTAAATTTAGAATGTAATGTTACAGATATATTAGTACATATTAAATGCTGCAGAAATTATACAAAGTATTAAAATAAGACATTTCTTAAATTTAAGAATTAAATATACTGTAGTGGTGAAATCATTGAAAATCATACATAAAGTATTACACAAGATAAGAAAAACCTTAAATAGAGCAATATAACAACTTTTGGGATATAAATCTAAATATGTTAATATGTTAACTAAATATCTTGATACAGAAAAAGAAATTAGTACAGAAAATTTATATGAATGAAAAATTAACTGTAATGAAAATTGTAAAGAATAATTTTATTAATACCATTCCCAATATGTACATGCTGATATCAATCAATTTACATTTATATGATGATATACATGGAAATAAAAAAGTAATGTATAAGCTGAATAACAGAAGCAAATAACTGAATTAAAACATTTCTAATATAAATTGATACCTCCAAGGATACTCATATGAAACATTGAGCTCAAATTGAGCTTTTCCCTGAGTGTTTGCTGTTTTTTCGCTGTAAAATTGCTCTGAAATGCTGTTACATATCTGGAAACAGAACAACTTAACGTAGAAATGCCCATACTTAATGTGAATCTGCTTATAAGTGATATTTTGGAATGAAAAGAACAGCATAAGATTTGGATTTAAGTTTTTATAAATAGAATTCTACTGTACCGACTGCACTTTACGTCGCCCTATATCCATGATTCAAAAATATGCAAAGTTTATAGGTCTTTACTTTTAAGACTGACAAATACTGAAAAATAATATACGAATTTAGAGTATCCATTTTCTACTGCGAATTTAAAGGGAGCCAAAGAATGTCTTATTGAAGAAAACGGCATACTCTTGCTCGATAAAATATGTTTTCAATCGCAAAATACATAGTAAAAAAAACCTATTTAAAATATTCAATTTCAGTTTTTCCATTTAAATATATTCTTATAAAAATGATATTTCCCATCCATCAATAGTTTAAACCTAGAAAGAGAACAGATGTTCATTATGAACAAAGGATTGGATGTCTTTGATAGGAATTTTATGTAAAAATAATTGATGAGATGTGAAACAAAATCAATATGTGGTAAACAAGTTTTCTTCATAGGATGCCTGCCCATCGGAATTACATATACTGATGAGTTTTACTATGACACAAACGTAAAATTCCATGGAAAGTTATACAGGATAAAAAAAGAAGGGGTAATTTTTTAAAAATATAATTCTATGTCAGAAGGACTTTTTTTCTATTTTAAACTTTAGAGTAGAACGAATGTTAATGATGAACATAGGAATTCATCAATTTGAAAAATAAGGTTTTTAACAAGATCGGAATTAATATTAATAGCCTCATAAATTGTCTAATCCAACAGAAAACAAGTAAGGTTAATGAAAAAGAATTTGAAACTATTATGGAGGGTGGTAAAGGGTGACTATGTAGGGTACTATGGAGGGGCTATTGCATATTCCTAAAATCTAGGGACAGAAAACAACTCTTGGAATCTATTGGTTGAGAGCCTCATCCTCCTCAGTGCCTTCTCCTGGCAAATTTGTATATATTTTCCGCTATGAAATCGTTTACATCTCTACTTCCAAATGATATAGAGTATTTTTCTTTTAATCTATTTACTTGAACTGTTGAGGTGAATATAATTATTTCTAATACGGGAGCATGTGCTTGCATAGAATGCTCCACTATAAAGCCACATGTATTTGTAACTTATTAAATTGTGGTAGTACCACATGATAGTATCATACATCATATGTGATAGTACCATACAGCATAACATTACTCCCTAGGAATAACACAAAGTGGGTCCTCGTTATTTAGTACAAGGTGAAAGCAACATATCCCAAACACTTGACCTGGCAACTCCAAAGGTATGAATTTGGATCTTGGAGGACTGTAAAACCACGAAACATTTTTGTGCCCCATCTATCGTTAATAAACACAGCACATTTTTGGAAAGCTTTAGCTTCGAACTAGAAACCCTCCGGTTATGAGTTCTATTCCTTTGTAGACTAAGCAACGACGGCTGTTGAGAAGAATATACACATAGTTTGATTTAATATTATTCATGAAATGTGCATTATTTACTTGCATAAAAAGTTTTTTTATGAATTGAATTTATAATTTGGTAAAATTTTAACCAGGCAAATTAGTGACATGAACAAATTACTAGACAATTATTATCCAAAATAAATTATCTTCTATAATCCAAAGTCAATTTTACTCATAATTTCATAATTATGATAGATTTGGGTGTTATTTTTCATTTAGTATAATCAAATATTCTTTATTTCTAATACATAATTAACAAAATTTTACGGAAAATAGTGAAACTTTTTCCACCACATGAGATATTCAATAAATAATAGATAGAAATGTTAATTTATCGTCTATGATGCCTTGGATAATTTAATAATTGAATTCGGTTTTCTAAAATTCATTATAGAAAAATCTTTATTTTAATAAATATTCTTACTTTCTTTGACAAAATTGCACTAAAAAACCCTTAATTTTATATTTTCATAAATATAAAGGTAAAATATTCTGCCGCGTGATAATTTCTTTTGTACAATTTTGAAGAAAAAAAAAACTATTTCCTTTTCCTCGAGTTAATTTCTTTTTTATATCTGATTTGAGAAAAATAAGATTGTCTATGTGATTATTGGTTATTTTACGCTAAATTTAATACGGAACTTTAAACGGAAAAATTAAATTCTTATTGACTGAATAAGTTACGATAAATGGCGTTTTAAATATTTTCCAGATTTTTCTTCGGAGAATTTTTAATGAAATTCTTTCATATTTTTTAATGATGTATTTTTACAGAATTTGGTTTTGAAATAAGCTGTTAAACATAATGCAGTTTTTTGAATATGAAAAGAACGTTATAAAGAAGTTATTCAGCTGGAAATTAACTATTCATCAGTTTCATGAAAGAAAAAAAATATGAAGTTAAAAAGAAAAATATTTGAAAGTGAAATACTTTTTCGCAATATTCATGTGATTAATATTAGCATATTGTCTTTTAATTAATTAGTAATTTAACCTCAATCACCCAATAGTGATTAATACACATTTTAAAATACTCACAAGTACTCACATATTTAAAGTACTCACAATAGTGTTTGTACATCTGTAATGTATTAGACTGAATGGTGAAAATGAATGATGATAAAATGAATGATGAAAATTGTGTTACTGCCCATTCATATAAACAATATTCATGTGATTAAGATTAGCACATTGTCTTTCAATTAATTAGTAATTTAATCTCAATCACCCAACAGTAATTAATACACATTTTAAAATACTCACAAATACTTACATATTTAAAGTACTCACAATAATCTTTGCACATCTGTAATGTATTAGACTGAATGGGTTTGGAGCATTGTGTTACTGCCCATTCATATAAACAATATTCATGTGATTAAGATTAGCACATTGTCTTTCAATTAATTAGTAATTTAATCTCATTCACCCAACAGTAATTAATACACATTTTAAGATACTCACAAATACTTACATATTTAAAGTACTCACAATAGTATTTGTACATCTGTAATGTATTAGACTGAAAGCGTTTGGAGCATTGTGCTACTGCCCTTCATATAAACATATACAGCTTGTAATGCGACCCCACTCACATCAAGATTGGAATTAGAACATTCGAATGAATACTTTAACTCGGCATTAAATTGAAAGTAAACTATAAAATATCATACAATACCTTTAAACACTTACCTATTTCTTATCTCCAATAAAAAAGAGGGATTAGTGGTATGTAGATAGTTAAACTATTAATCAACTTAAAATTTAAATCCAGCAAAACACTCTAAAATGATTATAGAAGAATCAACTGATAAAAAACAAGTTTTAGAAAAGAGAGTGTTTTAAAATGAATAAAACGTTTTGATACACATAGTTCTGTAAATGTTACTTGCTGTGGACTATGTTTTGGAGGTAGTGGCTTGTTTAACTTTTGCAGATTCCAGCCACTTCTAACGTTTTTTTAATCATGATACAACTGCAATGACATTACGTTACGATTATATTTTAACTTACGCTGAGTAATTATAATTTCGAACTCCATTGTTTTATATTTGTGATTGGCTGAGCGGAAATTGAAGAAGACACAAAATTCTAATTAGAATTTAAGTTTTGTAAGAATACGTGGGCATGTTGTCATAATTTCGGTTACTCTGCTAGGCAGTAGAATGTTTTAAAGTGAATAAAACGTTTTGATACACATAGTTGTGTAGAAGAGCTTCCACAGATTTGCTAGGATTATGTTTTAGAGAATGCCAATCGTTTAAAACTTACAGATTCCCTCCACTTCTAATGTTTTTTTAATCATGATACAACTGCAATGACATTACGTAACGATTATATTTCAACTTACGCTGAGTAATTATAATTTCGAACTCCTTTGTTTTATATTTGTGATTGGCTGAGCGGAAAGTGAAAAAGAAACAAAATTCTAATTAGAATTTAAGCTTTGTATGAATACGTCAGTATGTTGTCGTAATAGCGGTTACTATGCTAGACAGTAGAATGTTTTAAAGTGAATAAAACGTTTTGATACACATAGTTGTAAAACGTGCTTTCGCGGAATTGCTGGGATTATGTTTTAGAGAATGCTAATCGTTTAAAATTTACAGATTCCCACCAATTCTAACGTTTTTTTTTTAATCATGAGACAACTGCAATGAAATTACGTTACTTCTATGTTTCAACTTACGCAGAGTGATTATAATTTCGAACTCCTTTGTGTTATATTTGTGATTGACTGAGCGGAAGGTGGTAAAGACACAAAATTCTAATTAGAATTTAAGATTTGTATAAATACGTGGGCATGTAGTCATAATAGGGGTTATTACGCTAGGTAATTTGTGTAGAAGAAGTTTGAAACTTTTCCTTTCTGTTTGCATACTCTGTCTTTATTTGTTAGATACTAAATACTTTTTTTATAATTTGAAAAATATTTAATGAGCATTAATATCCGTAATATTAAGACAGCTCTTTACACAGCTATCTCGATCTAAATCGAAATAATTCACGATATAAATAACAATAACACCTCGAGCTGGTTGGTATTAAACGATAAACTATCATAAGTGTTCTCCACAATAAGTATACTTTTGTTTTTCTTTCCTAAAAATGGGTATTAAGTCACAGTTTCAACAGTTAAAATTGCTTTGTAACAAATAAATAAGGACACGCCAATATCTTTCAGTTGGTATCGATATACCATATCAGTACCGACAATAGCCTTTATAAGATTTTTGGTTACATAGAAGGCCTGTTACAGCTAGTTGTTATACCACAGCTAAATATAAACTTTAAATTTTGGGCAAATTATTGTTTTTCAGCTATGCCCCACAACATTAATGCCCATTATATCGTAATATTTCATTATGTGGAGTGCAGATTGAAATCCAAAGACCGAGGTGCCCAAATAGTCATTAAAGAACACCCAAATATAACAATTTGATAATCTATGACAAACCGTTTTTGAGTTATGGTCCAAAGCGTTAAAATTCATTATATTGAAACTTTTCTTTATATAGAGTGGAAATTATAATCCAAAACAGAATTTCACAAATTGTGTTCTAATCTATAAAAGAAAAGCACAACTAAATGTTATATTAGTCTAAAATAGAAGCTATACATCTTCTTATGCTAACAACTTTTCAACTTTTTATATATGACCCCAGTCTAAATACACATTATATTGTAAATTTGTGTTATAGAGAATGCAGATTTGAAGCAAAAAGAGAGATTGTTGATATAATAGTCCTAAATGCAAAATTTCAATAATATAAGGCTAATTGTTTTTGTGTTATTTCCCCCACAAATTATACATTGTAGCAAAAGTTTTCATTACATAAAAGGATAACTAATTGATGTTAATGTAGACTTTAATACAAGATTTTGATCTTCTACGACTAATAAATCTTTAGTTATGCCCCAAACCTTTAATACATAATGTATTGAATTTTTCGTTATATTGAGCTCAGATTGCGAACGAAAGAGGATTAGCTCAACTAGATGTTATCATAGTGTTAAGTACTAGATTACGACCTGCTCTTGATAAGTCTTTTTGCATATGCTAAACAGCCTTAAAAAACGTTATATTGAAATTTTTTGTTATATAGAGTGCACATTGCAAGCAAAAACAGAGGTTCACAAATAGATGTCATAATGATCCAAAATACACAATTATAATATTTTAAGGTAATCGTTTTTGGTTGCTCACACAACTAAAATTTCAATGTAACGTAAATCGATAAACATTATATTGAAATTTCGTAATATTAATTCAGATAAGAATCAAAAGAGGAGGAACACAGATTTCATACTACTAAATATAAACTTTCAACATTTTACGGTTAACAGCTTCTTAACTATGGCCACACATCATTACTGTACATCATAGTGTATTTTTTCGTTTTTTGGATTTCTGATTGCAATCAAATGAAGGTGCAGCTGAACGAGATCTTACCAAGAATTTGACCCTGTATGGCAAATCATTTTTCAGTTAAGCTACAAAGCGTAATTACATTTTATATTGAAAGTTTTAGTTATGTATTGTGGGGGATTCAACCAAAAGGTGGGGTGCACAACTAGACCTCATATAGACCTCATTACAGGTGTACAAATTTTTGTTGACATTCTACGATTAATATTTTTTGAGTTATACGAGATACATACGTACATACGTAAGTACACACGTACATACATACGTATGTACATAGAGACGTCAAAAGAAAACTATCCATAACTATTTGAAGAGTGGTCAAAATGGATATTAAAAGTTTCAGGATTACAGTTTACTTTTACGTTCTTATATACAGACGTAAATTTAAAATATTCAAAATTCAGTAAGTTACGGAAAAATAAGCATTTTCATTGAAATTTGGACACTGAAATTTATCATGATTGCATAACTTCTTTTTATTTTGGACAGAGAAGTAAAAATATGCGTTTGAAGGATTCTGGGTTAAAAACATAATGAAATCTTCTTTCGTTATTTTTAAGTTGATTATTACACAAAAGGTCTTTATATCTAAGTATTATCTATATGATAACTACATTACTCATTGGCTTTTTTTATACATGGTATGAATAATTATCATAATGACTTCTTAAGGAATCTGTTCAGATTTACTTTTCCTGAGTTTTTTTATATAATTTTTAATTCTGCTGCACATCATTTTATATTTTTATAATGCCGTCGACTGATAACGATTTAGAAACACTACCAAATAATTCCAAACATCGTGTACAAAGAATGCTCGTCAAGTTCAAAAGATCTCTAGAGGTTGCAAAGTAAGTATGGGGCTCTAACTCTAGGTCCCTTCTAAATTACGAGGAAAAAGTTGAGCAAATAGTTGTTCTAAGTTTGAGAAAAAATTTGATAATTCACCCCACCGGTGCTGTTGAAACAAACGCACAACCCTTCCTTTTATTTCATGTAACCTCTGCGTTACATGCTTACCTGGTCCAAGTGGCATTAGAAACAGCAACATCAAACTAATCGATTTAAATTGGGTGCTTAATTACATTTTTCGTTCAATATATATTGCATCTTTGGTTTGACATGTTCAAGTTATTTTTTAGATACAATGTTTTCCAGACGTTTAACAAAACGTCTAAAATCAAAAGTGTCAGGTTATTATATTTTCTGTACACTATATGTGTGTATTTCCCTATTGAAAATCATAAAATAGGGATGAATTTATATCTGTTCCAAATAGAATAACGTATTCAATTGACCCAAGACATGATTAATAACCGAGATTTCTTTTTTTTAAACAATTTCATGCAGCATGAGATAAAAAAAATGTTCAATGTCATGGACTTTGTCAGTAAAAACTAAATAACCACAGCAAAATTGCACAAGTCAACAAGGAAACTTCAAATGCTTATTGCTGAATCTCATCGTATTGTGTAAAAAAAAAACCATTTCGACGAAGTATATTGTTTCTCAGTAAAAATATTATGCAACTATAGTTCACAGTTCTATAGTCAGCAACTATAGTTCACACTATAGTTCACTATAGTTACAGAATTTTAGTATATATATATATATATATATATATATATATATATATATATATATATATATATATATATATATATATATATATATATATATATATATATATATATATATATATATATATATATATATATATATTATATGTATATATATATATATATATATATATATATATATATATATATATATATATATATATATATATATATATATATATATATATATATATATATATATATATATATATATATATATATATATATATATATATATATATATATAATATATATATATATGTGTGTGTGTGTGTGTGTGATGAGGCGATTTAGATCTGTTATATAATTGATTCATTCATACAAGTAGTAAATTGTTTGGGATCTAAATCTGACCTCATCACAACTTTGTAAACAGATGGAGGACCATAAATTTCTATTAAACGGATATTGTTGTCTTGTACGGTGGTCTCAGGCGGGGTTCTGATCACAGTCCCAGATTAGAATCCCGTCTCCGTACTTGACATTAAATAAGAATGTACCTTTGTGGAGTATTTATGAGTCCCTAAGGGACAGTGCCCAATTAGAAGGGATAAGGTTTGGCACGTTGGCGGTCTCAAGGCGGGGTTGAAGCAGGCCAATGAAATTCTTACAACTATCCCGATTGGATGACAAGAAGAAAGAGGGGACAAGGTTGAAATAATTAACTATGAAAAATCAAAAAGATGAGAGAAGGGGTTCGGAGGTCCCAGAGAAGAAGTTCGGAGGTCCCAAAGGAAGATGTTCGAAAGACGGGAGTCTAGTCGGGTCCGACGGAAGTTGTTCGTGAGTCCAGAGGAGAAGGTGCTCGATAGTCCAGACTAGGAGAGTCCAGCCAAGTCCGACAGGAAGTGTTCCTGCACCAAATAGTACCGCCGCACCGAAAAAACTCAGGATGAAGCCCCTGACGAGACCAACGGATGATATATAGATTCCCTCTCCTGATCAGCCATAGATACCCTTCAACCAGAAGTGTTCCGGGCCCAACATTTCAGACCCTAAGAGGTACCCCAAATTTACATACATTTTTGAAATTGAGATTAGGTCCTCTATCTATTTACAAAATTACTTAAGTATATAAAAAATTTGTCAGAACTAATTTAGAAGATGTTGACAAAGCTTATTTTATGAAAATTAGCATCAGTTTTGTATGTAAATAGATGTATATATATTATAATAAATTTACTTTTTTTTAATATTAAGCTAGTCTTGGTTGCTGTCAATTTAGCTGTTAGTTTATTTTCATTTTTATGTCTGTAGTTTCTCAGAACCTGTGGTTAAATTTAGTACAAAAATACTTAACACAACGCAATTAAAAATAAATCACCACTATACATTTGATCACAGGTTGATACTCAAATATAAACGAGGACTACACGACAATATGTATATATGTATATGTATATATTTATATTTATATATACATATACATATATATATACATATATATATTTATATTATATATACATGTATATATATACATATATGTATATGTATATATTTACTTATTTATATTTATATATATATATATATATATATATATGTATGTATATATATGTATATATATATGTATATATATGTATATATATATATGTATATATATAATATATATATATATATATATATATATATATATATATATATATATATATATATATATATATATGTACATATATAAATATATATATACATATATATATATATATAGATATATAATATATATATATATATATATATATATATATATATATATATATATATGTAGGATTCTTTTGAATTAGAAGATCTTCATTTATTCATTTGACTTCTTGAAAGAAAGTGATGTAAACTTTTACAGTTTATACAAGAGCAATAATTTCATAAATATGCAAGATTAAACGTTGAATAATATGAAGAGTGTTTAGGAAACGCGTTTATTGCATGCATTTACAGAATAATTCATGGATTTAAAAGATAATTCCAACGGTATTTCAAAATTATTTTCGGTTATGAAAAATGTTTAATCATTATAAAATATTCTGATGTTTTTGAAAACATATTCTGATTTAAAATTCATGCATTATCCTATTTATTGTTTTCCAATGCTTTCTAGCAATTCTTATAGAATTTTCATGTTCTCCACCATATTCTTATTGTGTTTGCAAACGTATACTGTATTATTATTATTATTTCTATATCCCATATATAACAATATGTATTACTAGTTGCCTTTACTGTATTTAATACCCTGTTAATTCCTATTTCCCATTTTTTAGGAAAAGCTAAAAATAGTTTGGATTTCAATTGCATAAAAATAGTATGCTATGGTAAATGTCAAGTATTTTAAGTATAATAAATTATTGGTAATTTTATCATTTGATAAACTTATGATTTTTGAAAATGTTCAAATTTACTTTTAAGTGCATTGGGTGATAGCATAGATAAATGCTTTTTATTATTATAAAACATCACTTTTTAGTACTTTGGTTAAAAGTGATACCAATATTCTGATCATCAAGGTTCTCTCTTTTTTTAAAGTATTTTATTAACATATAAAAATAATACTGGATTGCTAATGAACAGGTTGTAATATTTAGGTGTTTATATTTTCTATTTCTTTTATTCTGCGAAGTTCATAACAACTTGAATTAAATTTATTTACCAATATATATTCGGCTGAAATAACTGGATGATTAATGGGTTAAAGTTTAATTACATTGGTAGAAAAACATTGAGTGGTATAAACAAAAATCTAAAAACAATCAAGGATCATTTATATTTACATGAACATATGTGCTGTCCAGTGGCGTGCAGTAGTGTTTCATGAAGTGTGTGCAGAGAAAATGGATTTTCCAATAAATCTTTAATTATTGAGACATCTGAGTTCTCCATTCTGAAACGGGTTAATTATTATGTATATGATTACAAAAAATAAAATATTTACCAACGAGTAGTCGAGTTATAACTATAAAAACAGCTATACATGAGAATTCTACTAGCACTGAAGCAAAAATAATGTCTTTTGCTGTATGGTATCATATCGGCGTTGAAAAAGCAACGCTTCGGGCTTCTGCGAAAAACTTTTATGTTCACCAAACGTAGCACCACATGGCGCCTGCCACTGCGGTGCCGACAAACCGAACGTTTATTCCACGTGCAGAGGATTTCGCTGCACGCTGGCACAATAGAGCGAACTGTTTCTTGTTCGGTCAGTGGATTAAATTATATTTATTAATTGTTTTTGACATTGGAAAATCACATATTCTGGGAAAAACATCTTGACAGTTTTTAAAAACAAATCCAAGAATAAGGTGTTACATAATATAAATTATATACTGTGTGTAAGACACAATGGTAAAATTTTGACTGTTCTGTTGAAATTAGTCTCTTTCAAACAAAACAACACTATTTTTCAGCTAATTATTTCAATAAATATAATACATAACCGAAATTAAATTACCACACTAAAACATTTCACTTTATATTGATGAAATACTTCTTTTTTATTTCCATGAAAACAAAATTTTACAATATATAAATTTAAAAATTAACCGTCTGCAAAATCGTATGGTACCTTCGAATGATTCTAAATGCCAAGTGCAGGAAAAATAGCTGCACTTGCCTCAGTGCCATAGTATGCTGTTCTTCTCCAGTAGCCCATACATATAAAGAGTGATTTTCAATTTAGTGCGTAGTGCGTACACATCAGAACTTCCTAAGTTCGTTTGCGAGCTACGTGGTGCAACACGTAGTACCGCACGCACTGCGGGAATACAAGCAAGCAAATGAATATATTATAAATAATATTTATTATATACCATATAAAGATAGGTACACATAGGTGCAGAAAATTATTGTCCCTCATAATTTTGCCAGGGTGTGCAGTGCACACCCTGCACATATGGACCGCACGCCACTGGTACTGTCATATTATCATTTCTATACAGAAATTAAAACATGTGAATTATACTACACCTTATAATTAGAAATCAGCTCTAAACCATACTTGTTCAATATTTATCAAGGTTAGCTGTAATTATCAAAAATCTCCTTTGCTGTGATACGTTTTTCTTATGATAACATGGACAGACCTATCAAATTAAAACTTTAATTTAAATCAGGACTTATTACAATAATCCACAGCATATACATAAAACTATTTCCTGATTCAATCTATCGAGAAAATACTGACATTTAAAAAAGCGTTTTTAAATAATAGGAAAATTAGAAAAAACTGAAGCATATTTAACGAAATATTTCAAGAAATTAAATAAAATATTAAACAGTTTTTAAAACGTTTGATCTGATTGTTTTAGTTATACTTTAATGTATAGGTCACTTCATGTAACATCATTTAAATAATATATTTTATATTAATTCTTTGATCAATTTTTTAACAAAATATTTTTTTATTTTACATTATTTGTTTTAAATAATGTTTAGTAACTATAAGGCAAAAAGAGGAAAACATCATAGACAATTAATGCTGAAGTAATAGTTTAAAAAAATACAATTTATTTAAAAACCTGTAATACAGATTATTCATAATTTTTTATAAATATAATTAATTTAATTATAAATTAATACATATTCTACGTTTTGCAACTTACAATAATGCAGGAATTAATTTTCAAATTTAGTATCAATAAAGTGATACATAAAAACATTCATTTTAAAAATAATATAAAACAAGTTATTTTATTTCATTGCGCTATATAATTTAAATAATACAGACTGTTATATGTATTGCAGACATAATTTTCGAGGTAGGTCACGATTTATAACGTCCTTTAAAAAAATTTTTTTATATTAATTCTTTGATCAATCTTTTAACAAATTAATACCCGTTTTTTTTAAAATAATGTTTAGCAATTATAAGGCAAAAAAGGGAAAAATCATAGACTATTAATGCTCAAGTAATATTTAAAAAATTAACAATTCATTTCGAAAAACAGTAATACAGATTATTCATTATTTTTATAGATTCTTAATTTAATTATAAATTAATACATATTCCACGTTTTGCAACTAACAATAATGCAGGAATTCGTTTTCAAATTTAGTATCAATAAAGTGATACATAAAAAACATTCATTATAAAAATAATATAAAACAAGTTATTTTATTTTATTGCGCTATATAATTTAAATAATAAAGACTGTTATATGTTTGTATTGCAGACATAATTTTTGAGGTAGGTCACAAGTTATAACGTCCTTTAAAAAACTTTTTTTTCTATTAATTCTTTGATCAATCTTTTAACAAATTAATACCCGTTTTTTATAATGTTTAGCAATTATAAGGCAAAAAAGGGAAAAATCATAGACTATTAATGCTCAAGTAATATTTAAAAAATTAACAATTCATTTCGAAAAACAGTAATACAGATTATTCATTATTTTTATAGATTCTTAATTTAATTATAAATTAATACATATTCCACGTTTTGCAACTAACAATAATGCAGGAATTCGTTTTCAAATTTAGTATCAATAAAGTGATACATAAAAAACATATCATTCGTTATATTGAGTTCAGATTGAGAACGAAAGAGTATTAGCTCAACTAGATATTATCATAGTGTTAAGTACTAGATTACGACCTGCTTTGGATAACAGTCTTTTTACATATGATCCACAGCCTTAAAAAAAGTTATATTGAAATTTTTTATTATATAGAGTGTAGATTGCAAGTGAAAACAGAGGTTCACAAATAGATGTCATAGTGATACAAAATACACAATTTTAATATTTTAAGGTAATCGTTTTTGGATGCCCAAAACGGGAACGAAAAATTTTAAAGTAACGTAAATCACTAAACATTATATTGAAAATTTTTAATATTGAATCAGGATAAGAATCAAAAGAGTAGGAACACAGATAGATTTCATAGTACTAAATATAACCTTTCAACATTTTACGGTTAATTGCTTTTTAATTATAGATTATTAATATAATTATAAATTAATACATATTCCAAGTTTTGCAACTGACAATAATGCGGGAATCCGTTTTCAAATTTAGTATCAATAAAGTGATACAGAAAAAACATATTATAAACATTATAAGCATAATATAAAACAATTTATTTCATTTTATTGCGCTACATAGTTTAAATAATAAATCCCGTTATATAACTGTATATAATCCCATGGGGACATAATATTATCCCCAAAAAAACAAACACGGTGTTAAGTATTACAACGGCAGCGTAGCGTTAGTATCTTTACTAACAACATCTCAATGTTTATATTTACATCTCAGCCATCAGAGGATGAAATTCATTTTTCCCCCTCACAGTGAACGATTCTTTTGCAGACCGTGTCTAGCATTCGCCTCTACAAGTTGGAGCTACTGCGCACGTTAGATTGAGTAGGTGTGCGGGGAAGAGCTGTAAAGAAATTAGATGTGAAGAAATCAAAGCGTTCAGTAAGAGTTGCGATTTCGAAGAATAATATCGAGCAAGTAATATTTTTTCAAAGGAAAGGAAAACTCGTCTACAGAAAAATTCATATAACTGCCTTGTTTTTAGCTTCCTATCTCTTAGAAAGATCCTGCAGAATGGAGCTAGACACCAGTATGTATCAGAGACAATTTCGCTTCGTAAATTTAAACATTGATGCAAATTCGGATGTTAACTTATGGTTTCTTAGATTTGTGCGCAAGTATGTTGGACCTAATCTGCTACCAACAGATTTTATGTGTTCGAGAGTGCGTGGATGGTTCGGTAAGACTCATGATATTATCGTCACGTTTCGCTCTCAAGAAACTCGGGATAGACTGTATGAGATATTAAAGAAGCACAGTCACAATTTGTCGATGATGTTGGGAAAGCGCATTAAAGTGTGTGATGAACTTCCCTTAGAGAGTGTTAGAATCCTGAAAGAAGCCGTTGAAACATTCGGAAAAAATCGAGTATATATGTACAAAGGATTTATCTACATCCAGCATTATGATGGCACTATTCGCCCAGTGGTGACCATGTCAGAGTACAGAAAGTTTCTCCGAGAGCACATGTCATCTCTGGAAGTGATTATGGAAGAAGATGAAGAATAAATGAAGAAAGTAGACTTTTCTGAATCCATCCAAAATGTTTATTGCCAACGGTAGTATATATTTTGTATCACATTTATATGCTATAACCTTTTACTGTGATATATTTTTATCTGTGTGCTGCCATTCCAAATAATAGATGCAATTTTGACTATTCTTAAATTTTGCAGTATTTTAATAAAATTTTTTTACTATGTATACAGTAAAAAACAGGTTAAAATTTGCAACTTTGAAGTTTTCACCTTATATCTTAGATAACTTTTTTAAAATTTAAAATCAGTTGCAGAAAAAAAATAAATTTCGATATTTGTATAATTCAGTAGGCAACGGATATATTTCTAATATAACGGTTCGACATTAATTATACCCAAATATTAAGCCATATGAATTCCTCTTGTTTGGTTTGTTTATTTTATTATTATTTTACCTATCAGAGAACTTTTAATGGATTTTATTAATGGGCTTTAAACATTTGTGGTGCTGCCTGCCTTACTGAATGATTTTTATCAAGGTAAAATATATTTAATGAATAGTCAAAAACTGACTCTATTTTATTTTTCTTTTGTTAAATAACTAACCATTTAATAATTATAGTATTGTGTCATTTTGTGTTGTTTTTACTTTTTATGCCCACTTAAAAATTAATTTTAAAATAAGTCTTACTTAACTTATTAATGTGTACAATTGTAAAGAATACATAAAACGGATATCTGTATTTTTTATGAGATAATAAGTTGCTATCAAAGGGAAATGTTTATATTATGTATCAGTAGAAAATCAACATAAATTTTATTTTGATAAATATTTAAGATGTTTAAATAATTTTTGTTCAATATTCAAAACAGTTTCCTAATTTTCTAAAATTATATTGTATTTAAATAAATTCCAACAAATAAGAAATTGGAATATTCTGGTTTAAGGTATATAAATGATTTGCTGTATATGCAATAATTCAATAAGCATTGACTTTTTGAAAATTAATTTCCTAAAATTATGTTTTACTTATCAAATGCTAATAAAATATTAGATTTTACAATAAATATTAAAAATACTAATAATGTTTCTAAATTATATTAATTATTAAAGTTAGAGTAGACACGTTCATATTACATTTATAATATGAACAAAAGAAATATGTATATTTTTATTAAATATGCCTTTATAATCAAAAGGAAATATACTTGTTACTTATCACTTGAATAATGGCATTATACATATTAAAGTAAATAATAAACAACTTGAAAGTATTCTTTCATGATTAAAATAGTGTCTTAAGTTAAATAAATATTAATATATTAAAAGTAAATTTAAACAAATTTGAGATTAAACTACATAGAAACGAACCAAATTAATGTTTATATAAGACAATTCATTAGTTAATTTAATTCTAATATTTTGTTTCATAGAAATTGTGTTTTATTCCTATATCATGAAAACGTGTTTTAAAAGGTGCATTTTATGATAAAATATTACGTATAAAACAAACCTTTTTAAATTTCTAAATAAAATTTTTTGCAAAATTTCTAAAAATTCCTGCATGAAGTATTTAATGTTTATAAATAATATTGATGTAAATCATATCGTGTAGTGTTTTTGAATTCCACACAAGTTTTTAAAACAAAACGGAATAAACTTACAATCGTATATTTCATAAGGGTAAAAAAAGTGAAATTTGTAATGGAAATGAATTCAGTTTCACTCCTTTCTACTAAAAAAAGTATACAAAGGTTGCATTTTTTGCTAAAATTCATTTATTAATATTCTACTTAATGATATTATTAATGAAGAGAAAATTTGTGATAAAAGTAAGCTAGATGTATATGTGGATATGTGTATATTATACACAATATTGGGAAAAAATACTTTAGATACCCCTTTGAAAATAATCAAAAGAATTCATAAAAATAAATTTACTTACTGTGTGTGTATAATATTTTATATGATATCTAAATACTAAATTCCAAATTTTTCAATTGCAAATTTGTAAATTTCATGCATAAGGGTTAGTCAAGTAATATATAAAGACTAGCTATATTTTTGAATATCTGTGTGAAGTTATGTGATACTTTTCTTACATATCCCATATCATCTAATACTGAAGAAAAATTTTACACAAGATTAAAATAATGATATTCCATTTCATATGCATTTTACTTTCAGTATTTTCTTTAATTAATATCATATAAAAAATTTTATTTTAATTTAAAAAATTATGCATATATATATATATATATATATATATATATATATATATATATATATATATATATATATATATATATATATATATATATATATATATATATATAATATATATATATATATATATATATATATATATATATATATATATATATATATATTGCTTTGAAAACACGTAGATTACAGAACTGTGAATATGTATTTATAAAAAAGCTTCCCACTCAAATTGTTATTGGAGTTGATAAGAGAATAAAATTTTCATCAATTGGTTAAAGGTAATCACCAAAAATATTATAAATAAGATAATCAGAAAATTAGTTAATTAATTGCTTTATATATATATTTATATATATATATATATATATATATATATATATATATATATATATATATATATATATATATATATATATATATATATATATATATATATATATATATATATATATATATATATATATATGTATATATATATGTATATATATATATATATATATATATATATATATATATATATATATATATATATATATATATATATATATATATATATATATATATATATATATATATATATATATATATATATATATATATATATATATATATATATATATATATATATATATATATATATATATATATATATATATATATATATATATATATATATATATATATATATATATATATATATATATATATATATATATATATATATATATATATATATATATATATATATATATATATATATATATATATATATATATATATATATATATATATATATATATATATATATATATATATATATATATATATATATATATATATATATATATATATATATATATATATATATATATATATATATATATAAGATAAACTACTAAAAACAGAGGTTTTAAATTTCTGAATGAAAAGATTAGCATAGTTTCAAAAAATTCCTCACTCTAAGTATTTGATGTTGATGAAAAATACATTCAGTTATTTGAATTACACATAAAGTGTTAAAACAAAATTTTTTATAGGCGTAATTATTAATATTCCATTATATGATATTAAATAAGACCAAAATATTGATAAAAGTAAGAGAGATTTATATATGGATAGCAAAAAATTCCTTAGATGCTCAACTGAAAATAATTAAAAGTTTTTTTATAAAATTAAATTTATTACTGTTTGTGTATAATATTTTATATCATATCTAAATACTCGATTCCAAATTTTAGAGCTCATGGAATATAAGTGCAATTTTTTGTACATGACACTTTATTCGTGCCTTATGAATTTATACGAAGATTTTTAACTGTTTTTAGTTTAAGTATTTTTTGTAACTTTAGAAGAGTTAGTCAAGTAATAAAGAAAACTGGATACATTTTCTTAAATATCTATATGAAGTTATGTGAAATTTTTCTTATATATATATATGTGGATATGTGTGTAATATATATAATATTAGTAATGAATTTTTTAGATTATACTACTGATAATAATTACAAGTTTTTTTTAAAATTAAATTTTCTTACTCTGTGTATACTGTTTTATATCATATCTAAATATTCAGTTCCAAATGTTAGAGCTTATTTAAAGCAACTGTAATGTTCAGTGTATTCCACTTCATACGTGCCTTATGAATTTATACGGATATTTTTAACTAATTTTAGTGTGAATATTTTTGTATCTTTCATGAATAAGGGTTAGTCAAGTGCTATATAGAGATTGGATGTATTTTTAGGATGTGTGAATTTATGTGATATTTTTCTTACATTTGTGGAAGTATTCAGTATGTATAAAAATATTTTGTAACTGAATAAAATGTTTTATTTCATATGCAATTTACTGTCAGTGTTTTCTTTAACAATTACTATTAAATTTAAAGAAATTTGATTTTGTTTTCAAAATAATTCTTGTATATATATATATATATATATATATATATATATATATATATATATATATATATATATATATATATATATATATATATATATATATATATATATATATATAGTGTGCGAATTTGCGGTGGAAATATGTAGATTAGAAAACTGTGAATTATATCAATAAAAATACTTGCAATACATCTAAAATAACAATACTATGTACTTTCAAATTCAAAATACAAACTATATTAGAAAGAGGAAAAACGTTTTTATACATTATACATTTTGTAATTGTTTCTTTACTGTAACTATAAGTCAAATGGTTAACTAAGTTCTATAAATTAATGGAAATTTCCTCAATTTCACAATAAAAAATTAAATAATTAGCTTAAAATTTCATTATATATATATATATATATATATATATATGTATATATATATATATATATATATATATAGTGTATATATATATATGTGTATATATATATATATATATATATATATATATATATATATGTATATATATATATGTATATATGTATATATATATATATATATATATATATATATATATATATATATATATATGTATATATATATATATATATATATATATATATATATATATATATATATATATATATATATATATATATATATATATATATATATATATATATATATATATATATATATATATATATATATATATATATATATATATATATAGAGAGAGAGAGAGAGAGAGAGAGAGAGAGAGAGAGAGAGAGAGAGAAAACATATATAGTTGGAAAGATTCAATTTCACAATTAAATAAAGTAATTTATATAAGAATGAAAATGATAATTTGATCTGGACGATGGTTAAAAATATGACTGTATGTTTCAATTTGCTGATAAAATGAAGGAAAAATTAAAATGCATTTGTGCCTGTTCTAGTGGTGTAAAGAAGTACGAACGATACCATGTTTGATTCTTAACCAATGGAAAGCAAGAGATTTTTGCAGACTTCTGGCATTGACTATCTTTTTGAGTTTGGTCTATAAGTTTAATGAAGACTTAATAGAGTATTAATTGCCGAGTCTACACTCATAAAACGAAATAATGAGCTTCCTCCTATCTAAATTACATGCTTGATTTATAAACATGCCTAATATATACACGCCTTGTTTTTCGAAATGTTTTCTTTCCAATTATCCAATAAAACTAAAAGATGCTTGAAGATCCAATTAAGGTCACTTACGTCATATATTCCAGTATGATTGGTCAAAACGTATTAGTGTAACATAAACATGGGGATGTGATTCACCTTTCTTTCAAAGCATATCAGAGATAGGTGATAGAAAGAAAATCCAGATAATTGCTTGGGGGAAGAGATTTATGTTCGTGAGAAAATATTGTAGAAAACAACTTAAAGCGAGACGAAAAACAAGCTCGTATATTATATATGTACTTAAAGTGATCGCTCCATAATTAGTGTTTAAAATATGTGAATTTCATACATATTTATATTACAAGCATATACAACTACAATAAAATACTACTTTAAAGCACATATTCCAAAATTTAAATTAAAAAAAATCTGAAAAAGAAGAAAGTTGGTTAATAAATGCACTATATAAAAGATTATAAAACAGTGTAAGTTTGTAAAAGCCGATAATATCTGATTTAAAACAAGGGAAATTTATTCAATAAAATAGAATGTATATGTAAAAATGACATTTTCCTACCTTGAAGTTAAATCCTATATTTTAAATTGCAAGTACATAAAAATTTCTTCGTCTTGTCTTAAAATGTAATTGAATTTTATGCGGGACTAAAAAATATGAATCTTTTAAAAATTGATGATGTAATACGCCCTAAATGCAGATACATGCTAAATTAAAAATATGAATCGGGATTAAGCTAATACTTTAATTTGTCCTGCTTAAGAAAGGTAGCACTTTAATTTTTATGTCTTTTAATCCTTTTTGAGAAACCAGGTGGTTTTAATGACAGTTGTTTTCCCCGATTAAGTGATTTTCTTTTCAAAAAGTTAAAAAATAAATATTATTAAATAACATTTATTTTTGCTAGTTGTGTATATACATTTTCAAAGATGCCAAACTTTTTTAATCCTTAAAAATATGTAATATACCACTAATTTATTGAACCCATAATTAAATAAGGAATTATGTAAAAAAAAAAAAACCTACTCCAAATCATAGACACTGAAGGATCTAAATTTTGCATGTTGTTATTAAATGATGAATTATTGAATTAAATAACAGTGCTTATTTCTGAGTCTAAAATTCTATCGTTTGGATAGAAACTTGACAAATTCACATTCTGAGCGTACATTAAAGCATTTGTTTGGCTTCATCTAATTTTACGTAGTTAAGGTTTAATACACTATTGATTTAATTCATTTGGCATAATTTAGGATCTATGTCCCACTGGAAACCATGCAGTTTCGTTAAAAAGTCTGGATTCTTTTAAATTATAAACCTCTTCTTTAGTCTAGAATTAAAAATATTCTAAAATTATATGCATTTAATACGCTTAAATACTCCTTGATGTTTATAGTCAAAAGGTTAATTTTTAGGCTATTTAATACATCGAGTTATTCTAGAACTTATTAGATTGTAGACAGGACTATTAATTTCTTCTTTTAAAATTCCACTTTTAGGATAAAGGCTTCATAAATTTCAAATAGGATCCTATATTAAATATTCACTTATATCCATCCAATTTCAGATAATATAGTTGTAAGACACTATAAAATTATTCAAGAATATTTAAGGTCTGTTAAACATAAAAAAATGCTACATTTACTTCCAAACGTTAAGAACGGACAAAACTTACAAGTACTGCTTTGACAGATACGAAATGCTGTAAGTAGGTTGCTTTATGTTTATTCATGAAACAAAAGAAAAATTTGCATTCAGAGTTAAAAAAATATTAAATTTGCAGGAATTATAATATGGCGTTATACACGAAATGATGTTTAAATGAAAAACAAATAACAAAAACCGATAGTGTTCTTCATCACTTTCATATAAAATGCACACCGTGTGAGAATGCTTGTTACGAGGTGATCAACAGCAGTGTCGCCTTTCCCCCTGTAGGGAAATTTCTAAATCTCCTACAGTGGCTGGAGTTGGAAAACTTCTACAAACAGCACGGCTGAGAGCATCCCAAATTTTTCAATTGGATTAAGGTTCCATGCGTAAGCCGGCCACTACATACGTGCAATTCCCTTACTCTCAAGAAAGTCGTCGATGGCAGCTCTAGAGGAACGCGCAGTTTAGTCCATTAAATCGAACAAAAAACCAACTGCTGCAGCACACAGTTTCATAACAAGGTCTAGGCCTTCATGCCGATACCGTACAGCCGTCACAGAACACCGCCAGTAGATGTGCAAGTCGATGCTATATGCCAATAAAATCTCAGTCTGATGCTTCCACCGCCGAATGCGCAATATTCGGTGATGTTCCAAGGCCGATTGCGTATACCTTGTTCCCTACAGACCCTTTCAAGCTTGTTATCGAAAGCTTGTTGCTGAAGGGTAAATACGGTCTTATGTGTGAACATAACGTTGTCCCCATAAGAAACAGGTCAATTCCCATGCTGGCGGCTCCACTTTAATCGTGCCACTCGGGATTAGAAGGATAAAGGAACACCAACTTGAAGTACTCTAGTGTAAAGACATTCAACCATTGACAAACAGTACTGGCAGATATCGTCTTACCAATGGCCGCTGCAACCATATATGCCACACGTGTGGAGGACGATACTCGATTTCGTTAGACTATTATAGCAAGATATCTATCTTCCGCGGAGGTCATAACTCTTGGACGATTGGCTACAGGTTCGGAAAACTATTTGGCTCGTTTTGAATTGTTTCTAAAATCGTTAAATGACGGAATGTTGAACGCCGAAGAAACAAGCAGCCTCTATTATAGATTGTCCTGCTTTAATGCGTTCCACAGATCCAGAGCTATCAGAATCTGCCATTCGTCTTCTGAAAGCCATAGAATTACATCTAACTTGAAAACAAATCTTACGAATACCTTTCACAGAATTTCCATATGTAATTCCATAAACCCTTCATAA
>CM063503.1:35089527-35122027 GCA_032207245.1 Pardosa pseudoannulata
ACCTCTTTCCATGAGGTAATTCAGTTCCTGTTCTCTGTACTAATAGTTCAGTAACTCAAAGAAATCTAAATATTTATATATATTTTAGTTTGCATATAATTAAATGCGTATATTTAAAGTTTTTAATGGTGTCAGTATGCTCATAAATTCTTAATTAAAAATATTTTTACAGTTACATTTCAAAAAGCTATGAACTTCCAAGCCAACAATGGGGTGAAACTCTGATGTTCTAAATTGTTCTTCAGTTTTGTTCTAGCTTTTTCATTTACCATCCTCGTCACCTTCAGGACACACCTAGGTACCTGTGGGAATTTCTCGAAATTCTATCTGTAATCGCTCTTACTCTGTAGACTGTTGTTTACTACAGTTGTTTACTCTGTACACTTACTGTGCTTACTGCTTAACTCATCTGCTTACTGCTAAGAGTTTCATCTTTACCGAGTTGGGTTAAATTGAAATGAGCCTCTCGTAAGTAAGCGGTAGATTAGTAGCGGCTATGGTTTTCTGTTGTAGCATAAAGTAGCGTAAATTCATTAAGCAGTAGTGCTTAAATATTCATTATATGACATCAGGGCATAAATTACTTTCTTATACCGCCGGGCTCACGTTCAAGATAATATTTGAAATAAAAAAAAAGAAAACTTAGATGGGAAGAAGAATATGGTCTATACGATTCCATAATTAGTAATTTTGTAAAACTCGTCTTAATTTTTAATATGATTTACAATCATAAAATATACATATATGATACAGTAAATTAATGAGTTTCGTATATAATAATAAAATAATTTCTTTAGGCCTTGATTTATGTAAGGCATAACCAGTAAGGCATTATTTTTCTTATATATTAATAGCAAATATTTTTCATTTAATATACTTTTAAAGAGATCAATTTTTTGAAAATTAATTCATTAGATCATTTGTTGCAAAAACATGAATAAGAATATTTAAAATATAGTTTAAGAATCAATACAATAAAAAAGTATAATCTTCTTTTAATTTATTCAATTTCCTGAAATTTATAAAACGAAATACATATGTCCCTTAATTTATTTTTAAATGTAGGGTAGAACGATAAAATTATAATGAAAATGAGATGTCTATTGTTTAACTAAGGTTGGGAACCAATTTTCAAATGATTTGGTAATGTTATAAACTTATTATGGTAAACATTTTTTGTGGTATTAAATAAGAAGTAATTTCTAATTGTTGACCATTCATAATTGTTTCCGGTATACAAATAGCACAATCCTATATTCTTCCTCTAAGGAAATATTTGAGTATTCTAACTAGAACTCATATGAGTTACGAAAATATAAATAGAAAACTTCCCTCGAATTCTTGTCTAGTAAAAAAGTAACCTTTAAAAATATTTTACATGCTTGACATATTTTGTGTCTAAAAACTACCATAAGTCACTGCTTCTATCACAAACTTGATAGAAAAAACCCTTATGAAATGCAGTTTAAATATGCGTGCATTGTAAAGAGGCTGGCTTCATGCTTTGCATGCAAAATGGCCGTAAAAATGCACATGTATTAAACGATCTTGAACATTTTAACAATTTCTTTTATAAATAGAGGAATGTTTAAAATGTTTTTGATAAGTATGAATCGTTTCGGGGTTTAACAGAAGAAAATAATTTTATTCCTAATTTTGGTATTTTGACTGTGATATTAAAATTCTCATACATATATTTAAAAACGTAGGAAATCTCTATGCAAAACTTCTGAGAGAAAAATGTAACTTCTCTTCAAATATGAAAAATATTTTTTCCTCATTATCATATTTTGGTGCTTTATCTTGCTATGAAGAAAGTATGATAATAAATAATGTGCTTTTTAACTTAGGTTGCTGCATTTCATGTTTTACTGAAACGTATTTAAGTGAAAAATCATATCATTGAATATGGAATAAATGTATCTGACTTTTATTAAAATAATCTAAGTACTCTATAAAGAAAGTATTATATTGAAAGTTATAAAGCAATTAGATAATTTTCTTACGATTATTTCAAAACTATTCAACAGTGTATGATATTCTATTAATGAATCAGAAGTTTAAATAAATATCTAACTTAACGTGACGTAACGTAATTACATAATTTATATTCTAATGATATAAGATTCTATGGTGTAGACATGATCAGTGTAATACAAACAGTAATACAAACAAATTTACTACTGAAGAATATATATATATATATATATATATATATATATATATATATATATATATATATATATATATATATATATATATGTATGTATGTATGTATGTATGTATGTATATATGTATGTATGTATGTATGTATGTGTAATAAGACGGATTTCACGATGGGTGGTTGCAGTCATGGCCCATAAAAATGACACCGTTTCAGCTACAGACTTTTATTAACATAACGTAGAGGATTGGTTCCCCCTTCCTCATAGTGACAGGACAAATTGGAGGGGGGGGGGGGCAGCTAGAATGAAGTTATAAGTAAAAATGCCCGTAACACCTGGTCAACATCTGGAAGAAAAAATACTCTAGTAAAATCTGCCTCCGTTAGCTTGCATCTCCTTTTCGTTTGGAAATTTCCTAAATTGTCTGCTAGGGAAATGTAGAGTTATAATTTGTTAGAATCCTGAGAGCATAAACTGTAACCCCAGTGGTCAACTTAGGTTAGGGGTTGAAAAGGAGAAAGCAAAATGACGCTGGAATTTTTAGCCCTTGACATAAGACTTGAAAACCCCTGAGAATTTTCTCCAGGTGTCTGAGGGTTTTTTATTCAGAATACCTACACTCGTTTCCCGATCCACTTTACTTTTCCTTACACACACACACACACACACACACACACACACATATATATATATATATATATATATATATATATATATTGTAACATACTGGGGCTCTAAGTGATCCCGAAAAAGGATCTCGGAGCCCTACGTACAGACTAATGATATTTATTTAAAAACACAATGTTGAAGTAATGATAAATACAGATGAAACGATGAATATCTACAAATGAAAATGATGATCGTTACAGGAATCAGCTTCCTAAGAGAAAAAGGGGGGGAACTTTCTCAGTAGCTCCCTCGACGTTCTGGGCCGATGAGTTCACAGGACACTCGATCGGTTAAAAATTCTCTCTGGGCCTCGAACTCTGGTCTTTTATATTGTCGCCTGACCGCAAAATGTCCATTTCAGCTGATCGAACAGCTGGTTGATGACGTGGTGGGGAAAGCGCGTGTAGACTCTCTCACCAGCAGATACCAGGGAAGTTTGCAGTAATCGGGAGCAAACTCGCCGATCATTAATCAATGTCTCTAGACAAACCATAGTAGGAAAGTATTGCTGCTTCCCTTACAATGCAGAGGATTGCTGTCGTGTGAGATTCTTTCTTCGTGATGCCATTGAAACTAACACTGGAAACGGTTCACCAGCATCCTGAGGAATTTCTCAGTCAGAATGATTCAGATGATCCAAGGTATTAAGAATCCTTTATTCAGTATCCTATTCTGCTCGAAACAACGTGTTTTCACTAGGTAAAGAGGAGCTCAGTTCAAGTGCTCAGAAAAGGCACAAAAGTTTGCTATTCTTTTACTTTAGGTTGGTTTTTCTCACGGTCGTAGATCAGTCTGTATCTGTAAATTTAATGTAACGCGAATACGTTACTATATATATATATATATATATATATATATATATATATATATATATATATATGTGTGTGTGTGTGTGTGTGTGTGTGTGTGTGTTATAGTAGGCCAGTCTATGCTGAGTAACGCTAAATGGTGTTCTGACTGACAAGTGAGGACACCAAAAGTCTTGGTTAAAACAATATACATGTATTTAGTAAGAGAATGTGAGACATTCTGCAACAAAACGTCCTAACACTATATTTTAAAATATTCGGTACGGGGTTGATTGGTCAATGAGAAATGTTAAGAAGAATCATATGGAGTAAGCTACTGTCATCACTAAACATGCCAAATTTTATGGAAAATGATAATTAAGGAACAATGAATGGACAGGTTACTGGTTTGGAGACTTGGCGCTCTAAAGTACACTTTTTGGTGTTAGATAAGAGAATGAAGAGGTCTTTTAAGGCATTGAATTACCAAAACAATTCTAAATAATATAATTGTAACTATTATTGTTTATTTAGTCTAAAATTCGTGTATATATATATATACACACACACATATATATGTATTATTGTTTTTCATATAAACTTTTCAGAACTTTTTTAACAGTAACAAAACTGCCTAACATGTGACAAAGAAGCTTTCTGTCACATCACGTTTGCATAATACAGATTTGAAAATGAAAATATTCAGTTCAATTAATTTTGAATTTAAACTAAAAGCAATTTGTCTGAAAGGCAAGATGAAATAAAACTTAGGGACTGTTTGGCAAAGATGTTATTGGATTTTTATGTCTACCTATTTTTATGTCTGTATTTGAGGACATATAAAAGACGGGATTGAGGATATATATACCACAGCATTTATTGCATTTATTGATTTGTTTAATGAATTTCGTTTACTTGTATAAAGAATTATGTGCACTATATGCATATTTTCGGTGTAAGTAATGTCGGCATAAAGACTATTTTAATGCTATATAGATATTGATCATAAACATTATCATCAAATACTAGAATCCCATTTAATATGAAGTAGAATGAAAGGTTATGCCAACTAGAAAGTAATGGGTATTGTAATGAGGGTAATTTCACACATTATAATATCCGGATTTCCATTTAATCATTAGATTAGTTGTAATGTAATATGGAATTTCTTGAAACTAATATCTTTAAAAACTATGGAATAAGTTATTTTCTGTCAGTTATGTTTGTAATTTGTTTCATATAATTAAACAAATTCTTTAAGTATATTTTACTACTATTAGATATTAATGCCGGTGTTTGTGAGTTTGAATCCCACTATCATGAATGTTCGGATCCGCTCATTTAGTCATACAGAAGTGAAAACATAAGCCGTAGTGCTAAAAAAAAACCAAATCTTCTTTAAATCGGATAAACTTTCAATCATACTACAAGTTAAAACATTACAGAAAACTAGCTTTAATCGGTATTTTCCACCTGTTTCTATCCTTCAAATACGAGTATAAGTATCTTTGTGCAGAAATATTATCTAAGAAAGACCAGTATATAAAATGCTTTACAACGATAAAGTCAAGCAAAGCAAAAAATTATGTAGCATAAAAAATGAGTAAATGCGAAAGTCTTACAAACACATATCAACAAATATGAACAATAAAACAACTAAATTACATAGATATGAGGCACAGGGCTGCAGGGATTTTCATTTAATAAAAATATATGATAGCATAGACGAATTAATTAATTGGTAAAAAGGCACACCATCGATTTGTTCATAGGTCCGAATTAAACTTTTGATAATTAAATGCTTACATATTTAAAAATATTTCTTATAAAATATACAAGAAAATTATATACATTTACTACAATACTATAAAAACAATGCACTACAATACATACAATATTATAAAAACAATGCACTTTAAATAACTTTTTCCTTGCAAAATGGTTGAAAAATGCATTAAAATATAAAATTAGTTTAACATTTATATCATATAATTCTAAAGTTATTTCATTTTAAAGTAACGGTTTAAGTAAAATACACCCCGTATAGCTGCACGGTGAATGGTTTTGGTGAAAAGGGGCAGATAGGGTCATAATTATGCATTATATATATATATATATATATATATATATATATATATATATATATATATATATATATATATGTAAAATTAAAATGTACACACATTTTAATTTTGCGTGTGCTACATGAAATCATTGTTAGAACTGCACAGAGTAAAGTGGATATTTTTCTTTCATCATTGTTGCAGTCTTCAACTGTTGATGTTAATATCCGTTATATTTTTAACTTCCATTTTTTCGAGTGGAAGTTGCAATTAGATAGTACAGTTCAAAATGATACGGTGATACACTTCTATATGGTACAATAATACTATATAGAATATTTAAGCTTTCTGCAACTAATTGTATTAGAATTATGTGAGATTACACATGTGCGGTAGACATCAAGACGATACTAATTCAGAACACATTCAAGGGTGGTTACAAAAGATATTTATAGGTTCAAACGTAAAGTTCTATTTATGTACACATAAAAATAATGCTTAAACTAGTCAAAATGTTTTCAAACATAACAAAATATAGTATTTCAATTATCGCAATTACATGAATTTCTTTACTTTTCGAAAATATGAAAAATTTATCGACGTTTGTTGGCAGCAGAGTGAATCAAATTATTCTTAGCTAATCATGTTTAATGGTATATGTCACAGGTAATGAACTTGTACGCTTGAGGGTGCATGTTGACTTCGGAAGTTTACTGTAAAGATTTCATAATATTTAGCTCTTGTTTGAATCTATAGATAATTCTATTGATTTCTATAATTTGAAAACTTACTCTATTAATGAAATGCTAACTTTTTTATTTTAACATTTTTCTTAAACGTAATAAATATATTTAAAAATAACTTTACTTTATTATTTTTATTTTAAGTGTTTTTTAAATATTCAATAGTTTAGCAGTGTTTAAGTATAAATATTTCAAGAAGTTATTATCCTTACTTGAAAAAAAAAACATTTAATGCTTATTTTTTATGTTAAATAATAATTAAATCACTTAATATTTATTGTATAATTTTTATGTAATACTTTAAATTGATAATACTATTCTAAAACTAATAATTTAAAAATGCTTTTACAGGCTTTCTGTAACACTTCCTAATTTATTTTTTGCCTCTAATGGTATAAATATCCCCTTTGTTATATGATGGGTTCAACTCAATGAAGATTATCTTTAAAATATTCAATATTGGGAATTAATTGAGGGAATCATAATTAATTTCTAGATATTTAAGTTAATTTTTAAAAAAATGTTTAGTGAGTAGCGTGGCTTCGAAGATGTGTACATATAAGTAGGTTTGGTTTGGATTGGAGTGCTACGGTCTACTTTTTGCAACACGAGGGGTAATGAGACAACGACCTACTGCTTATAGCCGATTCCGAACCATATAAGTAGTAATTAAATAAAAATTAGTAACTTTAGTAAGCAGTATAATTTTTTAGAAGAAAAAATATGGACTTCGTCGTCTCTTTATACAGGCTTGGATAATTAAGTCACGGATATACCTTTTGACGTATTCATAAAGGCGGGTTAATCTAGTTTACTTCATCAAAGTTATATAAGTCCAAAGCTGAGGTCAAGTCACATATAATACAAAAGGAATTCGACGTGACTGTCTTGGCTAATGCAATTTTTGGCAGTAGATGAACTTCATGGATTATTACTTCCAAGTAATTAAAATGCTTATTTTTTAACTTATTATGGCTGTACATTGTACACACTCCATACATGTGAAGGATATTTGTATATATATATTTTCTCTCATTCTAGATAATTTGTTCCGGAATATTGTTTATTATTTTTATTTAAATAAATCGGCATTCCAGTAGGAGTTGGAGAAGGATATTACAACTGTAATTCGCATTACAGCCTAAATTATTTTAATTATTTTACATTCCAGTCATTCAACCATGATGCCCTCTCTGATGAAACATTATCCTGTTTGTAAACACCATGCCCTGCCGTAAATACTGCTGCATTAATAGGTGAACCTGCTCTAAAACGATATTCATGTAGTATTATTTAGTGTTTGTGGTCGGAAGAGAGATAGCCGTTTGGAATCGTCCTTAAGTAGTAGATCTCACTCGAGTTACATTTCACATAGCAAAATAGTATACGTTAGGCTCCAAACCAAAATAAAAGTTTTTATTCTTATTAAATTATTCTATTATTAGACGATATATGTATTGATTTTACTAATCTCGGATATCTTACATGTGGGCAACATGTATAAATGTACATATATAAAAGCATTTTACATACTCATAAAAACATACATACGTATATATAAACATACATACATTCAGACATGTGATCATAAATGTATACTTAACATAAATATATACTTAAACCTCGAGGACGTGTGTCTGGCTTCTGCAGTACGAACTTATAAAAGCATTCCAGACAAAATCCCCCAATAGAAATAAATTTCCCAAATTTTTAGTAGCTGTCATATAGGTTTAATAGACCTCACTAACATGCATTTCCGTTTTTTTCTCTGAATATCTTTCTCAGAAAGAGACACTTTTAATTTATTCGAGCTATACAGACCCAGTGCACCAGCATACAATTTTGCATTTTTATTTAATGTTTGTGGTCGGAGGAGAGATGCTGTTAAAATACATCGTTATTTGAGTAAAATGATGAAATATAAAGATGAACTATAAGGATGTGATTTAAGTATTTAACTTGTGTATGCCCCATATATGCTAATAAAAAATATCTACAGTCAAAAATACTTTTAAAGATTATTATTTCCAATAATCCGAAATATATTTTAAACTTTTAATAAAGTATATGTGACAATACAAATTTTCTGTTCATCATCGAAAGGAATTGTGTTAGTATTTTTTCCAAAAAAAGTTGCACTGAGTTCTCCCGTAACTCCCTAAAGCGCGCGTTCTCCCAAGTTAATGAATCTTTTCTGTAGTTGTAGCTGTAGTTGTCAAATTGATCGTCCCTTAGGTCGATTTTCAATATTTTAAAAATTAAAAAGAAAGTACGAAATTTTAAATATAAATTACGAAATACTATGAACTTCCAAGCCAACAATGGGGTGAAACTCTGATGTTCTAAATTGTTCTTCAGTTTTGTTCTAGCTTTTTCATTTACCATCATCGGCACCTTGAGGACACACCTAGGTACCTGTGTGAATTTCTCGAATTCTACCTGTAATCGCTCTTACTCTGTAGACTGTTGTTTACTACCGTTGTTTACTCTGTAAACTTACTGTGCTTACTGCTTACCTCATCTGCTTACTGCTAAGAGTTTCTTCTTTACCGTGTTGGGATAAATTGAAATGAACCGTAACGAGCCTCTCGTAAGTAAGCGGTAGATTAGTAGCGGCTATGGTTTGCTGTTGTAGCATAAAGTAGCATAAATTCATTCAGCAGTAGTACACGTATATTACATACTATTCAAAATGTATGGTATTTAAAATAGTAGTCTCATTGTTATTTCAGTAGTTTCGTCGATGAAGTCAAGATAAAACCCTACCCTCTGTTGCAATAGGTACGATTTTTCAGTCATTCTAGTGTTATATATACTTTGACCATTCCTGGTTTTAACTATCAAATGATTATGACTAGTTTAGTCTTATTATAGATGCCATTGTATAGTTATTTCTATCTGCACTTACTTATGTATCTGGCACAAGTCTAAAACGATTATGATTAAACAGGGGGTGTACGTTATCATTTGAAACAGCCTTCGAAAAAATTTGGGGAGAACGATAACTGATTAAATAGATCATTGCTCTTTAGTACCAGGGTACATGCGTTCTAATTCCACAAAGAATATTTGTAGCCGTTAGGAAAGTGCTTTAAACAGTAGTTTCTAGTCTTTTTAGCTATCATGGACCAAAACAGTAGAACGTAGTCCTGGGAACCCAAATATTTGGAATGATATTGCATCCAATGCTTTGCATTTAATGTCATACGATTTTGTATACTCTATTTCTTCAGTGAACGTTAATAATTAACATAGCTGAACTTTAAATTATTGCATTTCTTTAAAATAAAAAAAATATGGATAATAGAAATTCCTTACGTAAAACAGAAATAGATGCCATTGTTTTAGTTATTAATATCTGTGTCACGTATGTATCAGGCACAAGTCAAAAACTATTATGATTAAACAAATTGTGTACATTGTCATTTGAAACAGCCTTCCAAAAATTTTTGGTAGAACGATAACCGATTAAATAGATCATTGCTCTTTAGTACCAGGGTACATGCGTTCTAATTCCACAAAGAATATTTGTAGCCGTTAGGAAAGTGCTTTAAACAGTAGTTTCTAGTCTTTTTAGCTATTGTGTATCACAACAGTAGACCGTAGCACTGAAAACCAAAACATTTGGTATAATGTTTCATCCAATGCTTTGCATTTAGTCTTATATGTTTTCGTATACTCTGTTTCTTCAGTGAAAGTTGATAATTAACATATAAAAACTTTCAATTATTGTATTTATTTTAACTAAAAAAATAAGGATAATAGAAATTCAATACGGAAAATAGAAATTCAATATTTCAAAGAAATATGTTGATGGTTTTTGACCAAAAGTTCTGAAAAGACTGCAGAAATGAATTTCATTTAATTTATCACGAATCTTTATTTACGTGATAGTTGTCATAAATTATGAAATTATGACTCGAAAAGGTTACGGAATTTCATTGATTTCCTTAGTTTTTCATCAGAAAGCCAATTAGAAGAAAATGCTGTTTCAGAAAACACAAACAGTCTGAATGAGATTCTTAATTGTTAATAGCATTATATGAAGACTCTTAATATAATTTATACTAAGACAAATGTTGACGCTAATACGTTTACCCTAAATTTCCCCTCTAATGCTTACCAATAGTTTTGGAGCTCAGCTCTCACTAATAAACAAGCTTAAGACAGCACGAACATAACGATTTGTATATTTATGCCATTGTTGACTTACAGGAAAAGATTACATGCAATAGAATTCCTTTACGAATAAATTGACTGCAGAAAATGCATTTCGATACCATTTAACGCTACAACAAATGGTTCTGAATTAACTTTCCTTTATATATATATGTGTTCATGCTTAATACGATAGATTTTTACTGTAATAAGAAATATTTATCAGGACACATAATAAAGTTAAAGTATTATAAAGGATTTTAATTTATTTTACAGAAATTTATTATTAACACATTGTGTGCTGGTACGTTTCGTAGCAGAATTGTACCGAGAGCGGGCGTTTTGAGCTTAAATTTAGTTATTCAGTTAAATCTCAATAGATCAAAAATTATTTAATTTTATAACCATGTTTTCGTATTGATATAGAAATATATAAACAAATATATATATATATATATATATATATATATATATATATATATATATATATATATATATATATATATATATATATATATATATATATATATATATATATATATATATATATATATATATATATATATATATATATATATATATATATATATATATATATATATATATATATATATATATATATATATATATATATATATATATATATATATATATATATATATATATATATATATATATATATATATATATATATATATATATAATATATAAATATACATATATATATAATATCACTTTCGCAAGGATAAATAAAAAGTTAATTTTAAATCTAAATTGATTTTTTTTAATCAACCTTCCCATTCTGTGGTTCCACATCGATGTAAAAGCTAGTTTTTATTTGTCTAAATTTCTCCAGAATCTATATAGTAGACAAGAACATTCGGCTTCGTTTTCCTGTATATACCATTATTTTTGTATCCACAAACAAACCATGATCTTACACTAACCAGTACTAGTACGTGACCCGCGCTCAAGTACCAATCGTCAGAAAACGTACTAGTACGTGTCCCGTATACAACGTCTTAATGTGTACAGTATTTCCTCTTAGAAACAGTTATATATATTCATGTTATACTTGCTTGAAATAACATAAAATAGAAGATTGGTTTGGAACTCTACAGTCTAAAATCTTTGAATCACGAGGTCTAAACTACTGCTTAAAACCGATTCCAAACGGTTACGAACGGTTACGAAGTGGAATCGAACTCTCGAACTCCGGTATCGAAGGTCAGCGTAATAACTATTCATTCATCATTAAGAGAATATAATAAAAGAATTGTTTTTTATGTTTGTGGCATTAACCACTTAAACTTACTTATTTTCTAAATCGCATCACTGAAAAATCATTTTTATTCTACATTTTAATAGTATTCTTGTTTCCGAAAAGGGAAAATAGGCGCATCAAAGTATACAAGATTACCACTGAAATGGCGAAAACAACACATTACAATCAAAATTATACATTATCATACTTTATCTGTTCTTCGTAACATTTCGTTAGAATCAATATGATGATGAGATCAGACCCCCACAATAATGCGTTTAAATTCGTTTAGAAGTTAAATATATTTATTTGACATTCAACTAACAATTATATTGTTAGATTTTAAAGTAGTAAACGATTTTTTGCTAACACCATTATGCAAAGCCTTATGACGGTAGCTGGAAATTACTTTATTTAACAAAGAACGTCATTATAAATATATTTTTCTGTATACCATTAAAAACTATGTTTTAAACAAAAGTCTAAAAAGTACAGAAATGATATGACATACAAAGCAACCATAGATAAACCAAAACAGTTAGCATTTGTCAATTCTATAGTTATTTGTTTTGATGGTAATTTTTACAAACAATAGTTTTTCGAGAGAGATTTTATGTCTTACACAAATGGAATGTTTTAAACATTCACACAAAGGATTAAATACATTTATTGCGAAAGATAGTTATGATTTTTTCGCAGCCAGAGAGAAAAATATATAGTTAAAACGGAGCTGTAATTTACACATATTTCGAGTAGTTATAAAAGATAGAAGATAATATAAAGGATTTGGAAGCATTCAGTTCTAAATAGTGTATATTATATTTAAAATTCTTTTAATTTAGTTTAAGATAGGTGACTTAATTTCTTACTTAGTTTTGTTTTTTTGTTAAGTTTCCTTCTCAAGATGATTTCTATAGCTTATTTCAAATATTAAGTTTTCACTCTGTTAAATTTCTCAGTAATGTTCCTTTCTAAGCGTTTCTTCGACTGCGAATATTGCGTGGTTGATTAAGTCGGAACGCTTCGGTAAATTGTTTACAAGGGATAATTAGTGTGGGATTTACTGTTTAACTCAGTGATTTTCAAATTGTGTAGTTTGGTGACCTTAGGAGCATTTAGTGAGATTTCGTCTGAAGAATACAATAGTATATCGCATAATTTTGCTTACATTTTTAGTTTAATGTCATAAGTTATACCGTTAAATTTAGCTGGTACGAATTAACAAAATTACGTCAAAGTATTTTCAAGAGTACTGTTGTTGTTGTTACTGATACCACTTGCACAAACTAAGTACAATTGAGACATACTCTACTCGTTTTAAGGCTAAGGGGTGCACCTTTCGTTTTTTTAATGATCACCGCTACGGGTACCGCTACTTCCGCTAAAAGTGAAGGAAAAAGTTTGCTCAAGTGGGTTTGAAGCAGGCGTAGTTTTACCACGCAGAAGAACCATAAACTTGGAATGCCACTCATAGAGGTATTGATTGAAAATATATAGGACATTATGAACATACTTTAAGTGCTCCAGTCCCCTTTAACAATCACTTAGGCAGGCTAGGGTTCAAGACCCACAAACCCTCAGTTACGAGATTGTTGCGTTTACAGACTGAGCTATCACGGCTCCACGAGCAACGCTAGATATGGCATATTTAATTTTTTATAAATGAATGTGATTTAGTTTGGTTTTTGATTACGTATGTTTTCTTTTCGATGTTTACGCTTTTAAATGAGACTGACACCTACTACTAGTATCTAATTACAAAATACTGAACGAATACAGCAGTGGTAATCTAACCAGCTGACCCAGGTAACAAACAGTATTGCATTATCTGTTCTGCTATCATATCGTAAATTTACTTCGGAAACACTTACCTGTTTCTTATAGGAAATAGTAGAAATAGTATGTATATATATAATATGTATGTATTTATATGCGTATATATATATATATATACATATAAATACATATATATATATGTAATCCATTTTTTATGAAACTCCTTTACAAGGAGAAAGTTTCACCAGCTAGCATTCATAAAGTACAAAGATGCAGTCGGGTCTCATATTCAAGAGTACTCAGAAGTCTAATTTAAAACTTTTATTTCAGAGCGGCAACACGGCACATCTGCCCTTCTGGACAAATCACAATCAAAAGCCACAGAGTTCACTCTATTCTCACACAAGTACACCCAAGAGCGCTGACAACAAGATTTTTCCCACAACAAAAACAGCTTAATAGGCGAATTAACTGCAATATCAGCAAAACACGAAAACATGTTCCACCAACACCTGGGAAATTGCTGTATAGACAGAAACTTTACAGCTTTATGACAGAAAGGAATGTTAAGTGGAAAATACTTCGTTGATCAAACCATTTAGAGGCTGATAAAGATATTTAGATGAATTAAAATGGAAGAGAGGAGGTTTTTGAAGAAATATTAAAGTTAATATAATTTTGATATATTACATATATATATATATATATATATATATATATATATATATATATATATATATATATATATATATATATATATACATACATACATATATATATGTATATATATATAAACATACATATATATATATACACACATATAAATACATACATATATTATATATCTATATGTATGTGTTTGTGTGTGTTCGCGTTTGTGTATACACAAATTGGTAGCAAAGCAATAGAAACACTTTGTGGATAAAGCTATGTGATGATTATTTACTTGTTACCTAACAGGATGTGCTATGATGAGTTATTCTGCAATATGGTTAGCCGAAAGATAAGACCCCTGGGGCTAATGTCCTCAGCCAAACAAAGTGGACCAAATCTCCTTTGGGCGATTACAGCTCACTTTTAATTTTGTTAATACTGCATCCATTTCCTCTCCTTTTTATGACTTAAAGATTTTTTATTTATTTTTTTTTCTTATTTTAATTTCTCACGTAAGGTCTATGTTTTAGTTAGGTTTCTTTTTTCAACCCCGGAACTATTGCGAGATTTCAGGTGGGTATTTTTCAATCAAGTCGAGTCCCGAGGGTTCCGTAAGGTTCACCAAGGTTCCGTCGCAATGAACAAACAGTGATGATAATGAGGCCCAGGATAACACTCGTCAAATCTCTAAATTTCCTGTGCTTCTTTTGGCTTTAAGGTTCCGGTCTATAATTCTAAATTCTTTATGCTTTTGGCCCATTTCGGCCCAAGCGGTTCGCACCACCCTCACTAACTCTGGAGCAAGAGATTCCTTAGAACATCCACTAGTCTTCCAAATCCCTCTTCAAATCGCAGCTCTGTTGCGTTCGCAGGCAGATTGCTATTAAAGGGGGAAGGGTGGCATGGGGTGGCCCAATACTTGCGATCTAACCACCACCACTAGGAGAAGTCTTAAGAGCCTCCCAGTATTATGGATCAGAATCAGTGCTCGATGTTACCAACCAAAATAATTTGTTTTAAACTTTGTTTATAACTTTATTTTAAATCATCAGAATCTAGACCCCATAGATTCAAATGAATATATATAAACTTTCATTTCGCTTGGTTGAACCGTTCGGCCACTAGAGACTCATATATAGGGGAAGTTACTTTTAGACCACCCTATAATTATCTACCTATATATATATATATATATATATATATATATATATATATATATATATATATATATATATATATATATATATATATATATATATATATATATATATATATATATATGCATAAGAGTTTATCATAATTAAGGCTCTTTATTCTAACCTAAAATGAGGAGAAACATTCCAAAGTGTCACAAAGTTTTCCATATAGTTTTTCTGCTTTGTAATTGACATTAATTTTAGAATCATATTGTATGTTTTTACATACAGTATGTTTCTATATTAACTGTATTTATAGCCTGTATTTTATCTAAATAGTAATATTTCCTGTGAATATTAGATCCCCCATTTGCCTAATTCTGTAATTTTGATGTAGATTTAATCATGGTTTGAAAAATAGTGTTATTTGATAAACTCTCATAAAAATTACAACTATTTTCATTTCTCATTGATGTATTATTCCCTTTTGATATAATGTTTCTTGAACTTTATTACTTTTGGTAAAAAAAAAGTAATTAGTAATTATCAATTTAGAGCATTAAAGATCTTAGTATATTTAGCATTGATAATATAGTAAAAATGTAATTGCTCGTATAATTATATTTTAATTAACTCACAAACAGGAATCTCAATTAGGCAGATATCCCTATGATAAATCAATAAAATATTCATTATTAGATAAACTTTATAGCAAGTATTTTATAAATAATTAATTCTCAGTAATTTAATGAATGATAATGTATGATACATTAGCAGTTGCTGGATAGTGTTTCTTATATAAATCAAGCGATGATTGATTATTTCTCTAACCTATTACAATGTAGTTAAACATTTTTCTTCGGAAAACTTAATGAACAGAATGAGAAAATGATAACTATTTAACTTTCATTTATTTTAAAAAAAGGTATTAAAGGTTTATGGTGTTTAAATCAATACTTTAAAAGGTTATCAGTGAGATGAATTATCCAATATAATAAAAAGAATTTAAGGTATATAAATAGGGCTCAAGTATTCTCTAATTACAAAGAAATGTACCTAAATCATTTATTGTTTCTAATTCCAGCATTTATCTAAACTGTGAATTGTATGTATTTATATAAAGAATTTTTCCACATGCATTCATAGTATTTTATGCATTAGATAATTAAGAACCAAAAGAGAAAATCGAAAAATATATTAGTAACTTCCATAATAACCCCCTGTAAATACTTTCTAAAATAGTCCTTTCACTTTGCAATTCCGTTACGCTACGTACGCCAAGTCTATGTAGGATTGCAAACATATTAATCTAAAGTCTTGAAAATACGGTGATAATTTTAACTAGCACATAATTTTACCTTGCTGTTTAGAGCAGCTGTTATCGTCATTTAGCTTGAAGTAGATCATTTTAATGGTAGTAAACCCATTTCCGAGAAAGGCTGTAGTATATAGTTCTAAAACTTAATGCTTTGTACGAAACGTATTTATTGAGGTTAATTTTTCGATGTGGCGGTTATTTTTCAAGCAATTCCAAACTAATATTAACCGGCTATAAAAATTGATTAAAAAACATTTTTATTGCTAAAAGCGTATAACTTTTTTAAGCTGAGATTAATAAAAATATAGTGACATGTTGAATATATTTGACCAAAATTATTCTTCAAGAATATCTTAGGAAGTTTCTAACTATATTTTCCAGCATTTACGTTGTAGTATACAGACATTCAGATATGTCTGAGAAGAAATGAAAAAACATTTTTTGCTCATATCTGGCAAATTCCCAAGGAACACGAGTGGCTCAGAAATGTTTATCGGAATATCAGTGAGTTAGCTGTTCCAATGGCCACACAGCTTCCTTCAATGACACCACATGTCATTTAGCGATTAGTTGTAAGAGTGGCTGGTTAATATGTTAACTAGTAGCGATCTATTGAACATACTAATCTATTGAACAGAGAGATCTATATGCAATAAAATATTGCGTTAAACTAGGTAAAATGGTAGTGCAATCTCGTAAATGTTAAAGGCTAAGTTGAAGTTTTGTTACAATCGCAAGTCTACAACTGGCACTTACCGTTTAGGAACTGCAGATAGAATGTTAAAGTCAGTCTGTGTGAACAACGAACATATACTCTGAAAATGTATGAAACATTGAACGAGTGAGAAATGCTTCTAACATCCACTGAATATTCTAGCTTGTTGCTCGCTCGAAGCTACGAAACAGCTGTCTGCGTAAATCTCTAACTATCCCTTACTTATTAGTTGTCTTAGCATTTTAAGCTATATAGCGGTATATATAAGTTTTTACATTTTTAAGACAGTTTTATAATATATTTATTTATGTCATAATATTTTCTATATTTATATAAACCAAATATAATAAAAAATCAATGTAATATTAGAGTCAATACTTTAAATAATATTTATTTGTACCTTAGACAAATTAGATTTCTCATTGTCAGAGTTAATTTATATAGCTATAGCAACTATACAAAAATTAATTTTCTATATAAGAGTTATAGTATTTTATATTTTTCTCTCTCGCTCTCTCTCTCTATATTGCACAAACAGATTGTTATAATTAATACTAGCATATAGCCGGTCATATGACGGAATCAGTAAAATTTTTAATTTTCCAGAATTGTAAAGTAATTTATGAGTCAGGAAAAAAAGTTTTTTTTTTGGCTGAGAATTATTGGTAAAAGATCAATAATTTGTTTATCTTCATACACCTCTGCAGTCTCCAGACACTGTGAATGCAGTTTAGAATCACGTCGAATTTATTTAGAATGATAATTCAAAGTTTTCTTAGGTACGTCGAAATGATCGTTAAGTTCTTCCTATTTTTTGCCACGGTAATTAAGTGAAGTAAAGGAATAAAACTATCATTCCCACTACATATTGGAGATAGATAGAATTTGTTGTTAATACCGGTGATAAAATTTTCATTCAACAAAAAATAATAGATGATTAAATGTAAAATTATCTCATATGTACCTAATCTATTATTTAAGCCAAATATAAAAGAAAAATTTTTTTTATGTAATATATAAGTTCAGTAATAAAACGTATGAAAATATTGCAGACGATATTTAAATAGTTTAAAATAAGAAATGATTGAGAGGATTAACCCTTTAAAGGTCACCAAAATAAATTCATTGGAATTTAGTGTAATTAGTTTATAAATGTTATCTATGAACCTTGTAAATGTAAAATATATGATAAGTTTTCTTTACATACCTTATGAGGGTTTGCCTTAGAGGATACCTAAGAAGGATTTGGTTTGGACTCTTTTGCAAGACGAGGGCTAATGAGACCTACTGCTTAAAGCCAATTCCGGACGGATACATACATCCATGCCCCAGTGGGATTCGAACCCATGAACTCCGGTCCCGAAGGCCTTTACCCTAACCAATCAACCATCGTTAGGCAAGGAGGTTTTGAGGAGTTGTTTAACTGACTAACCCCTCCCCTTGTACAGCTTGAACATTATACTTTTTAAAAGTTTAACTATACTAGAAGAACAATAAATATTAATCCTTAAAATGATATCATAAATAGCCTAACAATTTATAAGTGGGGTTTCTATAGATACTTTTATTTGGGGTCATAAGAAGGATAAATTGAATTACTGACTTCTCAGGTACAGCAAGTTTAAATACATATATTTCAAAAGAAAAAATAAATTAAATGTAGAGCTATCATCTGCTGTAAATTTAAAATGTCAAAAACATAAAAAAAAATCGAAAAATCATCCATGTCTCTAAAAATTTTTTTTTTAATTTCAGAAGCTCTTGTTTCTACATTATTGGCTTCCATACATCACAGATGTATGGGATTGGAGCTGTAAATAATTATGCAAAGATAAAGTAAAGTACTCCAAAAAGTAAAGTTTAAAAGAAAGATGTTTAATAGGTGGTTTTGCTACGAAACCACTGTCCGCTAAAGGGTTAAAGGAATGACGTCATAATGCTAGAAAAAAAAGTTATTTTTACCTATTTATTATGTGATAAATTTTTAAAACTAATCATGTGCTCTTAACAGGGGAAAATAAGGTTTGAAATCCTCTTCTTCTTAAGCAGCGCTATAGCCTGGTACAGGCCAAGTCTTTCTCTGTCTGTTTCCTCCAAACGGCACGGCTTTTGGCAAGGTTTCTCCATCTATTAATACCCAAGATCTCCAAATCTTTCTCCCCACAATCCAACCATCTTGTTGCTGGCCTAATCTCTTCTTCTTGTACCATCAATCTTTGAAAAAGTTAATTTTTTAACTGGGTTCAAATCTGCTTGTCTGAAAACATGTCCCAGCCATCTAATTCTGTTGGTTATAATAACTCTCAAGATGTTAGGTTGTCTGTATTTAGTATAAAATTCATGGTTATATAAACCTCTTTATGTATTATTTTCCTTTACTGCTCCAAATATTGACCGAAAGATTTTTCTTTAAAAAATGAGTAGCCTATTTTCTTCTGTTTTGTTATTTGCCCATGTCAAGATTTGAAATAATGGCATTAAATTCTCGAAAAGGGCAGAAGGGGTGGATTTAGAACGTATTAAAGACTACAGTATTTTTTGCTGTGATATGAAACATATTTATATTAACTTATTTTAGAATCGAATAGGATTTTAGGAAAAGATAAACTTTATTTGATATGACTTTTGCTAATCGTAAGTCATCAAGAATCTTGTATGGATGCCTGTATCCATTCCAGGGCCTCTTCATATGTTCGAGGACAGTCGGACAGATAATTTAGGCCATTAATATATAGGGGATTTAAATATTTTAACGTATAACTCTGATCTAAAAGAAAAGAGAAACGAAAAAGAGAAGGCGGATGAGGAGAAGAGATCATCACTAGGAAATAAAACTTAAAAACAAGTTAATGAATGTATTTGGAAAAAATTTTAAAGGTGTAAAAATCAGTATGAAACAAACTCAAGAATGAAACTATGAAATATTAGAGCAATGTTTAATTGTTAGACAAACTTTAAAATGAGGAAACAAATTGATGCAAAAATATTTTAGAAATTAAGAAATAGGAGCAACTGGGGTATGTCATTGTTTGAAAAATACGTTTGTACTAAACCAGCTGCCATTCCCTCTACCTCGATGGTAAGAATGTGACAATAAATTTTAAATTCCTGACCTGAAAATATTCGTTGTTATACCACAGTAAGTGAGACAGACATTCTTCAAATATCCCCAAACTTCTATTTATTTTTGGAGAATTTTATATAATTTAACAGTACTTTATTTTAAAATTATGTGTATTTTAAGACGTTTTTAATAGTAATCCACGGCTTAATATAAAATGACTTTTATAAATTTATTATTTAGTGCTGAATCGAAATAAAATATGTAAGAACGATAATATATTCATAATGTACATAGAGAAACATTAAACGATATTTAAAAATATTATAAATTTTTAAATTCTCTTTTTATAAAAGTATTCAATGACTTGAATGACAAAAATTAAGGAATACCTAGAGAGTTATCCTAACTAGAAATATTATAATCCTTAAGACATAATTGTCCAATTCTGAAACAGTTAGCGTAAACCAATAAATTAAAAAAATAAAGTCTAATATTTCTGTTAGTTTTGTGAATTTGAAAAAAATCTTAGCTCAATATTTTTTCACGATTTATAAAAATCAAGCTAGTTTGCATATGTAGTTGCTTTCAAAATTATATTAAAAAGGAATATAAATAGCAAAAATATACAATTAAAAAATAAACACTTTAAACATTTAGCATGGGCAATGGTTTACTTATTGAAAAATGTTTAAAAACTATTGGTTTAATGAAATACCGATATAAATTAAATATTATTACTTAATTCCCCCTATATTAACTGGATATTATTGATATTTAATTCACGCATGCATCTAAAAAGCAGAAAATGTGTGTTATTGTGTACACATTATTGCTTCTTCAATATTTATTAGCTAATATTTGGAATGTATTTTATAAAAATAAAATAATATATTATTGAATATTAAAAAAGGAATAATAATATTGCAAATGTATTAAATTAACCTTTTAGAATATAAGCAATAAATAATAAACTATTCATCATTTTTTCGCATCCTTTTTTAGTTTATTTAGTTTTGCATCAATTGGCCTCTTATAAGTTTGGGGAGAAGAGACGATATGCTAGCAATTATATTAAGGAATAATATTAATGTCTCATGTTCGAAAATGTAAACGTCCTAGATATTGTTTTCATTTGCTAAGATAAATTCTTCACACAAACATGTTTGTGCAGCATTCATAAAGATCATAATTATAAAAAAGGTATGTAATTTACTACAGAATGTCTATAGTAAACTAATCAACTAATATGGTATTACATTTTCCAGAAATATGTCCATATTGGATAGGTGTGATTTCTTGTTACAGTTAAAGAAAGAACTTTTTTAGACAGTCTTGACCATTTACTCAACTTTCCTTTTATAATAAACTTGAATTTAATACTCTTAAGCAATGGTTTTATAACAGGTTTCCTACACAAACATGTTTGTGCAGTATTCATAAAGATCATAATCATAGTAAAAGCTATGTAATTTACTACAGAATGTCTTTAGTAATTTAATCAACTAATGTGGTATTACTTTTTATAGAGATATGTCCATATTGGATAGGTGTGATTTCTTGTTACAGTTAACGATAGAACTCTTTTCGACAGACTTAACCATTTACTCAACTTTTCTTTTTTCATAAACTTATAATTCATAAAATTTCATAAAATATAATACTCTTAAGCAGTAGTTTTATAATAGGTACCCCGTTAGTATCGTAATACTAGTGTTTAACTACAAATAACGAAAATCTTTCCACTTGGTAAAGGTCAGATACATTCCCAGTTTTACTTTTAAATGTTTTTTCAAGATTCTGGTTTCTATGTTCGTTAAAAAAAGTTTTTTTTAGCTGGAATGCAACTAGAAGTTTTGTTACATACATTTCAAGACTAATATCATTGATTTCCCATTAAATTCTTGTCTCAAAATTGGTTCTAAATTATTTTCTCGTAATATACAAATTTACTTTACATTGATTTGTAGTTTTGTAGTGTGAGTTTACAATTAAGAAACAATCGTTTAACACTAAAAATTACTTCTGAAAGCTATTTATTTTTCATTTTGTTATTTTAAATGGTCTTCTTCTCATTTTTAAGTGATTATCTTCCAGAACAACTCTTTTAAATTGGTCACTCAAATAAAACCATATCATGTCAGTTTTTACCTAAATTTCACATCCCTATTTTGTTGATTTACTTATATTTTATTACAATTTGTTTTATTTTAGCATATGACTTTCCAAAGGGAGATAAACTTTAAGTTTAAACTTTTTTAAATTTAAACTTTTTCTAAATAAATTACTTTAAAAATATCCTTAGATATCCCTTCACTTAGTTAAAAATTACTTTTCGAACAATCGCATTGAATTTTCTTAATTCCATTTGGTAAACTCAAATAGAGATTGTTGTAAATTCCCTATAAAACAGATTCCATTCTTTTAAAAAAGCATAATATCCAAGGTGTTAGAAAGCAAAATAACCAAAGAAAGTTTTCACCCAATTATAAATAATATAAATGAATAGAAAAATACATTTTTATTCTATTACTTATAAATGATTTAAAAATATTTATCACGAAATTTCAAATAGGAAATTTTAAACAAATATTTAATAAATTATAGAGAGTAAAAGACATTCCACATAATATACATTAATGTATTTTAACTTGTATGATAAACGTTATTATAATATTAAATGCTTAGAAAGTAAATATGTATTTTAACATATAATTAGAAATATATTCTAGAATACTTTAAGCAGAGATTTAGATTTCTTTTGTGTTAATGCACATTTTAGCTAAATAGCATGATACACGACGAAACATGTTTACTGACGTGTTTTGAAGGCGTATATTGAAGTTAAATTTTCCTCTCTGTATTTAGAATAATATCTTTACACTTCTTTAAATTTAAACACAATATGATTCAATGTAAATCTCGGGAAAGGGGAGAACAGATGGGGGATATTATATTTCACTCACTATTGAATAACATAGATGATTTGTGTTCACCACACATTTGTAATATAAAAATTATATAACTGGATGATTATACAATTTGGTTAGGAATTATGATAATCATAAAAGTATAAAAAGACATGGGATACAAAAATATTTTTTCAATGTACAAGCAATGACAAAAATTATTTGGACTTCTCTTATTGTATCCGTCTACGTTCGGAGAACTTTTTTCTTTAAACATAGAAACTAGTTCATGTTTTTGCATTTTTAGATTTATTTTTTATATTATCCTAGAGAATCGCACTTAAAAATTTATTCATGGAGAAGTTTTTATAAAATTTCTAATAAATGAAGAAACTTTAATAAAAAAATCGGGTTTTTTCAAAAGGTCTAATTTTTTAATAAATTAAATTATTTCAATATTATTTGATGCAACACATTTTTTGTACACTGGACTAGTGAATCACCTAAAATCTTTGCTTAATTTACATTTGGTAAAAACTTTTAGCCTTTCAAAATCATACGCATTGAATTTTTAACGAATTTTCATTACATTTATATCTAACTATGTGTGTAACATCATTAAAAATTATCCAAATTTAAACCTTTTAGATCGTTCACTAGTAAATACTATCAATAGCATTTATAATAATTTTCAACAAATTATTTTAGGAACTTTTTGAGAAATCACATTTCAAATTTCAGCATTTTATTAAAAATACTGTTCTGAGAAAAATGCATTTAAATTTATGAAAGCAACTTTAACTGTTAAAAAATTAAAATACATGTTTAAAATTCCCCACATTTTCTTGCTTCAAAACTTTCTAATTGCCAAGTTGCTAATTATTAAAAATACTAGAAAAATGTTTAAACTAATCTTCATGAAAATTTAAAAAGTTTTGTCCAAAAAATGCTCTTTAAATTCACAACTTCCGGTTCCGAAGTCGCTACTTCCGTTTTGTTTTGACAGCTGTCACTGATGTTTAAACAGCTGTAACTTTTCTTTAAAATGCCGTAGAGACAAAACAAAAACATATTTAGAAGCCTAAAAGTTGAAATTTTACAACAGAGAAATAAAAAAAATTATGATTTTTGGCAAAAAATTACGTTTTCAACGTAGATGGATACCTTAAATTTGTTTTATTAGTGCTCTCTGTATATATCACAGATCACTTTATAAAATGACACCTTTATGTTCAATATGTTTTGTAAAATGCCTCATTACAAAATTCTCAAGATATAGCATATAATATTATAGCATTATACCATTGTTCTACTTAAAATAAAATATCCGCAATATACCGAATACAGAAGCAATAATGATGAAAAATTTGAAAATGACAAAAAAATAGTGATGTTTTTCTGATAAAATTTACAAAAACAAATCATTTATATTTATTAAAAGTATTAGAAAACAGATAGATCGATTAGAATTTAATTATCTTTAATGCTGCATTTTTGCCAATAATAAGGTATAGTTCAAAAACTTATAGGAAATAAATAAGCGCTTGGATAAGTAGAGATCATTTCAACAGATAGAATACGTAATGTTGAGTCATACTAAATTCTATTTAAAAAATATTATTTCCAGATTAATTGAAATATTAGACAGATGTTCAAGAGAGCATAAAATGCTAAATGAAAGAAAATTTAGGTTATCGAAAATACAGCGAAAAAGCGAGCACTTAATTATAATAATTAAATAGTGATTATTGAAAGGAAATATTTTATAGCTAGCTGAATAATACTAGAGAGTTTGATAATTACCAGAGAAATGGATGATTTTAAGTTCATTGTTTTCTAAAGCACTCAATTGGAATAAGAGAGATTTCAGGTTCCGGAATGTTAATACCAATAAAAACATCGAGGATGAATTACCTTGAGCTGTAGTGCTTCAGTAGTAGAAATATCAGTTTAAAAAGAATTTTTCATCAGAAATAATTGCATTAAGTTGTCGCGATTTAATTATTTTTAATTATTGATTATTTAATTTACGCCAAGTGCTTATGACAGAAGAATCTAAACTTAATGCTGTATTAGATTCGAGCTTGAAAATAAGTTTACAGCTATCAATAAATCTAAGATTTATTTATTGTTAAATGATTTTCAGCAAACTGTTTAGCTTACTTTTATCTCTAATATTTCTATAATAACTATTTCATTAGTTTTGCTTTTGTGGTACATTCCCCTGAATATAGATTACCTTTGAATGTATTCAACACCCATGTAAGTGACTTTAAGAGTTTAATCGATGTAAATGTGCTTCATTTTATTTGTAACACCGACATTATTTCTGTTGATAATTAGAATCCTACATTTCTATGCTATTATTTTACATGTTTGCAAAATTGATAAATTTAAGTTGTAGTGTTTTATCAATATAGATAGTTTAAAAATGTCATTAGTATCAACTGAATTAACTTGTCGTGATTTAACTCTATTTTAGTTACATTTTATAATTTACAGGAAATGTTTTCTGTTTATTATAGAAGTATCAACGCTTTATGAATTTAACATTCTAAAATAAGATTAAAGCAATGAATTAATCGTATGATTTACTTAATGCCATGTAATTTTCAGCATACAATCAAACCTCTGAAATTACAAACCCTTATTATAGTTTTCTGACTGTGCTTTACCTTCTACCACAGGAGGTCACGGGTTCCAATCCGCAGCTGGGATAGATATTAGTAGCCATTAAAAATGGTAGTCATTTTAAGGAGAAGGTTCCGGTCTCATTAGCTCTCTTGAGCAAAACAGTTGAAGCAGCGCTCCAAACTAACTAACCGTCTGTTAAAATCAACATACTTGCAAGTAACTTTAAGAGTTTAAGTGGTGCAAACTGTGTTTTATATTATTTTAATACCTTGGACGAATATTGTTTCTGTAGGTACATATAAGTTGCTAAACTAGATTTATGCGTTTGAAAAATTTTTAGTTTTGTGTTGTAGTCTTTCAGCAATATAGATATCTGTCTAAAAAGAATTTGCCATTAGATGCAAACAATTTTTATACGTCAGGATGGGACGTCATTCATTTTATGCGTTCTTGTAGACATTCATGAGTTTCTCTTGTTAAGATTTATTTTCGGCGGACGACTTCTAGTATATTATTAGACTACTTAGTTGGTTTACTCACGCGTTGAGTATGGTTTGTCTACAATATTTCAGATACCGACCCTCGCAGCTTCTCAACAGTACTAATAAGTTGCATCCACAAAGCATTAAATCAGAAAGAGTCAAGTTGAAAATAATATTCAGTAAAGCAGTGATTTCGAGCTATTAATGCCATGCTAGGGAATATTTGAAATGCCATGGTAGGAATATTTGATTTTATTTAAATATGGTAAAAATATATATATATATATATATATATATCATATATATACATATATATATATATGTATATATATATATATATATATATGTACATATATATATACATATATATATATATATATATATATATATATATATATATATATATATATATATATATATATATATATATATATATATATATATATATATATATATATATATATATATATATATATATATATATATATATATATATATATATATATATATATATATATATTAAGTGTTTCATAATAATCCAAATTTCAAAATATAACGTTCTGTTTCTTAGCTTGTTCATAACACTTTCGTAATTTTCAGCATACAATCAAACTTACTTTCTTCTTTGAAATTACTAGTAAAGAATTGATTTGTCATAATTAAATTAAATTTCAATTTTGTTTTTAAATGTACATTATGCTTTCTTTTATATTTTAGTAAATATTGAACTTAACTTTATATTAAATTCGTATGTTACAATAACGTTACGCCAATCAATAATTAAAATATTTTATTTAATTTTAAGTAGTTCTCAAAGTATAATCTGACTTACTTTCATCTCTGAAATCACTAGGAAGGAATTTATATGTCATGCTTGTCGTGCACTAAATTAATTTGCCATAATTTAATTATTTTTCCTCTTTGTTTATTAAGTACATAAAGTACTTTGTTTATATGATAAAAAATATTAAACTTAACTCTGTCTTATATTTGTATGTCAAAATAACGTTATGCCAATGAATAATTAAAATATTTTATTTAATTCTAAATAGTTCTCAACGTACAATATAACTTACTTTCATCTCTGAAATCACTAGCACGGAATTAATTTGTCATGTTTGTCGTGCTCTGAATTAATTTGCTCTGATTTAATTATTTTTCCTTTTTGTTTCTTAAGTACATAAAGTCCTTTATTTACATGAAAGAAAAATATTAAACTTAACTCAGTATTACATTTGTATGTTACAACAAGTCTAAGTCAATCAATAAATTCAATAATTTATTTAATGCTAAGTAATTTTCAACGTACAATCAAACTTACTTTCATCTCTAAAAGAACTAGAATTTACCATTATGTCATTGGAGTTATTTTGCTTTCGACTTTTTTTTTCCTGAATGTGCTTTTCCTCCTGTAACATTCAACACACATGCAAGTACCCCTAAAAGTTTAATCGATGCAAAATGTGCTTCATTTCAGTTGTAACATCTGGAACTAATATTGTTTCTCTTGAGAATTCTCATCATAAGTTTCTAAACTATCATTTTATGCGTTTGCAAAAAATACATCGAGTATATTCAATTTAATCTATTAAATGTCTCCAAATAGTTTTACGGCAAAAGTAAAAGTCGATGTAGGATAAAGAAAAAAAAATGTTAATGGGCCATAATTTTAAGTATTTTCGTCGTTTTTTAACTTTGCTATAATTAGAAAAGTAATCGAAGAGAATTTTGTTAATTGAAGCATATCATAAACAATTTTGCAAACTCGAAGTTTTTTCTTACTCCAGTAATATATCGGATGCAATAAAAACTTTGAATATTTTTTTCTTTGGAGATATGCGATTATCTGTATGGAATCCAAAAACATCTGTTAATTTGATTTTTACGACTTCTGGACTTGATTTTACGCAATAAAAGTGCCGTTTCATTAAATTTAATTAACGTTTATAAGGAATTGCAATGAGGAAGAATCATTATTTTTCATCGAACAAAGGATATTGAACAGTAAAATAAATTCAAAAGGTAAAGAATTGGGAAAGTATTTATTTGGCAAAAAATTTTATTTGTCAATGAACAAACTACATTAAAAATTAATTCTAAGTTATGTAATTATATCTTATGAATAATATCCAACAAATTTTTCGATGTAAAAATGCTACAATATTTTATTCTTAGAAAACATAAAAAACTAGTTGAAATATTTAATTCAAATAGAAATAAATTTACACTGATGTTCTCGTGCTACACGTTTATGAGTGTTTATGGCATTGAGTTATCTATCACTAATTTTAAGTGTAATTTGTTAAAATACTACTTTCATCAACAATTGCATGAGCATGTCTCTGTGATAAAATATTTTGCTTTAAATACTTTTTCTATAAAATAAGTGGTTGGTTGGTTGGTTGGTGTTTACTGGCGCAAGATCCAAGTGAGGATATGCTGCGCCAAACAAATAAGCACATAAAACAAAGAAATTCAATTTAAAAGAAAGATAAATTACTAATCAAAAATTAAGAATTAAGAAAAAACAAGAAGTAAACGATGAATTATAAAAATTACAATTAAAAATTTTAGAGCATTAAATGAGGTTTAAAACATTGATGCAGATGAGAAATTCAAAGAGTTTGCGATGAGGAGTTTTGCCTAAAAGATCATTCAATGCAGGATGATAAGTTTTAAAATATATATAGTAAAAACGTTTTAAAGCAGCACATGAAGTTAAAATATATATATATATATATATATATATATATATATATATATATATATATATATATATATTGACCAAAGCAATACACTTTTTTATTCTATAAAATAAGATATGAGCATTTGAAATTTTAGACAATTGTGCATTCAACAGCTTCCATATTTTTGTTCAAATATAGTCTGATTTAAGTTAATATATTGTTCTATCATATCTTATAAATGATAAAAAAATTCTTTAGACCATTTTTTAAAGTGAAGATATATATATATATATGTATGTATGTATGTATGTATGTATGTATGTATGTATGTATACTTCTATTGAGCCTTCTTTGAGCATGTATACGGAATATATTTTAGCTTTGAGAATATATTTTAACTTGAGCCCTTTATTTTGAAACATAAACAAAATTATACTTACTGGGAGAGTGAACATTTGTTATTGTGCATACTACGATTTTTTTAAACCTTTTTAACTTTTAGACTTTTTTCTATAAAATAAGATATGATCATTTGAAACTTTAAACAATAGGGCATTCAACAGTTCCATATTTTAATACAAATGTACTCTGATTTATGTGTATATATCGTCCTATCATATCTTATAAATGATAAAAAAATTTCTTTACACCATTTTTAAAGCGAAAACAGAAAACCATTTTAACTTTCTCCTAAATAAAATTAAAATTTATTATCATATTTCGATTGAGCCTTCTTTGAGCATATATACAGAACAAACATTTTAGCTTGAGTGATTTATTTTGAAATATAACCAAAATTGTGTTCACTAGGAGAGTGAACATTTGTTGTTGTGCATACTAAGATTTTTTTAAACCTTTTTAACATTCACTTTACTTTTCCTTACACACACACACACACACACACACACACACACACACACACACAACAGCTTCTATATTTGAGTACAAATGTGGTCTGATTTAAGTTTGTATATTGTCCTATCATATCTTATAAATGACGAAAAAGTTTCTTTAGACCATTTTTTAAAGCAACGACAAAATAACCATATTAACAATCTCCTAAATAGAATTAAAATATATTATATTTATATTGAGCCTTCTTTGAGCATATATTCAGAATAAACATTTTAGCTTGAGTAATTTATTTTGAAATATAACCAAAATTGTGTTCACTAGAAGAGTTAACATTTGTTCTTGTGCATACTAATATTTTTTAAACCTTTTTAACTTTTAGACTTTTTTCTATAAAATGAGATATCATCATTTGAATTTTTAAACAATTGGGTATTCAACAGCTTCCATATTTGAGTACAAATATAGTATGATTTAAGTTAATATATTGTCCTATTATATATTATAAATGATCAAATATTTCTTTAGACCATTTTGTAAAGCGAAGACAAAATAACCATATTAACTTTCTCCTAAATAGAATTAAAATTTATTATCATATTTATATTGAGCCTTCTTTGAGCATATAATCAGAATAAACATTTTAGCTTGAGTGATTTATTTTGAAATATAACCAAAATTGTGTTCACTAGGAGAGTGAACATTTGTTGTTGTGCATACTAAGATTTTTTTAAACCTTTTTAACATTTAGATTTTTTTTCTATAAAATAAGATATAATCATCTAAAATTTTAAACAATTGGGCATTCAACAGCTTCTATATTTGAGTACAAATGTGGTCTGATTTAAGTTTGTATATTGTCCTATCATATCTTATAAATGACGAAAAAGTTTCTTTAGACCATTTTTTAAAGCAACGACAAAATAACCATATTAACTTTTTCCTAAAGAAAATTTAAATTTATTATCATATTTATATTGAGCCTTCTTTGAGCATATAATCAGAATAAACATTTTAGCTTGAGCGCTTTATTTTGAAATATAAACAAAATTGTGCTCAATATGAGAGTGACCATTTGTTGTTGAGCAAACGAAGGTTTTTTGAAACCTTTTTAACTTTTATTATATTAATTAAACTAAAATCTGATTTCAGGCTATTTTTTATAAAGTATTTTATTATATGGATTTCCTTATTAATTGCTATTCATTCAAATGAATGCTACCATAAATTTTGTTACTTCATCCAAACAATTTTTACCCATATAAAACAATAAGTAGGACTATAATCTAGCGCTTTATTTTGAAATATAAACAAAATTGTGTTCACTAGGAGAGTGAACATTTGTTGTTGTGAATACTAAGATTTTTTAAAACTTTTTAACTTTTATTATATTGAAACTAAAATTTGATTTCAGACTATTTTTAAAAATTAATTTATTATATAGATTTTCTTATTAATTGCTATTCATTGAAAGGAATGCGTGGTCCCGTAAATTTTGTTTCGTGATTTAAACACCTTTTACTCATATAAAACAATAAGTAGGACTATAATCTAGCGCTTTATTTTGAAATATAAACAAAATTGTGTTCAATACGAGAGTGAACATTTGATGTTGTGCATACTAAGATTTTTTAAATCTTTTTAACTTTTATTATATTGAAACTAAAATTTGATTTCAGACTATTTTTAAAAATTAATTTATTATATAGATTTTCTTATTAATTGCTATTCATTGAAAGGAATGCGTGGTCCCGTAAATTTTGTTTCGTGATTTAAACACCTTTTACTCATATAAAACAATAAGTAGGACTATAATCTAGCGCTTTATTTTGAAATATAAACAAAATTGTGTTCAATACGAGAGTGAACATTTGATGTTGTGCATACTAAGATTTTTTAAATCTTTTTAACTTTTATTATATTGAAACTAAAATTTGATTTCAGACTATTTTTTATAAAGTATTTTAGTATGTAGATTTTTTATTAATTGCTATTCATTGAAATCAATGCTTGGTCCCATAAATTTTCTTTCGTGATCTAAACACATTTTACTGATATAAAACAGTAAGCTGGACTATAATGTAGCTCTTTATTTTGAAGTATAAACAAAATTGTCTTCACTAGGAGAGTGAACATTTGTTGTTGTGAATACTAAGATTTTTTAAATCTTTTTAAATTTTATTACATTGAAACTAAAATTTGATTACAGACTATTTTTTGTAAAGTACATTATTATTATATAGATTTTCTTATTAACTGCTATTCATTGAAATCAATGCTTGGTCCCATAAATTTTGTTTCGTGATTTAAACACCTTTTACTCATATAAAACAATAAGTAGGACTATAATCTAGCGCTTTATTTTGAAATATAAACAAAATTGTGTTCAATACGAGAGTGAACATTTGTTGTGCAACACACACACA
>CM063503.1:35127027-35209527 GCA_032207245.1 Pardosa pseudoannulata
AATTATCTTTTAGTTATTTCGAATTTTATTTGCCACAGTAATTAATGGAAGTGAAGAAATGAAATTGTCATTTCCACTACACCCTGGAAGTAGATAGAATTTGTTGTTAATACCGGTGATAAAATTTTCATTGCAACAAAAAATAATCGCGTATATATATATATATATATATATATATATATATATATATATATATATATATATATATATATATATATATATATATATATATATATAATATAACAGAAAATTATTTACGTAACATCTAAGTTCAGTGATAAAAAGTATGAAAATAATGCAGACGATATTTAAATAAAAATTGAGATGGTTAAATGTATGACATCATAATGCTAGAAAAGAAATGTTATTTTTACCTATTTATCCTATGTGACTATTAAAGGGGGACGGGTGGCATGGGGTGGCCCAATACTCCTAATTCATCAAGAATCGAATATGGTTGCCTGTATCCTTTCCAGGTACAACCGCTTCATAAATTCAAGAACAGACGGACAGATAACTTAGGCTATGTTTAAATAAGGGATTGGTTATTTTATAAAGATAGAAAAGTTAATTATAAATATTTTAGTTTAATCTACCTATATATATATATATGCATAAAAGTTTATCATAATTAAGAAAATTAATGTGCTCTTTATCCTAACCTAAAATGAGGAGAAACATTCCAAAGTATCACAAAGTTTTTCCATATAGTTTTTCTGCTTTGTGCTGTTAGAATCATATTGTATGTTTTTACATACAGTATGTTTCTATATTAACTTCATTTACTGGAATCAATTAATATTTTACAGCTAATTTATATAGCAGTGATTAAGTGTTAAAATTATATTTAAAGAATTTTGTTTCATATGACTTCTGATGATTTATATAACTTCAAATGTTCTAATTTTCGTCTTTTTATGTCTAGACTGTTAAGATCGAACTTTCATTTATTAATTTTTTCTCTTCTTTCTCTTTTTTAATTTCTTTAAATATTTTATTTTAATTTATTTAAATATTAAATGTCTATTAAAATATTTCATTTATTATTCTACAATTCCTTTATCAATTTTCAATTATAACTAACTAGCATTCCAATGGAAGCGCTCCAAAATTTTTGGCATCATACAGGCACTATCTCACCGATATATCTTTGTTTCATATGGCTTCTGTTGATTTGTATAACTTCAAATATTCTAATTTTCGTCTTTTTATGTCTAGACTGTTACAATAGAACTTTCATTTATTAATTTTTTCTCTTCTTTCTTTTTTTAAGATTTCTTTAAATATTGTGTTTTAATTTATTTAAATATTTTATTTTAATTTATTTAAATATTAAATGCCTATTAAAATATTTCATTTGTTATTCTACAATTCATTTATGAGTTTTCAATTATAACTAACTAGCATTCCAATGAAAGCACCGCGAAATTTGTGGCATTATACTGGCACTATCTCACGGATACATCTTTGATTTATATGACTTCTGTTGATTTGTATAACTTTAAATGTTCTAATTTTCGTCTATTTATGTCTAGACTGTTATGACCGAACTTTCATTTATTAATTTTTTTCTCTTCTTTTTCTATTTTAATTTATTTAAATATTGTTATATACAATATACAACCATGTTTAATAAAATATATATTAACCCAAATAATGTAATTATAAATATAGTAAAGCACAGTTTTGTACAAAATAATTAATGTCGCATAAAATTACATTATATAGAAGTGAAAGAGTAAATTTGTTATATTCTACTTACATTCTAAAATTAATTTCACTTTTCAGCTGTACTTTTCTACAACTGTACATATCATTGCTCAATTATTCCTAAGAAAAATATTCCACTACATTCGATGCATGCATATTCAAGTATATTGTATTAATCAATCTCGATGTTTTATTGACAAGCATTTAGCAAACTTTTGTGTTTGTTTGAGACACTGGAAACATTAACATTATTTTCTTCTTCAGCAGTTGTTCTGTAGATTGGAAGTTTTATTTCCAAATAATGTATTATTTCTTCCTTTCCGTAACTGAATAGAATATTATGGATTCACTCAAGCTCTTTTTTATTATACATATCATAAAAATGGTTAGCACTCATTATGAGAATAAAAACAAGAGTGAAATTATAGGAAATTCTTATGCTACTTAATATAAAGCTTCGACCGGCAAACGTTGTAGGGAAAGATTGTCTTATAAATACAAATTTCTTATAAGCAGGAAACACTTAACCGTAATACTCTAAACCTAGCTAAGCCAAACGATGGCTGATCTGTTAAGGCACTGATCTTCAGTACGTTTTCTTGGATTCCAATCCTCTTGTGGCACGGTTTTCGTAGCTGTTACGAAACAGCTTTAAGAAGTAGGTCCCGGTCTCATTAACTCTCGCGTTACAAAAGAGTAGTACTCCATACCAAACTTTTCTTTTCATAACGCAGTTTTCAGAAATTAATTTCCTATATAAACTTGTAAGAGATCGCTATAAATTTAATCTTTAAGAAAAATGTTTATTTATTTAGAAGATTTAAAAGATTTATTTCTAACAATTACTTTAGGAAACATATTATATAAATTGTTCATAAGCTATTTATATCAAGTACAATGAAACTGTTTTAAGTAAAAATATAAATGTCTGGTGTTACTGTTATTACTAATATTATGTTAAATCCCATACTCTTATTTTAGACAGTATTTAAAGCACGTTTAAGAGTAACTAAACTTATAGTTTGTTAAATGAAAAGTCAATTTTGCTTAAAATAAGAAAAAAATAAAGCTGCATCGTGGGCTTAACTAGAATATATATTTTACGTTTTATCCTATGATGTATATTAAAATAATCTTCAAACATATATTATTTACGAATATACTTAATGCAATCAAACGGTACTTTATAATTAATGTTATTTTGAAACTAACATTTCTTTCTCTTAGCATTTTAGTTGAATTACTTTTATCTAAAATTTAATCATAGTTTTTATTTACAATCTGTCATTGTATAAATAAGTTATAAATTTCTTAGGCAGTATCTTCTGTGCGAGGCTCTGAATTTTGTATAAGTTATAAAAATACTTCCCGTTTTGAGGATTATTCAAACTAGGGTTTTATAACTAAAGTGGCAGTCTTACGTTCTTACATAAATTAGTTTCTGCTGTTTTTTGTCTGGTTCGAAATATCAGATTTGATTAGTTTTCCTTCTAAAAGATTAACTTGTGGACTCGGGTGGTAATTATCTATTGGTTTAAAATATTTATTCTGCAAGGTATGGATTTCAACTTAGCTAATTAGAACTCTTGGGAATAAAGAGATCTTGGGCTTATATGGGATTTGTGATCTATTATTATAGTATTTTATAATGTATGTTTTTTGGCATGATTAAATAGAAAATGTATTGTTTCTCCATAACTGTGATTATATAACATTATTTTGTTTCTACGGGAGACCTGTAAAACAATCATGTGTTTCAACTATGCTCCATATCATAACTTTGTTAATAATGATTATATAATCACAGCTATCTTAAGATTATAGAATAAGATTTATAAAATATACTGTTGTTATTTCATGGATATTTGATCCATCCTTTAGCCAATAGTGTCAACATAACTTTTGTGTTTGGACTTTAATTATATAATATTAAATATTTCTTAATCTTATATAGCCATATTCAATTAATAATTTTCGATAAGCGTTTATGTATTCTGAAACAGTGGTTCCCATTTGACCTAGAATTCAAATAAATTGTATGAGAAACATGTTATTAAAATATACATTATTAGCAAAAGGTTTTAAATTGGCATGATGACATTAATATTAGTAAATTTGGTGGTATATTTTTCATCATTAATTTAAATCGCTGCATATTACTATTGAGAAAATGAATTTAACCGTTCGAGTGTGAAGAAGCGCTATCATTGTTCTTATATATTCTGTCAAAAATACCTGGAAGTGCGATCGTGGTGATGTATGTTACTATAAGTTTCCGATTATTTGAGAGAAAAATAAGGCTTAATCTCTAGTGTGAAAATTATAGTAAAATACATCAGTGGGATCACACTTGTATGCATTTTTGACACAGCACAAGACAAGCGCGATAGCACTTCGTAGGAGTTAAACGGCTAAAATATTTGTCGAAAAATGCGTTTGTTTGATTTTGAAACTTAACTTTTCACTATAATAATTTCCTGGGGGATGAGGTTGATCCTCATATTTTTCTATATTTTCCTTTCCCCAAAAAGCTTGCTTACTTATATATCACTGCTGACTTATACCACCAGTGTTCCAGGTGACTAAAGTGCCAACTAAACTCTTGCTGTTACTCGCACCAGCCGTTTCGGGGAGCAAACATCTTAAAAGATAATTATCTTTTTATCTTTTTTTCATTCATTGTATCCCATCCCAGTTTCATGTGGCAACGAGATAGTGGATAACAGTTAATGAACCGTAGTGTTTGTACAGATATTGAATTTCTATTAGCAAGAAATCAGTAAATCTTGAAGTAAGTTTGCGGTAGTTATCTCTCAAAGACTTGTCGAGTTTCAGTTTAGGCTTGGTTTACCGTCTTTTATCAAAGTAGAAACATATTATTGTGGGATCCTGGATCTACGATAATTCTGACTATGATTTTGTCAGTGACCAACTGCAGATGCAACGACGTCAGGTACAGATGATGACGATGACAAAGAACATGATAATATACCAGCACTGAAGTCTCACTGGTCATGTAAGCGAGGTGTAGCGGACAAAGTGTACCCGACGCTCACCACTTAATGCCTCTCCTCAGTATAGACACTATAGTACTTTAGACTCAAATTAGAAGGATTGAATTATGACGAGTCTGCTGATGACGACGATGCCCGTAGCAAAATTTTATGTTTAATTAGTTTACACTCCTTAATCGGTATCTTATGCTTGTGTGCTGTCAAAAATGTTTCATTTATCATGTTCAATCAGTATTTCCCGGTACCTCCCCCCCTTATTGATGTTACTTTGACAGTGAGATTAAAATTCCTTAGTGTTAATTATATATAAGGATAAACGTGTTTTACGCATGTTAAAACAAAATGTTACATTAATTATTTTACTACAAGCAATATGTATCATACTTGGGATTAGTAGGAAAGAAAAATAAGCAGACAGTACAATTTTCTCATTTAGTGAGAAGCAAATCCTTTTCCATAGAGTTTACGTATAATTCGTTAACGATTAATGTGTTCTGACATTAATCCTCTACTTTAATCATTAACATTACTTTCTCGTATTAAACCTTCTTCAATCTCTTTACCTCATAAATTATTTTACTTTAAAAATTTGCTCGACAGAAAATAAATTTTTATTTGCAATCTAATTTAAAATTATATTCACATATTTAAAATTAGAAGGTTACATTAATATTTTGAACATTGTTGAGATATCTCTCAAGTTTAAATTAAAGTTTGCGCTACAGAATTCTAAAATTAATTACATTTCATATTTTATTTTGACTGTTTGTAGAAACACAAACTCTTTATGAAATACTTGGCCATATAAATAACTTCTAGCTTTTTTTACTTAAAGCTCTTTGAATTGCATTTGTTTTCTCGTTTATATATGAAAATACAAGACATACATTACCTCTCCTTTATGCATACTACTTTTAAACTGAATGAAATAAGTATTATTAACAAAATAATTTCAAACATTTTAATTATTCATTTTAATAACATTTTTCATTAATATATGATTCTTTCTAAAAACTACAAGATTGTTTTAGATTAAATAAACTAAAACTAAATAGATTGTTTCCATGAATTATTTCTTTTTTAAATTAAGAAATACTTAATCTAAAACTAAAAAATCAGTTTTATTAAGTATTGAATAATAACTTAACTACCATTGGATATTTTGTGCATAACTTTTAAATTTAATAACCTATTAATAAATTCATATAATGCTTTTAACGTGAGTTTATTCTGTTCTGTATAACATTTATGAAATATTCTGAAAAAGTAATGACTTAATAATATAAGAAAAACATCCTAATGTTTATAGCTTAAAGTCATTTGTTGGAAAACGTTAATGGAAAACTACATGAATATAAAATTGGGTGGATTTTTGCATGAAAATTGTGTTTTACAAAATTTAAAACAATAGTAAATGTTAACGACTCAATTAATTATAAATTTATTTTCATGCAGAAACGCGTATGTGACACTGGAAATATGTAATTTTAGTTGCAAGAAATATGTATTATAAGTCTAGTGATCAGGTACATTAAGCTAGTACTTTACAAACTGAAATATGTGTTTATGTGTACAGAAAAAGAAAACGAGATCAAAATGTTATTTTCTGATAAGATTACAGAATGATAAACACATACTGCTAACCATTATTTTCTCTAAAGACTTTAAATTCCAAATATTAGAGAAAGGCAATCACGGAATCTAATGAATTTGGTGGCAATACTCACGAGTTACAGACACACAATCTATACAGCGCAAAATTAATTGGAAGTACATTAAACCAAAACTTTATAAACTGAAAGTTTTGTATGCACTGCCAGAAGAAGAAAAGACATCAGAATTGAGTTTTCTGACATGATTAAAAAGGTGTACTGGTTTTCTCTCATACATATATATATATATATATATATATATATATATATATATATATATATATATGTATATATATGTATATATATATATATATATATATATATATATATATATATATATATATATATATATATATATATATATATATATATATATATGTATATATATATATATGTATATATATATATATATATATATATATATATATATATATATATATATATATATATATGTATATATATATATATATATATATATATATATATATATATATATATATATATATATATATATATATATATATATATATATATATATATATATATATATATATATTATATATATATATATATATATATATGTATATATATGTATATATATATATATATATATATATATATATATATATATATATATATATATATGTATATATATATATATATATATATATATATATATATATATATATATATATGTATATGTATATATATATATATGTATATATATATATATATATATATATATATATATATATATATATATATATATATATATATATATATATATATATATATATATATATATATATATATATATATATATATATATATATATATATATATATGTATATGTATATATATATATATATATATATATATATATATATATATATATATATATATATATATATATATATATGTATATATATATGTATATGTATATATATATATATATATATATATATATATATATATATATATATATATATATATATATATATATATATATATATATATATATATATATATATATATATATGTATATATATATATATATGTATATATATATATGTATATGTATATATATATATATATATATATATATATATATATATATATATATATGTATATATATATATATATATATATATATATATATATATATATATATATATATATATGTATATATATATATATATATATATATATATATATATATATATATATATATATATATATATATATATATATATATATATATATATATATATATATATATATATATATATATATATATATATATATATATATATATATATATATGTGTGTGTGTGTGTGTGTGTGTGTGCAATATATTATTTTTCTCTAGTCCCAATAATTATGTAGACACTATTATTTTTACTTCTCCTAGGTATTGGGCAAGAAGAAACCTAATCCAGCTAGCATTAATAACGTACGATATAGTCTGGCCACAAGAGAACGGCACAAGTCTAATTAAAACTTTATTTTATGCAGCTAAATCGGACATCTTTACTTGTCAACGAAAGACCAAAGAAAAACACAAAAATTACTCTGCTAAAAGCAGAGGTGCACACAAGAACAAAGACAGAAGAAATTTACTAAGCGAATTAAGTGTTAAGATGAGGAAAAAAGCTGAGGCATTTGCCCGTGATAGTTGGAAAACGTGTTGGATAGACAGAAAATTTATATCTATAGGATAGAAAGCTTTGGGAATTGTATCGAAAAAGTTTTAAGTCGAAGAGACTGCTTTGATTAAGATAATTAGAGGCTGGGAAGAAGATTGTAAGGAATTAGAATGGGAGAGAGGAGTTTTTTTTAAGAAAATATTAAAGCTAAATAATTTTGATATATTACACACCCACACATATGTATGTATATATATTTATATATGTATGTATATATATTTATATATGTATATATATTTATACCAGTGAATTGTAAATATGGAACTCTAATAAATAAACTAAAATGCATTAACAAAGCCATTTTAAAGTAAACAATTTCATATACATACATATATACATAATTTTTATATATGGCCAATATAACCTTTAAAAATATTTGATAAAGCTAATACCCGTTACTATTAGGGATTTATAGTAACTATGCGACTTTCAGCAGACACACATTTCTCTAAAATACAATTTTCAGTTTCGTTTTCTAAAATAGAGAAATAAATTTTTCCTTGGTTAAATTGAAAAATTTTCACTTTCCGTGACTTTAAAAAGAAGGTTTATATATACATGGTATTCATGCAAAATAAAATTAAATGCAAAGTACAAGAAGTCACTTTTTGAGGTATGCGCACCATTTAAAAGAAAAAGGGTTTACATCTTGGAAGTTAAATATGCATAAATATGCGCATATATTTTTGTACACTTTGTTATAAGTTAAATAGCATCTTGAATTCATTTTTTCGAAATATACGTTTAATGCATTCTAAAGTGTTCAGTATTATTTTGCTTTTAAGTTAAATATTTCTACTCGAATGTTAAAGGAATTTATAAAACGTAGGTATTAGAAAATTCTAAAATAAATCCTGTAATATTTTATATGATAAAATGAAAATGATGCAACAATTAGAGCCTTACATGGAAATATATGTTATGAATGGTAAAGGTTACTTTTTTTATACTTTTCCATTTATGTTTTTAACGACAAGATGAGCAACAATTTCTCGTCCAACACAGATTCTTCCTTATTATTTATGAAACTGAAAGTCAGGGCAATAAATTTAGAAAACAAACATGTGGAAATGAATTTATGTATTCTTTTAGATGGCAACAGTTTTATTTTCTTCCTAAATATTTAGAAAATAACTTATATGGTGAATCTTGATACAAGTGCAAAAGATGTTATAAAAAGTTCTGAAGTTCTAATATTTATAAACCAGATGTATTAATTAGATTATATTAAAAATATATATTACTCTGAAACAACATTTCTCATCGTAAAATATAACCTACTTCTTTAGTGAGCCTAATTACAATAAGATGAGTCATAAAAGTGTAATATAGAATAAGTCATAAAGATAATATAACTTATATTTCATAGCATATCATATGGAGATCTTATTTATTACACTTTTTCTAAGACAAGGATTCTTGTCCAAGTACTATAAGATAAAATGGTATTATATATGATTAGTTTATAGCTTATTCTAACGTTTGTCAAATGTTTGACAAAATGTAGTGTCATTCATTATGAGAAATGCTTTCATATGTATTTACATATTCCTTCTTAAATTTTATTTTCTTAGATGATTTTTGTATCATATTATTTTATTTTATCAATCTTATATTTGTTTTGTATCTCTAAAACTAGTAAATGGTTATACAATGTCGATGCAATTTATGCAAATGTTTAAACAAAGTTTTTACTCAAAAAATGTTTAAAACTTTTATTAGAATTTTAAGGGTGTAAAGAGAGATGAACGAGTAGTTAGCTGGCAAGAAATTCAATTACAAATATGATTAGTAAAAAAAATCCTCTATTTTTAAAGGTATATATATTCTATTCATAGCACAAGTTTTTTTATAACAATCTTTGTGTCCAAACACTTAGATAATATTTTCATGTAATTTATATTGTGGCTCCACGACATTCTGCTGTCCACACATGGGACAAGAAAACAACAAAATATAAATAAAAAATAATATAACATTGTCCAAGTTAATATAATTAGAGATGATAAAATAATAAAAGATAATAAAAAATTTTATGACAAGGTCAACGATCTATAAATAAAGACAGTGGAGAAACAAAACTGCAAAATTTGTGACTGCAGGGCACACAGTCCGGACTCACAACTGGTTGGGGGTCTGTACAAGCTAAAGCAGATCCTATAAATAAGATTAAATATAATCGTCAAATATGCATCCGACAAGGACATTAATAGATTACTCTAAAAATCTACCATCTAGATATATTATACGACCAAAATGAAAGAACAATTGGGACGTTATACATTCTTTTGCAAACCGAGAAAAATAAATGAAGAAAAGTTGAATTCACATCCATCTAATTTTATATCAGATTTTAGTTCCTAACAGCATACGAATAATTATTTTTGATATTTTATCCTTAATCAAATTATTCATCAACTTCATGAAGAAAAATAGAAACTTATCGCTTATTAATATGCATAAAAATGAATTTTCCATAGATAATCAGATTTTCTATTTTTGCCCATTTTTCTCAAACAAATGAATTAAATTAAAGGGTGAATTTAATTATATTCCGAAAAGATTATCCACGATCCTTTTTAGGCGGTGAATATTTCATTAATTATTCTAAAATTTTAAGGTAAAGAACTTGTTGAGATAGCACATTTTTAAAATTTTTGATAAAATTTAGAATCAAATGAAATTTCTAAATCATAGATAAAGTGTTTATGCAATCTTGGAGTTGAAAATGTGTTATGATTTTATTTCTAAAAAAATTTCGAATTTCGATGAAATATGCGAGAAACTCCAAATAATTATTTCCTAATTGATTAATTTCTTTTCTTGTATTGTATTTAACAAAAAATATTAAAAAACTTCATAGGAATATATTTGAAAGGTTGTATTTCTTTGTATTTGAATATACCTGAAATATTCATTCTGTAGTATAATTTCAGGAATTACATGTAATATTTTAAGCAACCGTAATAATTATTGATTCTTTCATAAATGTTATTCAAAATAAATGAATGAAAATTTCTAAGTAGAACTTTATATTAATACAGAAATGTTGAGAATAAAATTTTATTTTCTGTAATTTAATCTTCATATTACAATTAATGAATAATATTAATATAATATAAAGGTTCAGGAATTATAGATAATATTAGTTATGGGTTTTTGTTTAATATTCATATATAATACATTTCAATGATAATTTTCTTCTGTGAAACTACAAAACACTACATAATTTTAAAGGGATCACTAAAATTTAAAATCGGTAAAAAAATTTGTATGTTTTTAAAAGAATAAAAAATAATTTTAGGAATGTTCATGCGAAGAAATAGTCCTCATTAAAAAGTCATCATATCGTTAAAAATATAAAAAAAATGATTTTCTTAATATTTTTAACTTTTCTTAAGATTTACCAAAGGCAATCTCTATATTGCTGAATTTATAATTAATAATAGTAATATATTTCATTATAATATTTAGTACAGATGAATACAAATTTTTCAAAATGTATTTACGCTTAATGAATGTAAGATACAATAGCAGATTTTCATAGATTGTCAAATTAATAGTTGCATTTTCTTTTAATATTATTTAAAGCAATAAGTCAGAATTTTTCTAGATTTGATTTATTGTGAACAGGGAAAAGTGATTTTCCTCTGGTTTAATCCGATGAAATAGCTACAATGTACCGCCTATTGAAGCAGAGATAAATAAACAGAGTAATAAATGCAAAGCAAAAGTCTTTAAGGAAATATAGAAAGCCGGTAATTGTTTTTCAGTTACAAATAACCTGAAGTTTCGAGCAGACAAAATTCATTTTTTGGGGTAAATTCTGTTTAATCTGCTTTAAGATCTGAGTTTCGGTGTTTATTCATTTATCTGTGTAGTTTAACATAAATAGGAATTTATCGCCAATGCCGAATGATGGCCTAATAGTTTGGGCGCTGATCTTCGTAACCGGAGTTCATGGTTTCGAATCCCGTTGTAGCATAGATATTCGCAGTCGTTCGTAATACGCTTTAAACAATAGGTCCTGGTCTCATTACCCCTCATATTGCAAAAAGGAGACCGTAGCACTCCTAACTAAACTAAACAGCTAAGTAATTCATAATATGTGCTATTCTTAAAAGAAAATCGATTTATTATCATATCAATCAGAGTTTTACTGTTTATTATTGTATAATTTAACATAAATGTGAATTCATTGGTAACAGATTTAAGAGTTTCTTGCGTTGTTAAGATAAGACAGAATAAACAGTTAAGCGCATCTTAATATGTGTTATTCATTGAAGAAATTCAATCTGTTATTATCTTCATAAGATTTTATTTATATAAAATCCCCTATATAATAATAGCTTAAGTTATCTATCCGTCTGTGATTCAATTTATGAAGTGGTTGTACCTGGAATGGATAGAGGCATCCATATTGGATTTTTGTTGATTTTGGATTAGCAACGTTCGAAATCCATCCCTTCCCCCTTTTTCTAGCCTTTAATACCATTATTCCAAGTTCTAATTTTCCCGGTTAGGAGTAGGTGATTAAATTTATCAATTTATCACATAATAAATAGGTAAAAATGACTTTTTTTTCTAGCATTATGACGTCATTCCTTTAACCATCTCATTTAATCATTTCTTATTTTAAATTATTTAAATATCGTCTGCATTGCTCTCATACATTTTATCATTGAACTTAGATATTACGTAAATAATTTTCTTTTATATTTGGCATAAATAATAGATTAGGTATATATGTGATAATTTTAAATTTAATTATCGATTATTTTTTGTTGCAATGAAACTTTTATCACCTGTAATAACAAATTGTATCTACTTCCAGGGTGTAGTGGAAATGATAGTTTTCTTCCTTTACTTCCATTAATAACTGTGGCAAAAAAAATTAGGGAAGAATTTAACGATAATTTTGACTTAGCTAAGAAGACTTTGAATTATCTTTCTAAATGAATTCAACGTGATTCTAAACTTTATTCACAGTATCGGGAGACATTAGAGGAGTATGAAGATAAACAAATTATTGAGAATGTACCAGATAATTCTCAGCCAAAAAACAAATCCTTTTTATCTGACTTATAGGGTACTTAACAATTCTGGAAAATTAAAAATTTTATTGTTACCGTCATAAGACGAGCTATATGCTAGTATAAATATATTAATCCAGAAAACGTAGTTAATTTGAAATAATACATTTACTTTACCAGATATCTACGAGTTTTTTTAAATTATGTGGCAATTTATTTTTTTGACCTATTTTCAAATTAAAAAATGGTACTTCTATAAATGTATGTCTAAAAATACCTAACAGTCGATTAATGGGAAAAATTAATTTTAAATATAATATTCGTGCGAAAGTCTCCTAATTTTGTATTGAATTCATTTCCTATATCCTTAACTGCAGATAAAATATAGAACAGTATATTCTTATTCAAACACATTGACGAACCATATATCCTACTGATCACATTTGAGTTTCAGTGATCGTTCCTATTATAAAAGTTTTCACATTTTCAAACTGTTCTTTGCTGTCATACTTATTCTGGTATATTCTTTTAATGGAACGAAAAGCTGAATTTTTCTTACTATGCTGGACATTTCTACTGTCTGTTGATCTTAGAATTCCAAGCAGCAAATGTAGATTATGATTTTCAAAATTAACCTAATTATATTGGCAGAAAATTGCCTAAATATAGTTTCTTTAAAACCAGCAGTCAAAACTGCTAATTTACCTATAAATATAATATATGAGCTGGATTACTTAACAATGTACTTAACTATTGACAGTGGTAAAAAAAATATTTTTATTTCATTAGTAACACAGAAGCATTTTATACATTTTATAGTGTATTTATTGCATACTTTGTCCAATTTACGTTTGTGAAATAAAGCAGAATTTGATATTCCACACTAATATATAACACTATCTATACTCTAATTTCCTAATAAAAATAAAAACACAAGAAAAACAATCACAGAAGCAATGAGATAGTTATTAAAAAGGAATGCGAAATATGAAAAGAATAGGATTGTCAATTATTCTAAATATACAGTAAAAACTAGTGTTGACTGACGGTTCAACTACCTCCATATATGAGTAAATTGATATTAAAATAGAAACACAAGCATTACAGTAATATGAACAGTTAAAACTCTCCGAGGAATTAAAAAGTTACAAAAAATTCTTTCTTCTGAGCCAAACAAGATATGCAAGGTAGAATTTAATCTTTGGACAACCACGCCATCTATACGCAACTTTTATTAGAAATTGAAAACATAGAAGTAAACAAATAGAGGAGAAGGAGCAGGAACTTGATTTTTTCGCCTAACGAGTATACGTTTACTTCAAGGTTTCGTGGTAAGGGAAAGGCGATTCCCTTAGCCTCGTTTTTTCTCAAACCGGCATCAATACTTTCGTCACGAGGGTTAACAGGGGAAAGAAAATTGCCATAACTTCAATATCAAAATGTTTGCCAAGAGTTTCCCTGATTGTAACCATAAGTGTCAGAAAGGAAACAATATTGATGGTAATGTTTCGGTTTATGTTTTTACATCGAAACTATTTAATACAGAAGAATGGCAATCAGACAAACATACGACTCGTGGCAGGGGACTGATTATTACGCGGGCAAGCCCGGGGTTCCTCCAGGAATAGAGGGCCCCAAATAAATTATATATTATATATATATATATATATATATATATATATATATATATATATATATATATATATATATATATATATATATATATATATATATATATATATATATATATATATATATATATATATATATGTATATATATATATGTATATATATATGTATATATATATATGTATATATATGTATATATATATTATATATATATATATGTATGTATATATGTATGTATGTATGTATATATATATTTATATATATATATATATATATATATATATATATATATATATATATATATATATGTGTGTGTGTGTGTGTGTGTGTGTTTTTGATATTTTAACCAATGAATATTTTTATAGTAAGTTTGAAGTACTCAATAAACTTATAGAAATGTAACTCTAAAAATGTATGTATTTTCTCTACATAAAATCGTCATAATTGCACCTAAAAAGGAATAGGCAAACAGAACGTTCGATATATATATATATATATATATATATATATATAACAGATACAGACTCAAATGAAATATTAAAGTAATATAAATGAAAGATAATATAATTTTAATACAATAATGAATTTTTAATGCGCTATGCAGCAATTACAAACATCCAAAGGTATAAAATACTATAAAAAATAGATAAAACAAAAAATAGAACCTCAAAGATGGACCAAAAACAACAGTGATATGACTAAGGGGAGTTGAGAGCCCCACTCTGGTTTAAACCGTTTTTTTAATGAGGAAACATCATACAACCACAATAAAAAGTATATAAAATATAAAAATATATAAGATAGGGGATGATCTCCATAATTAAAACACCAAGCAAAAATCAAGCAATCATTGAAAGAGTAAACAAAGATAGAAACAGCAATCGAAACTTTATGCGATGGTGTACTTTTCAATTTGCTAAAATCGACCGAAAATTTGAATTTTCGATTTTAGTGAATGAATATATCATTAGGAATACGAAGAAAAAAGAATTTTTTTTATTCCCATCATTTTATCGTTACTTATGAATATTTACATAAGTAAACAAATCGATCACGCCTTTTAAAGGGCAACTCTTATGTAAACAAACCTCCTTTTTTGATCTTTTTCTTTCAAACTCCGTGATTTTTTAAAATTTTATTTAGCTTCGAATGGAAGCTGGTACTTAACTACATCGCTAACTGTGAATGACGGCGTGGTTTGTTTAAGTGTGGTTGTAAGTTTCACGTGATTGCGATTAGTTTTAGTTCCTCATCAGCGTACTTTTATTTGAATTATCTCTATACTCTGATATTTTTATTCTTCATTTTATACTTCTAGCGTTAAATTTGAGAGGTTTACTTTTGTAATTGTTGGTTTACAATGCACAACATTAGTTCACGTTGGCGGAAGCCGAAAGGTCGGTCATGCAAACAGAGAAAGTTGCAGCTGCAAATGCAATGAAACATTTCTGTACTGATACAGATTCTACACCAATAAATGTTGAAGAGACTGTAAAAATATACAATAATATTCCCTAGAAAAATATACAATAACTGATAAAAATTCGTGGTCTGCTTTATTAAGCACAGTCCCATGCAGTGTATGCAATTAGATCAACTGTTCGAATGTTTCATCCGAGAAGTCATACGGATTTTCTAAAAGCTGAGAATTGTTTTGCTCTGAATGTAGACACATTTATGCTAAAAATTTTTCATAGATTCTAAAGAAATATTTTCTAGAAAAATTATCATCAATAAAAAATATTGTGAATGTATTTCTTGGCGTTGGGAAAGGTCGTGCTGCCCTGGAAACTTCTTCCATGGAAAACTTCCTCCAAACATTTGCTAAATGTTTGGAGGTATTGTCAAGCAGAAATGAACCCGTAAAAGATGAGTTTCTGCAAGCAACTAGAGAAATGGTGCTTAAAGCCATTTTGAAGAGAAGTCGGCTGTAAATGAGGACGCCATGATACATATAACTGTATCATATGATGGCACTTGGCAAAAAAGAGAACCTACCTCTTTATATGGCATTGGTGCTGTTATTGACATAGCTACAGGATTTGTTGTGGACTACGAAATTATCTCTAAATACTGCCCTGATTGTTTATCAGCTGCTCGTGACCTACAAAGTAAAAGTGTGGAATTTACAATTTGGCAGAATGGCCACAAACCAAATTGTCAAAAAAATTTGACGGTTCATCAGGAAGTATGGAGATGTGGGCAGCACTTATTTTGTGGAAACGCTCAATTATGAAAAATAAAATGCGATACACAACAGTGCTTTCTGATGGAAAACTTATCAGCATCTTTTAGAAGCAAATGTGTATGGGGCAGAAAAATCCATTTCAAAAGAAGAATGTGTTAATCACATATCTAAAAGATTGGGAACTGCCTTGAGGAGTAAATTTAAAGAGTGGCGATTAAAAGGTGTCACAATTAGTGGTCATAAAAGAGGGAATTTAAAAGATGAAACTATTACCAAACTCCCAAACTTTTATAGGAAAGCTAAAAATGATAACGCACCGGATGAGAAAAGAGGAAAACCTCTGTATTTGCCACATTATATCACTGTATGTCAACGAACAGAAAATTGAATCATGCAAAGTGTTCTACTGTCTTCTCCTCGTGGTGCTTTTCAACGTCTAATCAACGACTAATAGATCTTGGTAAAACTCCAAGAACCCATGATTTAATGAAAACCCATTGGCTGAGAATGTGGTTGCAAAGATCTTACCGATGTATGAAAGGTTGACATCAGATGATCTTCTTCAACGTTGCATCTCTGCAAAAACGTAGAATGCATAGTGTTATATGGAGCAAATGCCACAAGGAAGTTTTTGTGTCCAAAAAACGATTAGAACTGGCAGTGACTTTAGCTGTCAGTGAATACAATCTTGGGTGCATAGAATCCCTAAAAATTTTGTATAAAAATATACAAAGTAATGCAGACTCTATATCCATTGCTTAAAGGAAAAACAAACGCAGAAATCAGCAAAAAGTTCTGCGATCTTCAGAATCAAAGCTGGCATTTTCAAAAAGATTAAAGATAAAAGTTTTAAATTATAAAAAAGAGAAGCACGAAGGCACTTTATGGTTATGAGTTGTTTAAATTACATCTAGACTTGTGGATTAGGCCTCTGGGAAAAACCACAATAAAAAAACGCGCCTAAGAGTCTTACCCCACTTGGGTGGTGAGGAAATAGACTCATTTAAAATAAATTAAATATTATTTATTACATAAAGTTTTTTAACTTTGTATAAAATTATAAAAATCTAAAAAGTTATAAATAACAGCATTCAGTTTTTAAGCAGGCAAAGTAGAGCTTTATTACCAAAGTAACTAGTCCAATAACGACTGATTTTGTTTTGTCAAAATATTATTTTCTTACAATTTTCACTTATTTAATTTTTAATATGAATCTATATATCTAAGGTAAGTAATATCATCTCTTATGTAGTATTTAATAAATAATTTTTTATGATTTAAAGCAATAATTTCAATTGCTGTTTACTCAGAAGTAAAATTTTCATATATTACAAATGTTTACAGTACTCGAAACGCATTGAAAATAGATCATTGTCTCTGAAATACAAGTATTATTTACGTTAGAGTATATAAAATAAAGTCTAGTTGAAGCGGGTATGTTTTTTGAAGCATATAATATGTTAGTTATGCATTTTAATTAACCGCTATACCTGTTTATTCTGCAAAATATGTGTATCCTTATAATATTTTTTTTATCTTTACATTTTCTATGAATGTTTATGGAAACAATAAATTTTTTTGTAAAGTCTATAAAGTATATAAATTTTTTTATAATATCCTATGCAAAATTGAGCTAATTATTCAATTAAGCTTATTATGAAACAATTAATAATTAATAGCTCCAAAACTAATTAATATTTTGCATTCAAATTTTTAAAATATTGATATATCAATAGTACTAATAACATAGTCAGTTTTCAAGTAAATTAATGTAAAAGATAAAAGTTTGCTCTAAAGGTCCACCGTCGCCTTAAGTCTATTACACCTAACCAAAAGTTAAGGATTATGTTATTTATTGTTTTGGTGTAAAACAGGTGTGTAAGAAGAAACGGTTGATATTAAACAAATATCCAAATAATATCAAATAATTTAAATTAAACTTTACTATTAATAATATTTAAACTTACATCTAAAAAAATTAACTCAGCCTCATCATTTTTAACAGTTTCAACCAATTCCAATCGATCAGGATAAAAACCTAATGATAAATCCATATTACTGAAAAGAAAAAGATTAAAATATCATCTATATATCTAAAATATAGAATATCCTTTAATAGTGGGGAGCCCATTTCAAAGGTGTGATGGTAAAAATCTCTTAAAATGGATGATCAACAGCCACAAATAGAAATGACATGTATTTGTCTGTAAAATTCCCTACCATTAAACAAATAAATCGTTTAACCCAGATTTAACAGTGCTTTATATTTGGCAAATGTTACAAACTCTACTAGATCATACCGTTCAAACATATTTAAAATAATTCATATAAATCCTGAATGTTAATTGAACTGAAAAGATCAGTAAAATCAAAACTTCGAAAATTGACAAGAATTTCATATTGTTTTTCTTTTAACTACTTCCAAAACTATTACCCATTATAAAACATCCATCTTTTTAATTTTTATATACACATGTTTTAGAATTTTTCATTTTCTTGTTTAAGGTAGGTGTTGTAGCCTATTGTAACAGCATAGAATTTTTATTGTTTTTTTTTATGAAACTTAGGAATTATAACTAAATAAGGGAATTATATATACCTGATTGTAAGACCGTGTAAGATTGTACTAAAGTATGGAAGAGTTGTTGCAGCATAAAAACCGATTTTAACCAGAGTGAGGTTCTCAACTCAACCCATTCATTTCGAAACGTCATATCACTGGTTGCTTTTGGTCACAATATTATCTCAAAATATTATCTTCGATTTGAATTTATGTGAATATAAATTAAAAAACATAATACTTCAATCACATTCCGCATGATATTCTCGAAAACTCAAAATTCTTTAATCTTAAATCGCTGCTACAGGAAAAATTGTGTCATCTTCGTTAAAAATAAAATAAATGAATAATTGAAATTAGTTCTAATCATATGAATTTTATCTGTGTTTATGAAGATATAAGAATGAATTTTTTGGTATAATGAAAATTCCGTGAAATATTTCTGATTCTGTAGTAAAATGTTTTCAACTCTCTGAAAGTTGACTATAAATGTTTCAACTATAAATTGTATGATATAAGCGTTTGAGAAAAAATAAGTCTATTTTTATTGTTGTTGATGTTGTAACGATCCGTTACATTACCCGAAGGAGAGAAGAGTCCAAAGAGGCGACCTTAAAAGACCTTCACAGCTGACATCTATTGTTACCAGTAGGTTAGAACGCGTGGTCCGGACAAAGCCGCTGTGTACCGGGTTTCCGTCAATGAAACAGAGGTAGTCACTTAACTGGAGTTAAATTAAAAATATCAATAAGCCGGAGCCAGTGTGTCTACGGCTTTATGATGTCTATTGCCCGTCAAGAGACTCTGATAATAACTATACACTGAGTGATGATTGGGTCCACTGTATCTCACATATGGACCGCTAATGTATTTATGATGACCGGTCGGTTAACTTAAAGATGAACTTCGCCAAATCTGGAAAAGAGTCAGCTGAGCCAGGCGGGATGTTTGACCCCGAAATTCCTTCATCATCTATCTGCAAGGTTCCTGAAACCGAGACCCTGAGAGGATTGGCTGAGAGGAGAAGAGGCGGGTTTTTTTTGTGGAGCTCGAGAAGAGACCATTTGTCTCTCCGAACTGCTGGACCTGGTTTTTCTTCAGAGACCACCAGCGTCTCTTTTTCTGCTAAGAAGTCGACCCTCGACTTCGGGATCTCATTCCCGCTAAGCTACTTCGTGCTTTGAAGTAGGTGGCTAAGAGTTGACCCTTACTCTCATTGGTGATCGTCTTGTATCCTTTGATTCTCACCGAACTCACTCCAGCGAGATACGTACTCTGGGCGCTTCGAACCTCAGTGTAGAAAGATAACTGTTACGGATCATCAGACCAGAAGGTCATAGTGTCAGAGTCCTGTACCTGGACTAATTTGGGAACTGTTCCTGTATCTGAGAATTACCAACTTCACTGTACACACGTGTTTTATATTTTTAATGCTTATATCAGCACGAAATTTCAGAACCAATGGAATTAATTAATCGTGTTTATAGATGTATATAAATTATTCCCATGAATTAATCACTTAATCAAGATTAAATAGATGTTCAGCATGTATCCTTGACGGACTCGCTTGCCGTTACTCCAGTACGTCACAATGTATATACTAAACTATGTACAAAACAAAGTGCAAGAAGACACAAGAAAGGAAGAGATAAATAATTTTCAGTAGGAAATCGACAACTAGTCATGCAACATCAGTATTCATCGATGAACTGATAACCGGCGAAACTCATCAAATGATAATATTAACCTTCTGACTGCTCAATTTGTAAACCCAGATCTCTTTAAAAATTGCGTATTTTTTTGTTGCATAGTCTAAGTGTATATATAAATTGGAGAATTGAAATACTAATTTTTTTCTAGAAAATTATTTTATATTGACTTTTATCATGAGAAACTAAGCTTGCAGAAAAACTAATTTCACATGTTATCACATAAAAAATTTATTTTTACTAAATTTCAATTGAAATACAGTTAATTTCTATTTTTAACATACTATCTATAATTCTATTATCTAATATAACTATAGTTCTAGTCATATAATTCATATACAATCATATACAGTATTAGACATTTAATTATTACCTAATTAAATGTCTAATACTGTATACAATTTATTCCACTGATTAAATGGGCAAAAGGTGGCATGTGCTTCTTAATAAAGGAAGAAAAACACATGCCAGCGAAAATCGCGGGATAAGCAGTCAGAGGGTTAAAGCTTTGTATAAAAAACCATAACTTTAATTTTTCCATAATACCCAACAATACCCAAAAATAAAATAAAAATGCATGTTTTGGATCTACTGATAATCAAAGTTTACTATTTAACAATTTTAAATATGTATACAACATATTTTGTTACATAATAAATAAAAAGTTATTTCATTCTTAAGTTTAGCTTCCACTTGTTTTTTTCCATTTATATAAGGAAACCATCATCAATTATTCGTCCTGGTATTTTTTGTGGCTAGGTGGTAAGATGAAACTTTAGATAGCATATATGTGTAAAATTATAACCGAATAGTAAATTTATAGTCGGCGAGTTAGCTGGCAAGAAATTTCCTTCCTTTTCTCGCAGGAACAAATTATTTCTCTGCTTTATTTTCTCTTTGAGAATCTTCTCTAGGAACTAAGCGATGATATTTTTGTGTTTCTTCTACTTTCTCACTGTATAATAGATTTCTAAACTAGAAATTATTTACGTTTCTAGTTTAGAAACGTAACTACGTATTACGTTTAGCATTTTTCGTTTTCTATATAGATAATGAATCAATAATAAAAATTATATTTCAAGCAAAAAGTAGGTGTGTTAATACAGTTTTATGTGTTCTGAAAATATTTTACTTTATCTATTAATTTGCTATTTAACTATTTGTATTAAGATTAAAATATAAAGAGTTTTAAAAAGTAATTTTAAAGTTATAAATAAATGTTAAAACGTGTTGCTGGTGTAAAATGTCTTTGTGAAGCCTGTACTAAAAACAAAACTTGTTTCTATTACTGTTTTTAATTTTTAAATATGCTGCAGTTAGTAAACTATAAATAAATATTTTGTGTCAAGAATATGCGACACTTTAAATAACCATAACTTGTAGCTTTCCCAGTTAAATATCATAAATAATAAATTATTACGAAGGAATATGAATTATTTCAGTTTATATAGCATATTACAGGAATATTTTGGAATAGTAATGCTCATTCACGTAAAGAAAGAAACTGAATTTTAACACTGTGCGAACTTTCTTTGTAAAGCATGTATTTACAATTGAAATTTCAATAATAATTATCATTTGAAACACAATAAAAAATGTTAATGATATTAAAAACGTGGTTCAATACATTATTCTCCTTAAATTAGTGTAATGTATGTAAACATATCTATCCCTCCCATTATCTCTCTCATTTACAAAATACACCATATATATATATATATATATATATATATATATATATATATATATATATATATATATATATATATATATATATATATATATATATATATATATATATATATATATATATATATATATATATGTATATATATATATATATATATATATATATATATATATATATATATATATATATATATATATATATATATATATGTATATATATATATGTATATATATATATATATATATATATATATATATATATATATATATATGTATATATATGTATATATATATATATATATATATATATATATATATATATATATATATATATATATATATATATATATATATATATATATGTATATATATATATATATATATATATATATATATATATATATATATATATATGTATATATATATATATATATATATATATATATATATATATATATATATATATATATATATATATAGTGTGTATTTTAATTAACCTAATTTATTCAATAATAGGTATGTGGTTGCAGATATCACAAAGCAGCAATCATTTTATTCAAAATAACGTTATAACAGAAAATTCAGTATGTTATTATATTTAGAGCCTTAACAGGGGGTACAAAAGCGCAATCTGTTAAAAATGCTTAAGCGTTTCTCTATTAATGATTGAAAAATACTCTGTAATGGACTTCTTGAGTTTGATGTAGTCTGTCGGCTTTTTATTGTAAACGAAGTCTTTCACACTGCCCAAAAGATAGAAATCGCATTAATTCATATCTGGTGATAAAGGGAATCAATGAAATGCCGCAGGATGACTGTTTGGGTATATTTAAGCGATTACTTTGAAAATGTCATGTATAAATTTTTTTCAATGGTCTTTTCAATAAAATAATTACATTTATGCTATCATATATGAGTTATGTTATTTAATTTTGTACATATAAATATTTATTATAAGTACCATGTACATATAAGTATTTATCATGATGGATTTAGTAAAAGGGAATTTTAGAGTATTTGAATTTCAATATCAACTTTTATTAGCAACTGAAATGATAAGTCTTAACATATAACAAATTCAAAGTTTTACTTAATACTAATATTTTTTATACTTCTGTGTGTTAATGGATTGTTTCTCATCGTAATGTAAATTTATATTAATTATAGTTCGAAATACTTGTATAAGAGGTCATTTATTTCTACAACCTATATCTTGGATTGATATATTATCCTAAATCTGCTTTCTATTTTACTCTCTCATAAAATTACAAGAAAGGAAAATGTGTTCGTTTGGCCATTAAGTAGCTCAAACTAATGTGAAAAATTTAATTGCTTCTTATAGCAATGTATTACATATTTCTTTTTTCTCAAGCTTAAAATTAAGATATTCCAAGGATCTTATTGTTTAACTAGCAATTTTTTCATATTTTTTCTGCAACATAAAGGAAACAAACGATGATTAACTCACAAGGGAACTCTAAGCTATTTTTGAAGACATGATTTCCAGTAGGTTCTGATTACTTCATAATAATAATAATGACATTATAATGATACAGTTTTGCATCTTAAACTCATATGCCATTTTATGTCAAGTCATTAGTTTCTAATTACAATAAGAGGTAAAATAAGGGAAGCACAACAATCACATTTCCTTCTTTCTCATTAATTTGAATTTATCTAGTTCTGCATATATAAATATAATTTATTTAAATTAAGATTACAGCAGTGGAAACACATTAAGGAAGAGGAGTATCAAAGCGTGTAATTTATTTAAATTTTAAAGAGAAAATAATCTCCCATTTATACATTTAATGTAATCTAAATGCTTGATTATATCGTTCTTTTAAGATTGATATTTAAAGCGATTTCCTTTTTAGTATAAGTACTGTTTTAATACTTACATTACTGTTTTCATTTGTTGAATTCTTAGAAATTAATTACTTGGGGAGAAATTATAAAATGTACATTAATAGCAAATGTATACTAAATGATGAAGAATATTAGCATGTATGTGATTTTGCTTTTATTTAAAAAAAAGTATAAATTATAAAGAAGTATTCAGTTCTCTAATTAGCTATCATTTTTTATATTTCTAATTAAATATACACTATCATCTATACTAATCAAAACATTGCATACATTATGCATAGTTTATCAAAGTATTTACTTATTACTTATAACTAAAAGAACATACAATTAGCACATAGCAAAAAAATCCAATTAATTTACATAATTGTGCAAAAACATTTAAATTTTTATAAGAAAAGAAAACAATATCAGTATTATATACATAAATGCATATAATGTAAATACTTATGATATTTCAATATTATCAATAATTATATAAACAAATACCGTGTAATTATCAATATTATTTACACAACATAGAAGCTCTTCCTCACTGAAAAGTTTGCATCTGTTTTTTACTTTCTTGTCTTTCTATTATTTTTTTTAATTCCAAATGTAAATCATATGCAACATTATAAGTATAGTTTCTCCGTACAATTCCTTCGAAATTTTTAAGTCGAAGTACCCTAGTGTAGAAAAGAACAAAAACTGTGAATAGTTAGTAGATACAGAAAATAGTAATGCCCTAATTGTCAACTATATATTAACTTACATATAAAAACTTGTTTAAAACATTTGTTGTATCACTAACAGCACAAATAAGCCAAAAAACACAACATATTATATAATTCTGTACTATTATACAGAACAGAGTATTTTGAATTTCCTTTAAAGCAAGGACAAATTTAAAAGAAACACAGTTCTTTTAATACATTTTCTTTGTTTTTCCTTCCACCTGTTTAAAGAGAACAGTTTCATAATTCTTTAAGAAAATAGAATAATGGCGGCGACCATACGTTAACAGGCTTAAAATGTAACCTTCTGTCTAAGAGATAAATTTTAAAGCTTAAATACTAAAAGAACTTTTATTGAAAAGAAAGCAATGAATTTTGAATCCGTATCCATTAAGAAAATTAAATTAGTTTGTTTCTAGTAGGATTTACAGACTTCTTTCTTTAGTCTAGGATTCGGTCATCTTAAGACCTGCAGTAAAATATAGCCACTGAAAGCATGACAGAAAAAAGAATTTCTAATGTGGAGTTTCTCTAAATGTTTACGTATAGTAGTACTTAACAGAGAGAATATCTAACAAAAAGATACGCAAGGCGAATTAAAATTCTTAGAAAAAATACTCACTATGCATGAATAAATATCGTGTATTTATGAACATTATTTTCACAATGTAAATATTTCTTACATGAATACTTTATTGTAAATATCAGAATTATTTGAACAGTTTCATAATATTTGAATACTCAGTGAGGTAAACTGCGTCATTGTACATGCTACGTAAGATTTTATTACCCTTTCGTTATTAAAATTTAGTATTAATCCAAGCTAAAATTATATATTACTGCTTGAATATTGACCTCATTTCAATTTCTTCAACTGAAGTAATGAGGATTCACACATATCTAGGGAAAAAATCTTATGTAGAATATAAATAGAATTATTTCCTAAATAGTGAGCTATTGTTTTCCATGAGATAAAAAAAATAAATTTACTGAAGTACTAAATAATTTAAGAAAGTACTAAAGGTTCCCTTCGGTACCTGAGGTCATGAGTTCGAATCTCAATGTAGCATGGATATTCAAAGCCATAAAGAATAGGCTTTAACTAGTAGGCCCCAGTCTCATTAGCTCATGTATTGCAAATATGTAGACTTTAGTGTTCTAAACCAAATCATAAGGAAGGTTAAATATTTATATACGTGTTTATGAAATATTTACAATGCTGAACTACTGTACTATGTATAATATAAATGCACTAAATGATGAAAAATATTGGTTACTCATTATTTTATGTTTTCATTTAAAGCAAGGAAAAAATAAACGAAAGTATTCAACTTTCTTAATAGTTTTTCTTTGTTTTTCTAGCTAGCTTTAACTAGTAGGTGCAGGTCTCATTAGCTCTCGTATTGCAAAAATGTGGACCGTAATGTCCCAAACCAAGGCAAACTCAAGGTTCCAAATTTATATACTTGCTTATAAAATATTTACAATACTGAACTACTGTAATATGAATAACATAAATGCACTAAACAATGAAAAATATTAGTTACTCATTATTTTATGTTTTCATTTAAAGAAAGAAAAAATAAACGAAAGTATTCAACTTTCTTAATAGTTTTTCTTGGTTTTTCTAGCTTGCTTTAACTAGTTGGACCCAGTCTCATTAGCTCAGGTATTGCAAACATGTGGACCGTAATGTCCCAAACCAAGCCAAACTTAAGGTTCCAAATTTATATAAGTGCTTATAAAATATTTACAATACTGAACTACTGTAATATGAATAACATAAATGCACTAAACAATGAAAAGCATTTTTTACTCATTATTTTATGTTTTCATTTAAAGCAAGGAATAAATAAACGAAAGTATTCAACTTTCTTATTAATTTTTCTTTGTGTTTCTAGCTTGCTTTAACTAGTAAGTATCAGTCTCATTAGTTCTCGTATTGCAAAAATGTAGACGGTAGTGTTCCAAACCAAGCCTTAAGGCTCCAAATCTTTTTAGAAATAAATTTGAAGCTTCCATACTCTAACAATTACTTTATTGAAAAAGAAACAATGAAAGTATTCAAATCTTTGTTTTACTTCTATTAAGAAAATTAAATTAATTCCTTTCAAGTAGGATTTACAGACTTCTTTTTGCTCTAAGGCATTGTTCTTCTTAGCACCTGAAGCACAATATAGAAGTTGAGAGACAATTTATATGAAAAAAAATTAATGTGACGTTTTTCTGATTTTTTACTGGTGATAAACAGAGCAAACTCGCAGCACGTAGGGGACAGAACAAATATCTATTAAAAATTGCTGAAGATATAAAATTTTATGAAAAGTATAAGTACACGACATCAATATTTTTTACATAAATATATCATATAAAATATATAAATATATCATATAATAAATATAGATATCATTTGCCGGAGATCAATATTATTTGCAAAATATATTGTATAATTGTTAATATTTACACAATATGTATATTTTTACATACTTCTATTATGTATATTATTTACATACTTTAGTGAGGCAAACTGTATTACTCCATAGGCTGCTTCACTTTATTTTCCTCTGTATGTAAATTAATTTTTAGTCAAACAAATTCATAACTAAATTATTATTTTCTTCTATTTCTGCATTTTTCATCGACGTATTAAGGATTAATTTGACTCTTAACTCAAAAAATGTAAAGGAAGTGTCAACTTCATTTTCTATGAGGTGTAAGATTAATTTATATTATTTAATCACTTAAAGTAATTTATTTATACTTGCATATAAAGTTTTTATAATATACTGTACCACTAATAGCAAAATTATAAAAAAGTATTTCACTCTTTCAATAGATTTTCATTTTACCCATTATAAGAGGATAAATTCATAATGCATTCAGAAAATAGAATCTATAACTATAATGTAGCAGTTTTAAAATGTAGTCTTCTTTCCAAGATATTAATTTTCAGGATTAAATACTACCAAATTATAATTAGAAAGTTTGATTAGTAACCTTTTCGTAGAATTTACAGATTTGTTTGTGACCCAAAATACTATTCTTGTTAAGGTATGCTAGACAATCTATAGCCGTTAAAAGATTTTCTGATGTTGGGTTTGTCTAAAATTTTCCTGATGAAAATTAGATTTTAGCACGTAAAAATCACTTTCAGCACGTAGCGAATAAAAGAAATATGTAATACCAGATGTGCAACAAGATTTAGAATTCTACAAAAAACAAAATATAGAATGCTGCCAATTTATGCATAAAATATAATTTAAATCTTAATACTATTTGCCTCAAATCAATAATATTTACATAAAAATACCACGAAATTATTAATTATATGCAGAATATTAAAATTATTTATGTAGTCAGCCACACTGCTGTACTTAGCAGGTTCATCCTGATTTTAATTTATATTTTTCTACAAAATTTCTTTTTCTTCCAAATTAAACATATATTTATCTAGATTTATATTTTGCCAATTTTTATCTTTGCTTATCATTAAAACATTGAGTTCTTAATAGTGAAGTAATGAAAAATGCTGAATAGAAATACACAACGGAGTATAGTTCAATAATTGTTAATTCAACTATTGCTTTATGTGTGTTGGAAAAATAATGTATGTTATTTAATTGAATAAAAGTTCCTTAAAATACATTCATTATAGAATTACCGTATCACTGATAGAATCTTCTAAACTATATAAAATATTATTAATTAGGTGTTTTATACTTTCATTTAAAATAAAAAAAAATATAAAGAACTATTCTGCTCTTCTTTCTTTTACATTCCATAAAAAATAATTAAAAAATACTTGAAAATAGAATAATTCCTTTAATCTTAAGCTAACAGCTTTAAAATCTAACTTTCTGTCTAAGAAATAAATTTTCAAGCTTAAATACTACAACATTCAAATGAATGCGTAGCAATGAATTTTGAATTCGTATCCATTAATAAAATTAAATCAACCTTTTTCTACTAGATTTACTGACTTATGTGTACCCCAAGTATCATTCTTCTTAAGGCATACAGAAATATAAAGTGGTTGAGAGTGAAGCAAGCTCTCTAATGTAGGTTAATACTGACTCGTGTAAAGGTTGCCCTTTTACGTTAGAGGGTAAACATTCGATTGGTGCCCAACTCTTGCCATTTGCTTAAATTACCTAAATATACTTACACACACATGAACGGAAAATAAGACATTTATTATTGCTACTTGAATAACAACATAACCACTGGCTTGTGGTAACAAAAATTGATACAAACTATAAACAGTATCCTTCACAACGATCAATAATAACATGCAGCAACTCGGCAGACTTAATTTCTACTCTCCGCAGCGGCGTGGCGAACATACAGTCGCACGGAGCGGGAGTCCGTATAACGTTGAAGTCGGCTGCAGGCAGCGAGAGAACGAGGCAAGTCGGACTCAGGTGGATGACCTCTGTTGCTTGAGTGGCGGTTCCTTATATCATGAACAGTGAACAGTCCGGTTAACAGTTACAATTTCGTAAAAATAAAAATTAGCATAAACAAGTATTGTGAAATGAATTATAAACGATTATGTAAAAAATAAACTAGTATTACAAAAAATAACCAGTGCGACCCAGTCGCCACAAGAGCATTGAATTCAAAGAATTTATAATGCATAGTTTCTTTAAACTGTTAACGAGGCTGCACAGTGTAAACTTTGAGCACATAGGAAACACATCAAATATTTAACAAAAAGTTCGCAGCAAGATTATAACCTCTACGGGAAAGGTAGTACATAATATCAATATTTTATACTACAGTGGACTCCGCTTAATGTGATCGAGGTTAATGTTATCAATCGCTTATTGTTATCGAAATCACTTGGTCCCAATTTTCTCTATTCATTTATATGTTAAAATTATCGCTTTATGAGATCGTTACATCGGTTAATGTTATCAGTTTTCGAACCTCACTTTAACTGGCAAAGGAATATTCGCAATGTATTAAAAAAGAACCCATTTTTTCTTTCCTTTCGTTGTTGCTTGAATTTCCGAGAATTCTCCCTCTTCCACTCAGGGAAAAGGGAAATGAACAAATGAGTGTGAAATTAAATGTTCCTTGAATTTTTTCAGGAAAACGCACACCCTTCTGGTGGTCAATGGTTTTCAGATAAGCTGAAGGCTACACATTCTTATCGGAACTGAGAAGGAGCATATTCATATTTTAGGCCCTGCTCGCTTACATGCAGCTTGTCGATATGGAAGCCCGAAAGCGAAATGATTAAAACAAAAGGTCAAGTTTCCACCTTAAAAGAATCTAAAGTCTGTCAGATTGTCATAGGCAAACAGACGAATGGTGGAACTGATGAGTCAGATAAAGAATCTCTTGATATTGAGCCACCTACTACAAGTGTTGAAGTGAAAAGTGCATTGAAAGTGTTGAAAAGGGGAGTACAACACCGCTCCGATGACTTTAAAAAACATTATGATTACGAACAATTTATCAATAAGCTGCTTAGAAAAAATTGTAGACAGTCAACAATTGATCATTTTTCTTATATTATGTATACAATTCTTATGTCTTAAAGGATAATATACAGTACATATATATAAGGTTAGTTTTTCATTTTATTTAGTACGTGTGAATTAAAGGGAAAGTAAATTTTATCTAATTTTGCACATCGTTTATTGTTATCAATCGGTTATTGTTATCAAAATCACGGTGTCCAAAGCTGATCTCATTAATGTGATCAGCTTTGGACACCACTATAGCGGATATACTTTGTAGCGGAATCCACTGTATATAGTTTTATACATGGATAAATATCATCTTCTTACCCTTGACAATGTTTATTTAGTTAAATAATATAGTGCAAAATATCAATATTATTTACAAAAAACACCATTTATATATTAATATTATTTATAGAATATGAATAACATCTTATACTAATTAGGGAGATTCACCGCCTTATTGAGCAAGTTGCTTCCGTTTTTAAATTTCTTTGTGTAAATGTGTTATTATGCTATAATTAACAAATACATAATTATAAGAATATATTTTTCCTATTTTAATTTTTTAGCTACGTAATGAGAAAGGAATTGACTTATAAGGTAAAAACTTTAAATAGAAAGGAAATAAGGATAATACTATTTCATTAAAATTCAATTTACTCTTACTTTAAATAAAATAAATTTTTGTTATTACATTGCTTAAAATTCTTTATTTACAGTTGCCTTCTAAAATAAATTGTTGTATCACGTTAGTTGGATAAACTTCATTAAGAATATTATTTTTATTCAAAATGAACTATTTGTTCATTTACATGAGTAAAACAAAGGAATACATCTCCGAGTTTTAGAATTAACTTCTATCTGACATGATTTATTTGCTTGAAAATATTTATATAAAGTTAAAATTTGCCTTCTTTATAATTCTGTGTTTTTTTCAACGAGCGCTAAAGTATTCCCACAAAAGAACTTAAATGCAAACACAACAAAATTAATGATGTAAAACTTTTATGTGAGATGCTGTGACAGAGTTGTTTGAAGATTGAAAACATGAAACATACATTAGGAGGAATTATTTTAACCGTGTAACTCGCAAATTACGATTGTTAACAATATCAAAAACCTTGCAATTCAAACAAATGCAACGTTTCTTTCATTATTCTACACTCTAATGAGAGCACTAGGGGATTTCTGATAATTAAATTTTGAAGTGTTCGTAAAAATTTCAATGATTTAAATTAGTGTAAAAGCAATTGTTATATTTCTCGCTGATTAAAGATATATTATGTTGTTATGAAAACAAATTATGAATTTATTGACTTACTAATTTTAAATTTAATGTATGAGAATTTCAACTGTAGATTTTATACATTTATTTAGTAAATATTTTAATTAAAATTACATAACAATGAGCAACAATTCGGGGGAATCGTAATTTCTGACGCTTAATAATTTTTACTGAATTATGCACAAATTAGTTTATCACTGTATCTATAAAACTAGACAGAAATATCGTGTCTTCTGTAATGTTTCTCAGTTTCTTTTGGAATATAATATATTTTTAAATACAATTCTGTTTAAATCAACAAAACTACTTCGCCGATTTTTTAAATATACTTTATACTTTTTTAGTAAAAGTTTCTCTTCTTTCGCTGTATTCATTTACGTATAACTAGATTTAAATTAGGAGGGAGATCATTTTATACATTTTTCTCTGAGAGAATTGAGAAATATGTTAGTAATCTAATAAAACTGTTTAAAATTTTGGTTTATTGGGATAAATACATGTTTGAAATTTCAATTTCATTTTAACTACTAAAATGTAAGGAGTATAAAAATCCTCTATATGAAGGAGTTCCTTTACTATTGGTTAATATAAAATTGTATAAATATGTTGTTTTGAATATATAGCATGAATAATAAACTGAAAGGATAAATGATTTCTTTTCAAATATCCCAGTTGTGGTTAATAAACAAACAATTTGATTATTATACCCTATTTAGATCATTATATTTTATAACACTTTTATTTTTCCAAAGAAGTTAAAGTAACTTTTCTGATATATTCTTCCAAATAAACGTTTTAAGCTGTGGATACTTTAAAAATGGCATTTTAGTTAGTGATAGCTTCAAATAAATAGCTATCATATTACTTTGATAATTGTGTAACTATAAATTGAACTATAGTTTTTCAATTTAATTTCTAAAATTCTTTTATATTTTATTATATACTGTCATATTTACATATATGGTTTAATTACAGTTTGTTTCTTATGCTTTGTAAATACGAATAAAAAACAATGTTACGCTGTGTAGTACAATATCACAATTTCCTCATTAAAATTTAGTATATTTTGCTTTCTACTCTTATGTATTCATTACAATCTCTTTATTTCATTTCATTATTTTTGATGTGTCTAAATATTTATCTTTCATATCATTTTGATTTCCGAGTAAGTGTTAATTAATTTGAATTTTTCCCCTTTAGCTCGAAAGTTCTAACGTTTAATTTTTGTCTGTCAGTGTAACTTTTAAATTATATTTGTATTTATGATTAACTTTACATACTTTGTTTTTTATGTCTTCTTAATATATTTCATAATAAACATAATATTACACGTGTGTATTACAATATCACATCTATATCTTTAATTTATATGTGTTAATTTATTTTGCTTTTAATATTTATACTTTCAATACAATCTCTTACGGATTTGATTAAAATTTTAAAAGCAATATCAGATATTAAAATATTTTAATTGCATTAATTTTAATCGAGTATCTGTTTTAACGTTTAAATTTAATATTTCCAATAAGTTTTATGCTTTTATTTCCCAGACAGCTGTTATTTCGAAGCAATCAGCTCTCTACACCATTTGATGACCAATTAAAATTTTGTAGCGTATCATTTATTTATTTAACAGCAATCTGGTGTTTGCGTTTAATGGCTTCCCGAATGAAAATTCAGTCACGCACAATTCTGGCTTCAAATTTGAACCGTCCCTATGTGATTTGTACAGACTTTGGAATATCGATAGCTGCTTGAGATGATTTTAATGGGCATTGAAATAGATATATTTTAGAAGTTAAATCAAGTCTGTTATTAGCTACTGCTAGCCACTGGAAAATGACTTCGTCCGACATTTTACAGCAACGCTTAACTGCTTGTGTAGGCTGCATTTATATTCTGAATATTTATAGAGATATGGAATATATAAGTACCATAAAATTTTCTTTTCAGAACTAAATTCGTCCTGTAAAGATATATTTCGTCAATAAAATAGTGATATTTCAGTCGAAAGTGAAGAATTTGTTTAGAATAATTATTGGTGCAATTCACCTTGCAGTAAACTAAAATATTGGAACTGTCTAAATATTACATAGCATAATTTTTGAATACGTGTTACAAACTAATACTAACTTATGCATATTAAATATATTTCTAAACTTGATATGTTCCACACATATATACATCTAAATTTTTGAATGATAATTATGATACATATTCTCTCATTGCATGCTATACTTTGCTCTAAACAAAATATGTTTATGAATGCATTTTATTTTGGACTTTTATGCTGCAAAATATAAAAAATTTATACCATAAAAATGTATCATAATTATATGAATTATTAATTAGTAAATGTTTCCGGAGTCTAATAGTAGTAAACAAATATTTTCTGTTGAAATTTTAAGAGAATTTTTCATGAATCTGGTACGTTATTTAGTCCACTCACTCATGAAAGCATATTTCTGCAGGTCTGCAGGTTTGTTTGAATTACATTAACAAGACGCAGAGTTTAGAGAAAGATTTGCAGTACGTTTTTAGTAAAAACAATAAAAACATATTTTTTTTTAAATCGGAATATTATAATTCGTTTAATAGAAATGATTTAAAATTAGAGTTAATATTATTAATATCTACACTCTATCTTCACCTTGTTGAAACTAATTATGCCATTTATACAATAATATTTTGATAATAACCTCTAATTTATTTAAATATAAGAAATATATATAAATAACTACTTGCTAAAGTACATCTTTAACTTTTTAAAATGAAAAAGCACTTATGCTAGCCTTATGTTAAAAACGTACATAAACTTATACTAAGGGTTGAAACAGATGCATTTTATGTTTTAAAATTGTTTAAAAAACATGACAATTTTTTATTTATAATAAAAGTTTCCTCTTCCGAAGAAGTTTGTAGAATTTATTCTAATTTACATTTTAATAGTCATGTTTATAAAAAAGGAACATTTAACAATAACTAGTGTTCACACATGTAATAAATCAGAACATCCATAAAAATAAAATATAATAAACAAATGCTACAGCATATACAATTGACTAGCTGAAAATAGCATATTTTTATGTTACCGAGAGAAGAATGAAGAGTTTAGAAGCTAACTTTCGGTACTATTGTCTTAAATCCCAATGCTGTCATTAATAGTGGTAATTTTACAAAATGCCTTTTATAAAGCAGTTCCAGGTATCACATTACTGAATATTAATCAGAAACCAGGAGAGTAATAAATAAGAAGAACATTCTTAAAAACTGAATTGTAAAAATAAGTTATACAGCCTATGCGATTGACTAGTCTAAACTAGCCTATGAGTATGTTACTTTGTTAAGACTGAATTGTTAAGACGCTGACTTTTCTTACACGGGTCTGGGGCTTTAAATTCCGATGCTAATATGAATATTTGTAAACAAGAAAAATGACCTTTATAAAGAAACTACAGATCTTATTAATATTCCTGAGTATTAATTAAACATGCATTTAACTAGGTATCTATCAATAAAGTCAGCCTGCTATGCATACAAAATTCAAAAGCATTTTTCACATCCCGTTCCTTAGTTATGACTGATGAATATGTCAACTAAAGCGAAATGGTAAAATAAAAAATGATTTCATTTTAAGAAACATTTATCAAACGATTAACTTATTTCCTTATTCAAATTTACATATTTGAAAAAATAAGTGTTTTAAACAGCTATCTATGTGCTTCAAGTTTATTATATAAACTATACGACACTTAACATTTTTCCAATATTATGTCAAAGAGGTGAAAGATTCGAATATCAGTTTATAGAAAGGAAAATATGCAATGAATGGTGGTGGATTCATTGCACATGATATTTAACAAGTAGTTTAAATTGAGGAATACATTTTAGATTAGTGCAGTTTGTACAAATGGGTATTAAATAGTGTTAGATTATTATTTTGTAATGTAAAAAAATTGTTAAATTTTATTAAGTCAGATAAAGTCAGGTAGGTTTAAATTCTTTAAAAGAGTTCCACTGTAAATCAGGAGGTATTTGCTATTTCGAAAGAAGGAAACTTAAATTCAATAGATAAAATAGTCTCTATTACGGGGTTTTATATAACGCGTAATGAAAATGTGGCAATTCTCTTGTAACTTGGTCTTACTATAAAGCGGTTTTCGTACATAAACACTTTAACAGACTAAATAGCTTGAAAAATAAATTGGATTATATGAAATATGTAATATTTACAATAACCTGAAATCAGATATGTAAAAATCTACGTATCTCTTGGAATTTTAATTATAAAATATCATCTATTAACAGTATCAACTACTTGATAATTTCAGAATGCGATTTTTAAGTAGGTCTGGATAAATATGTTTTACATATATTTTATTTTCAATATTATATAACACGGTATGACTTCATTTAAATTGCATTAGTTTTTGAGTTTCTTGTAATTCGGAAGGGGTTTTTAAGTGAGGCTGTATAAATTAATTTGATTTTCATTTTTTCTATATTTCTCACAACATAGTTACCATAAAACACTAATTTGTTTTAAATTGAATTGTCTGATGATTTGTTTCTATGTTTTAAGGAGTAAGACTTCCATAAAGCGTGATACGAATATATGGTATTATAGAAGACATTATTAACTTCCACTTCAAGTAGAGGATGTGTAAGTAATTACACTTCAAAAAATAATTTTGTCTCTCGCTCCTACTAGGAACCGAAATTCGTGGTTTCGAATCCTGCTCCTGGAATTTTTTGTGGCCGTTTGTACTCGGGTCTAATAGTAGTTGTAGGTCCCGGGGTATTTGTTTTTTGAGTAGTAAAAAAAATAAAGGCCAAAGCGCTCCAAGCCGATGAACTTTATCTCTATATGATCTTCGTAGCGATATTAAAATTGTAGTATAGTATAACCATACAAGTAAATTTAACTCATTCTGCCTGACTCTCTAGCTAAAATTTCAATATTTTCTAACTTCTTCTCCTATATTTCAGCTAAATATTTGCATATCATTACATTATATATAGCAATACAAGAACCATTGATAAAAGGACATCAGTATAGAAAATGAGATTTTCCCATATACGTTGGTAACACTTAGGTAAAATGCTCCGTATTTAAGTACACGGTCCTGGTTAAAATATAAGTAAAGAAAACCCTGTTTATTAAAAATAGCTCTTTATATTTTATTTTATAACTACCATATAGCCTGTCATATGATAGGGATCAGTAAAATTTTTAATGTACCAGAATTGTAAAGTATTCTTATGAGGCAGGTAAAAAAAAAGTATATGTTTTTTGGCTGAGAATTATCTGATACACTCTCACAAATTTATTTACATTTACTGACCATATGTTAGTTGCCAACTTTAATTTATCTTGCTATATTACGTGCTAGGATGGACAGCAGAGGTTTTAATACTTACAGTGATTATTTGGCGGTATAGAGGAATGATGCCCAAAATTTACCGAATCGACCGCAAAACCGTGTGGTTATATAATAAACAAACACACAAATGAACAAACTTCTAAATTTTCAAATATATAACTTAAAGCGTTGTATATTTATTAGTCCGTAAAATAGACTCCTAGATATTTATGAAAAGAATTTGTTGTTAATAACTGTGATAAAACTTCCATTGTATCAAAAAATAATCTATGATTAAATTTAAAATTATCACCTATTATTTAATCCAAATATGAAAGAAAATTATTCAAGTAATATCTAACTTCAGGGATGAAAATAATGCAGAAGATGTTTAAATCATTTAAAGTAAGAAATTATTAAATGTGGTTAAAGGAATGACGTCATAATGCTAGAAAAAAAATGCTACTTTCATCTATTTATAACATGATAAATTGATAAATTTAATAGCCTGCTCTTAACTGAGAAAAACTGGGCTTGAAATAATGGCATTAAATGTTTGGAAAGGGAGAAGAGGGGGGGGTAATCTCTGCTTGCTTTGAGTTTTGCTGACTCTAACTCATCAAGAATCCTTTATTGATGCCTCTATCCATTCAATCCCCAACGACTTCATAAATTCGAGGACAGACGTCAGATACCTAAGGCTATTATTATATAGAGGATACTAATCTATAATTTACTCATCATGTTCTAAATACAAAGTAAGTAACCACTGAGGTAAATAAATTTCATCCTTTAAGGCAAGTAAATTTGGTCTGTTTTGTATTTGTATAATTAAAAATTTAAAATACAAATAAAAAGTTAATGTATAATACAAAAGGTAAATTTAAATGTTATATTAAATTTTCTAATTTACATATTAAGGCACTACTATATAAATTATATCTTTAATCAGCAAATGGTGTCTATTCCCATTCACGGCAGATGTTTATACTGACTTACTCACAGTAAATCATTTTAATGAAATGATATACTTTGCTGAAAGCATTTAGCATCTGGAAACGGGATAATATTATTATCCTATTGATATATTAGGGTATAATACCTCCAATAAGGCAAGAAAATCATTATATTTCTTTTCTTTGGAAGAAGTGAGATAAGGAAGTCAACTTATTTTACGGCATGATTTGCAAATAAACAATTCAGACTGCAGTTTGTTTCTTGATATGGTGCAAGAAATAGTTATGTTAAAAAAATATAAGCACAATAGAAATTACTTGATAGTTTTTATTTAAAGGTTTTGCTATATATATATATATATATATATATATATATATATATATATATATATATATATATATATATATATATATATATATATATATATATATATATATATATATACATATATATATATATATATATATATATATATATATATATATATATATATATATATATAAAATATAGAGTAATTTAAGAGATTTAATTAGGGATTCTTTTAATGGGAGTAACGCGCCTCGCGTTATTAGTCACATAAATACGGCTCACGCGCAGTGATATGGGCAGATAGAGAGAGAGCGATAAGCAATTACTATAGGCAGACGTGGCTCCTCGAGGCAGGGAATACTGCCTTTGTTAGCAGTTGGGCGCCAAATGAGACGCCATTGTTGAGTAGCGGGTGAAGTGAATTAATAAAGATATGAAGCAGATGTCAGGACTCTAGTGTGTTTACTCGGACCATGTCATATATATATATATATATATATATATATATATATATATATATATATATATATATATATATAGCCCTTCGTTTGACGGGATCAGTAAAATTTTTAATTTTCCAGAATTGTAAAGTACCTTATGAGGCAGATAAAAAAATGGTTTGTTTTTTGGTTGAGAATTATCTGGTAAACACTCAATAATTTGTTTATCTTCATACTCCTCTAAAGTCTCCAAACACTGTGAATGTAGTTTAAAATCACGTTGGTTTCATTTAGAGAGATAATTCAAAGTTTTCTAAGGTACGTCGAAATTATCGTTAAGATCTTAACAATTTTTTACACAGTAATTAATGGAAGTAAAGTAATAAAACTATCATTTCCACTACACCCTGGAGGTAGATTGTTAATACCAGTGATAAAATTTTCATTACAACAAAAAATAATCTATGATTAAATTTAAAATAATCACAAATGTACCTAATCTATTATTTAAGCCAATATAAAAGAAAATTATTTACGTAATATCTAATTAATAATAGATCTTAAATAATAATAAAGAAAATAGGGCTTGATATAATGGCATTAAACGCTCGAAAAGGGGGAAAGAGGTGGATATCAAACCTTGCTAACCGTAACTCATTAAGAATATAATAATCTATACATTCCAGGTACAATTGCTTTATAAATTCGAGGACAGGCGGACAAATAACTTAGAGTCTAATTTTATAGGAGATATATATATAAACTATATCAATATTTTGAGTAAATATTTCATTAAAAACATGTAAAATTTACCTTTTTATGTTGTGTTTAAGTATTAAGTGTGGCTCTTCCCCTCACTGAGGGAATTTTAATAGTACTACAACACACTGATATCATCTTTCCATCTCAATTTTAACTTCTTATATATTTTTGGAGACAAGTGGAACATTTAAACTGATAAGTATACATATGCCTTAGAGCCTACTCAATAATATCGATTTAGAACAATTGATAGCATCAGCATAACTAGCAAGAACTGAGTTTACAGGATCTCATGCTGAAAAATATTTTTTAGTGTGATGGTCTAACGCTAGCCCGAGATACGATATAGCCTGTAAGACTATCTAGTTTTGTTCCTAGTTGTGATAAGTAGATCAGAATTACTTAGATCACACAAAGCATTAACCATTATTTGAAATTCATCGTCGAGGAAATGTCTCGATCTAAAAAGACTGGATATACACGGGGGAGACGCAGGAAAAAGACGTTTACAACGAACTCGGCAAATAAAACTAGATGATCTAGAAAATATATTCTCAAATTTGTTTTAGCCTCTGCACTCTTGTCGAACCAAAAATATTTCCCTGCACAGTTACCTTTAAATCGGTTTGAGTGAGAAAGAAATAAATAGCAGTGCAAGTTTAATACTCATTTGTTTTTATTGCGAAAAATGAAACAAACAAGAAAGAGAACCAAAGAACCCAGTTTCGAAAACCGCTATTCTAGATCACTTTATATACAGGGTGTCTATAAAAGAACTCCGGGGTTTTAAAAATTCATATCTCACTAACTATAAAAGATAGCAAAATTTAGTCGATTTCTCTGAAAAGAGTAGCTCAAAAAGTTTTACTCATATCATTTGGGAATGTTTGTATCAACTATTGGCTGCGCTGCAGGGCGTTGACCTTGAAATGACGTCGCGAAATTTGAAATGATTGCGACTCCGCAACAAAATTCTCAATGTGTTATTTGGCTCATAGAAACGAAATCTGTAGTTACCGTACAAAGAAACTTTCGACGTAACTATGGTGTTAACCCGCCTTCTGACAAAACCATTCGTCAATGGTTCAGTGCATTTAAGGAAACAGGGAATGTTTTGAAGCAAAAGTCGCCGGGTAAGCCGAGTGTGTCTCAAGAGAAAGTGGACAGATTTTTTCTTCTGGGGGCATATCAAGAATCTTGTGTATGCAGAGAAAATTCGTGATGTTCAACATCTCAGGGAACGAATAGTCAATTGTGTGGCAACCGTCCCCCCAGACATGCTCGCCAGGACATGGGAAGAGGTAGAATACCGTTTAGACTTCTGTCATGCCACTAACGGGGCTCATATAGAACTTTACTAAGTGTTAAAAAAAACTTGAAAATGTAAGCTTGCCAGTCATGTATAAAACATGTATGTTTTTTATTTCAATAAAATATTTTGCCTCAAAACCCCGGAGTTCTTTTATAGACACCCTGTACTTAATAGCAAATTTGAGTAGATGGTGAGAACCTATAGGAATGAAAAGTACTTAAAAAAAATTAACATGGAAGAACTTCCAATGAAGTTTCCCAGACATTCAACCAATTTGACCCAAAGGAGAACTGTGATTTTTTCGAGGCAACAGATGTAACGCAGTCTCGAAACTCATTGCAAGCGGTTTCTACCCCTGTGTTGCTCATACATGTATTGGTGTGCTAAAAAATTGCAACTTTAAAACTAAATAGGAGCTAAAGAAAACAGATCAGGTTAAAAAAGGCTTCTCGGCTATTGTCGGGTAAAGTCATATTCGAAATGAGGCAAATTTAGATTATGTTTCAGTTGTCCCTCAACACGTTAAAAGCACTTACTAAACAGAATTGGCTTCTAGAAACACAATGAATACTATTGAGTACTAGAAAAATATATAAAACTCTATTAAATTAAAACATTATTAACGAAAGTAAAACTATGATCAATATAAAAAATGAATGAACAAAAAGACCGTGCTGAGTAAAGGATGTTATTAGACAGTAAAACTAATGAGTAATACTAATTTAAATAACATATGACATTGAAGAGCGAACTTTGCATTGTAATACTTTTAAAATTTAAATCATAAGATTATTTTCAGTTTCGGGTAATTTACAATTTTCATGTTAAAATTATTATATTTTATAGATAATGTGTTGATAAATTTTATGAGTACACAATTATGCACAGTATTAAACAAATTAAGCAAATCTGCTCATTATAAATTATTTTTAATGCAACAATACTTTTAGATACTCATAAACATTTGCTATGTGCAGAGCCTACTCCGCAATGTTCTATTTGTCATACTCACCTCACTGTCCATCATATTTTAACTTCATGCACTGCTTTAAAACATTTTTATAATATATATTTGAAAACTTTTAATCCTAGTTTGAGTGAACTTCTGGGTGAAACTCCTCATCCCAAACTCTTTGAGTTTCTCTTTCGTACTAGTGTTTTAAACCTCATTTAAATGTTTTTTTAATGTTTTAATGCGAGTCTTTACCTCGTCTTTGCTGTATTTATTTCTATAAATTTTTAGTATTTTCTCCTACATTTAAATTATAATTTTGTTTCAATATGTGCTCTTTTGTTTGGCGCAGCATATCCTAACTTGGATCTTGTGCCAATAAACCATAACCAACCAACCAGATACTCCAGGCACTTTACATTCTGTAAACAACACTACAAGACTGTATTCAGGGACCTACATATCACAAATGCCCTGAATGCAGTCGTTAGATCCTAATTAACTATTATTCGTTCAGTGACATAAAATGTCCATAAAATGTTTTTATAAGTAAAATAGATTTATCGGTCTATAAATTGAGAATTAACCCCATCTATTACAATTTATAGGCTGGTATGATATTTTGAAAGTTTTGCACAGAATTGCATTAAGCTGAATGATAAAACTTGACGCTGATGAACAAGTTCCCAGTGGGAATGTCATTCTCTGGCTCAAATTTAAAGATGTAATATCTTAAATATTAATTTTAATCTTTCAAGCCTTTCATTCTTTTCTCAAATTTTCCGAATAAGTACCAAAAAGACTTATTTGTTTTTGAAAATTTTTATTCATGTTCATTTACACATGAAACTAAGAACCTTTTTCACTCAATGGTTTGTACTAAAATACTCCTTTTTACAGTTTTCTCTGTTCATCACCGATACAGATATATTTATATATTCTATAATAAAACAAAAAGTTTTGCTGCAGATTCATTCTTTACTTTATACTAGGATCCACTATTACCTGCTGGTTTTAGATCTAATAGTAAACTAAATATATTTAGCATATTTAGCACATTATAACTAATTATGATCTTCAGAACTGGCATTATTTTTTCTGAGAGAAAATTGCATGAATACAGTTAGTTTATCTAAGATAAATATTTACTAGCTTTTTATGTACCACTAAAGGACATTGTTGAACTGGAATTTCAACAAACTCTGTGGAATGCCACAAGGAAGAAAATTGTACAACTTTAATCAGTTTGAACACTTTTACAGATTCAATAAAATTTTCAAATTAATATAAATATTTATAATAAAAATTACAGGAAATAAATTTATAAATTGATATTGATATCAAGTTTGGGTTTTGAATATCCAGTAAGAGCAAAACTGGAAGACGAATAGAGAAGATTATAATAAATGATTTTTAAAATTTGTTTCTTTTATAACGTTGAAAGAACTTATTTTCTTTACTAACCGTTTGCACATTTAACATATCTGCAACTATCACGTTTAGTTGGCCGGAATTAAGAAAGTATTACACATGATAGATATGGAATAGATCGGCGCCGCACTTATACTGAAAATATTTCAGGGGAAAATTACTAAATACATTGGCGCCATCTATTAACTAATATATAAACTGAAACAATTCAGTTAATCGTTTATGAACTTGGGCAGTTTTTGCATCATTTCTAATATCATTTTATTTAAGTTTTAGATAATTTTTAAAAGTCATTTTACAATTCTGCTATTTTTATCACTTTATTTGTCTATAATCGTGTATGATCTTGGGCAGTTTTTGCACCATTTTTAATATAATATTATTTACGATTTAGGTAAATTTTAAAAATTAATTTTCTTTTTTATTTGTTATTTTTTGTTACTTTTGTTACTTTGTTTGTAACAAAATAGCAATAATAGCAATAATAAAATACTGACTATTAATGGAAATTTTTTACTGTCATCATTGTTAGTTTTTCTTATTTTAAGTTTTTAAAATTAATTTTTTCCGTAATCATTTTTTTCCATACCTATGCTGTCCACAATCAGTTTAAATAGTCTGATTTTTTATAAAAGTTGTTCTGGAAAGATGTTATTGATTATGATAATTTACCTGCTTACATTTTTCTATCAATTAATATTAAAAGTATTAAATTTTCCTATTCCCCCTTTAAATCTAGAGCAATATTAACTAATTATTTCACTTATTACTCTTGAAGTAGAATATTTATCTTTAGATATGATATGCTTTTAATACATAATTTACTTGGTGACATAACTATTTAATATTTCTTTATACTTTTGAGATGTATATTAAAGTTAAAGATACTAAATATTCCTTGACAGAAAAATATGTTTCTAAATTATTATATTCAATGACATTTCAATAGAGTATATTTTTACATTTTAAATCATGCTATGTACTGTTAATTAAAATAATTGAGATCAAATACAAATTCACTTTTGTATTCCTATTGCATATTTTTGGCATATAATTTAAAAAATAAAATACTATATTAAAACAAATAAATCTTATTTAGAACTGCAGTAATGATCAAAATTTCTACTACTTGATATAATTTCTGTTTTATTCAAAAGTAAACTTTCGATTATATTTTGGTTTCCTACAAATAAAATCTGCTCATGCTCTTACCCAATACAGCGTACAGCTGTAACTCCTATACGATTAACTAAATAATTTTAAATTTTTATATTAGTAAAAAGATGGCGCCATTGTACTAATTAATTTTACTTTACAGCATAAGGGCTGTTCCGATTCAATTTTGATGAATAGCCAACCATTTAAGTTTTAAAGTGTAATTTATGAATTCCTAAATTTATTAGTACAAGTTCATTAAATTTTTATTAATTTTTTCATTGCTAGTTTAAATTCCCATTTCTGGCTCTAATTCATTTTATCAGTCAACAATTGGTGTACAACTGAATTTTTGTCTTGAAAACGTAGTTATCTAAAGTAGAATTTATGATTTTTTTTCCTACATGGACATATATATATATATATATATATATATATATATATATATATATATATATATATATATATATATATATATATATATATATATATATATATATATATATATATATATATATATATATATATATATATATATATATATAATATATATATATATATATATATATATATATATATATATATATATATATATATATATATATATATATATATATATATATATATATATATATATATATATAATATATATATATATATATATATATATATATATATATATATATATATATATATATATATATGTGTCTATAAATTATATATATATATCTCTATTTTTATATATAACATATATTTTGTCTTATTTCTTTACGTAATATTTTTCTATATATATATATAAATTTATATTTATAAGTTTAAAACAGGCAGTCATATATATACTTCACTTTGCGATTTAATTCAGTTCACTTCGCACCTTGGAGAATATTTTCTGACAATTTTATTTTAACAAAAGTTTGTCTGAAAAATTAACTTCTTGTTTTCCTCACAAAAACTTATCTTTGACTTATTTCTTTTCGTGAAATATTTTTCTTTTCAATCTTTCTGAAATAGTTTCAAACAGTCCATTCTGAATTTTATTCCGTTTCGAAAACACTGCCATCAATCGGTGTTACTTCAACTCTTCGCTGATTTCACCCACTTCATAACTACTTTCGCACTCTTGGAGAATTTTTCTCGACTTCTTATTTTAACTGAAGTTGCTGGAATTGCTAAAGAATGATAACATTCTTGTTCTTTCTCAGATTAAAACTGTATCTTTGACGGTTATATAACTTTTCACCTCAGTGAGCAATAAAATGTTTGCATAAGACGGTTTCAACTCTTATCTGAGAAAACTTTTCTTTAGCATTGGTAACAATATATCTAAAGAGAATTGCTACTAGATAAATTTATTAGTGAAATCATTATTTGTTGAATAAATTTTCGTATAAATGTTTTAAATTTAGCTATAAAATATTAATAATTGTAAAACTGTAGATTTTGTATCTATCATTTCACCTAATGTTTCATTTTATATTTATTGTTGTAGGATAGTAAATACTAATATGCTTTGTTTTTATTCAAAACAATTGATAATTAATGGATTACCCACTGTTTTGTCTAAAATAGGGCATATAAAATGTTGACTACGAAAGTAATTTTATATCATTAGAATATTTTAAGAAGAGTATAAAATGATTAATTGTGCTATAGAAGAATAATTGTTCTAAATTGTAATTTTTATTTTGAGAAATGAGTCTCGAAATTCAAACATTTAAAAAAACATTTCATCTATGTTTTCAGCGGTTTGGTTTGGTTTCGAGTGCTACGGTCTACTTTTTGCTACACGAGGGCTAATGAGACCGGGACCTACAGTTTAAAGCCGATTCCGAACGACTACGAACATCCATGCCACAGTGGGATTCGAACCCACGAACTCCGGTACCGAAGGCCAGCACCCTAACAAATCGACCATCGTTCGGAAATTCTTTTTCAGCGGAAGACATGCAGTTAAAAGCAGAAAAAATGTGGATATCAACACATTGTATGCGGGACACTTACTAGTACGTTTTCTGACGATTGATACTTGAGCGCGAGTCACGTACTAGTACGGGTTAGTGTAACAACATGGTTTGTTTGTGGGTACAAAAATAACCGTATATACAGGAAAACGAACCTAATATTCTTGTCTACTACATAGATTTTGTAAAAATTTAGACAATTAAAAACTAGTTTTTGCATCAGTCGATGCGGAAACACAGAATGGGAAAAAATTAAAACTATATACTACTATTTCTATTTGATTTTTCATATTTACGATACTATTATAAATTTATCTACTAAAAAATATATTTTTTGATTACAAAAATCTTATGGTTGTTATTTATATATTTCTATTTATATATTTGTTTATATATTTCAATATAAAATACGAAAAGTTGGTTAAAAAATTAAATAATTTTCGATCTATTGAGATTTAACTGAATAGCTAAATTTACGCTCAAAACGCCCGCTCCCGGTACAATTCAGCTACAAAATGTACCCGCACACAATGTGTTAACATAGATAATAATTAATATAGAAAATATACATTATATAATAGATAATTAAGGTAGTAACCTATTTATTTACCATTAATGTTGTGAAAGTGAAATTAACACTCTGTATATATGCGTGTGATAAACTCTGTTATGTATTTTATCTTCCAGTTTTTTTTTTCTACCTATAACTAGGCATTTTACAGGTCGAATTTATGAAGCGGTTGTTGTAATAAACATGAATTGTCCTTTAATTATAAATGGTACTAAGTTAATAATTTTCGATCTATTGAGATTTAACTGAATAGCTAAATTTACGCTCAAAACGCCCGCTCCCTATACAATTCCGCTGCAAAATGTACCCGCACACAATGTGTTAACATAGATAATAATTAATATAGAAAATATACATTATATAATAGATAATTAAGGTAGTAACCTATTTATTTACCATTAATGTTGTGAAAGTGAAATTAACACTCTGTATATATGCGTGTGATAAACTCTGTTATGTATTTTATCTTCCAGTTTTTTTTTTCTACCTATAACTAGGCATTTTACAGGTCGAATTTATGAAGCGGTTGTTGTAATAAACATGAATTGTCCTTTAATTATAAATGGTACTAAGTTAATAATTTTCGATCTATTGAGATTTAACTGAATAGCTAAATTTACGATCAAAAAGCCCGCTCCCGGTACAATTCCGCTGCAAAATGTACCCGCACACAATGTGTTAACATAGATAATAATTAATATAGAAAATATACATTATATAATAGATAATTAAGGTAGTAACCTATTTATTTACCATTAATGTTGTGAAAGTGAAATTAACACTTTGTATATATGCGTGTGATAAACTCTGTTATGTATTTTATCTTCCAGTTTTTTTTTTCTACCTATAACTAGGCATTTTACAGGTCGAATTTATGAAGCGGTTGTTGTAATAAACATGAATTGTCCTTTAATTATAAATGGTACTAAGTTAATAATTTTCGATCTATTGAGATTTAACTGAATAGCTAAATTTACGCTCAAAACGCCCGACCCTGGTACAATTCCGCTGCAAAATGTACCCGCACACAGTGTGTTAACATAGATAATAATTAATATAGAAAATATACATTATATAATAGATAATTAAGGTAGTAACCTATTTATTTACCATTAATGTTGTGAAAGTGAAATTAACACTTTGTATATATGCGTGTGATAAACTCTGTTATGTATTTTATCTTCCAGTTTTTTTTCTACCTATAACTAGGCATTTTACAGGTCGAATTTATGAAGCGGTTGTTGTAATAAACATGAATTGTCCTTTAATTATAAATGGTACTAAGTTAACCTTTTACAACCGTTTAACTTATTCATGGATTTCTCTTCTTTTGCGGGACTTAGTTATTTCTAAAATTTTTGGTACACGGATGGAGAAAAATATTCTTTTCTGGTTTTGAAGAGAATACGTACTAGTTGATTACAATATGTTTTTAATGCATATTTTTAGCAGTGTATGTGAACTGTTCCCTCTTATTTAAAGCATATCTCTAAAAAACTTTCTTTTAGAATACCTTGTTAATGCTATTTAGCCACTGGATTAGAAAGTAGAAATTCATCTTTCCTCTATATATCTTTAATAATTTTATATTAGAGAGTTATAGTTATTTAAAAAACAAAATTAATTTTTCAAATCTGATATTCGTTTTATTTTACAGAGAATTCATATTGTTATAACAGTTACGGTAAATTTATCACAGAAAAAGAAAAGATACATCACACAAATAATGAAATTTAATTTGAAAATCAGTCTTCCATTATATGATTTCTGAAAAATATGTTAATATAAAATATTATTTTTATATTTTTAAGTACTAAATATTACACCGTAAATTGATTTCTAATTAAAAGTGAAATAAAACAATTATAAAGACAGCATTTAATTATAAAATCCGTAAGATATATTTTTTACATCAGTATTATTTAAATATCATTCAAATATCGGTTATAAATTAATTTTATTTTATGATTTAGTTTTTTTACTTATATGGTTTATTAATATCTTTGAAATTATAGTATTTAAATGACAAAGAAAGTCTTCATCTTTTCCTTTTAAAATGAAAATTAGATTAAAATTAATACTCGCATTAGTCTTACACAACAGCTATTAATATATAAATTTTGTCGGTGCACAAGTTGTATTCAACAAAAAAATGCGGAATGAAATAAAAAGTAAAATATATTCATTATAATTGTTTCTCATTTAAATTAGAAATAAGTATAATTTATAATAATTTATAATTGTACGTGGATGTATGGAAATTAATAAAATTTAGGAATGAAATTTCAGTTTGAGGCGAAATTCATACGACTGATAATTTGTGATTTACCCAATATTTCCATGTTAAATGCAAATTTTAAAAGTGATTCTTCTAGTAAAAGTGATTTAAATCCCGAACCATGATTATTTAGATGGTTAGAGATAAAATCAAGAATATAAAATTTGAATTTTATTTTATTTAAAATATTCATTAATACTTTAAATTTAGAGTTATTACATTGTTATAGATAATAAATTATTATGTATTTCAATGCATTTCAAACATTTGTAATGAAAGCGTTTAAAAACTTCAGATGAATTAAAAAAACCATTAATGCATGAACTATAAACCTGAAAAATTAAACAAAAACAATTTCACATTAATGACGGACAGAAATATAAGCTAAAATTGGCATTACTGTGAGATGAAATGCATGAAATTTGCATTTTCAGTATCATTAATATTACATTTAGTGTCTCATTTTCTTTTCAGGGAGATTTTCATATTCAGTTGTAAGGGGTTTCCAATACAACGTAGCAATTTAACAGTTTTAATTCAATTTTCAAATGTTGGTTTGCATTTGCAGAATTTTTTATACATCCTTAAGTTTTTTATACATTTTCCAAATGTAAATTTAATTAAAAAAATTTAGTTTGATTATTTTTGTTTTGAAAATTTTTGAACAGAAACTGTTAAAAAAGTAGAAGAGATATAGTTACCGCATTGTTTCTTCAAAGTTAAGAAAGTTCTAGAAAAAAAAATGAAGACCTGTAACAAATGTACCTTGTTTGTATACATTTCATTTATTCTCTCAGTTACATCTTGGATATTAAAAAAATATTGACCAGCATCAGCCATACGTAAATTTCAACTTTTTTTAATAGTTTCAAGAATTTGGCCTGATTTGACTACACCATGATTTGTGATACTATAAAATGCGAGTTGCGAGTTATTTAATTTCATAATATATAAACAGTTCCAACTTGTAATTTTATTCAAAAACTAATTTTGAACTGAAAACATCGGAGTATAGTGTAGATAAGATATGGTTAAAATATTAATACACTGGTTTTAAGCGACATTAGATTTTCTGAGTAGATTCCATATATGTGGTCTAAACTTGTGATGCTTATAAAATGCCAGCTTCGAGTTATTTATTTTCATAATATACTAAGCAGACAGTTACAACTTGGGAATTAGTTTGAAAATTCCAGTTTGATTTCACCTTAAAACTACCGAAAACAGTGTAGAATACATCAATGCATTAGCCATCAGGGAATTTCCATTTTTGGAGTAAATTCTAGATATTTGGTCCAAAGTGTCTACACCATAATTTGAAATGCTTAAAATAACAATTTTGAGTTATTTAGTTTTATAATCTATTATGTAGACAATTTGACCCCACATTAGAAGTTTTTAAGCAATTGTGCTTAAAACTAACACATTCACGTTTTTTTATTGATAGACAGATAGACTTAGAACCTACAGAAATTATTTACAGAAATAACTTTTTTTTCTATGTTTATTTCAATGATGTGTTTCTTTATTTAGAGTGCGGAGTTCAATTAAAATTGGAGGTACACAAAACTATCAAGATAGATTCAATCCTTTTGTAATACACACACAAATATATACAGGTTTCAGGAAGGGACAGGAAAAAGTACACAAGCTCAATTATTAAACTTATATTACATTCTACTCTAAATGGGAGATTAAATATATTCATGATCTATGATAACATGAGCACATATATGAGTCACATTTTTCAGTTCTGGAGTTCCCACAAGCAATAATGCGAGATGAATATAACCCATTATCACTTTTGAGGTCTATAAAACGGACTACAGTAAGAAATCATACAGTATATATATATATATATATATATATATATATATATATATATATATATATATATATATATATATACATATATATATATATATATATATATATATACATATATATATAATATATATATATATATATATATATATATATATATATATATATATATATATATATATATATATATATATATATATATATATATATATATATATATATATATATATATATATATATATATATATATATATATATATATATATATATATATATATATATATATATATATATATATATATATATATATATATATATATATATATATATACATATGCGAGTGAATTTTCCTAATGTAATAAATTTTAAGATAATAATGTAAAGCCGAAAATATAGGATTACAATGATACCCCGAAAACAACCAGTGAAATGATGTTTCGAAATGGCAGGAGGGAGTTGAGACCCCCCACTCTGGTTAAATCAGGTTTTATGCTGCAACAACTCTTCCAGACAATGGAAACATCATACAATCTCAATAAAAGTATACAAAATATAAAATTATTATGAAAAAGTGGAGGAACCACATAAGAAAACACCAAGAAAAATTAAGCAATTATAGAAAGAATAAACAAAGCTTGAAACCGGAGGCGAAACATGGCTACACTCAGTTAAATAACATTTTCCAGTTTAGAAGTAATCTATTACAGCATAACTGGTTTTAACCAAAGTGGGAGGTCTCAACTACCTCCAATTGTTTCGTAAAATCATTTCACTGGTTGTTCACAGTGTATGTTTGTAATCCTTTCTTTTCGGCTTTATCTACTTTTAGAGTATTATATATATATATATATATATATATATATATATATATATATATATATATATATATATATATATATATATATATATATATATATATATATATATATATATATATATATATATATAAATGACTGTAAATAGATAAAATAGAAAAAATAGAAAAAAAAAGAACCTCATATGTTTAATATATATAACCAGTGATATGATGTTTCAAAATGACTGGGAGGAGTTGAGACCCCCCACTCTAGTTAAAACTAGTTTTTACGATGCATCAACTCTCCCAGAAGTCGGAAACATCACACAAAATCCATAAGTAAGCCAATTATAGATGAGATAACAAAATAGAAGAACATCCAGAAAAACAATGATACAGCAAAAAGCCAGAATCAGCATACGAAACACTGCTACTTATCGTTAAATACCACTCAGCTGTACAGAAAAAAATCTATTGTAGCATTCGGTTATAGTTAAATTGAAATAATTGTTTAAAATGTTGATGAAAAAACGAGGAGGAAATCCACTACTGAGAGCCTGTTGTACGTATAGTATAATATGTTGATCCATAACTTCTACGTCGCTGTTAATACAAACATGCAAATGAGAACGACTTTTAGGTATTCTTAATCATGTGTATATAAAAATTAAAAAAGATGGATGCTATATAGTGGGTAATAGTTTTGACGTAGTTAACAAACTTAAACAACATGATAATCTTGTCAATTTTCGAAGTTTTGATTTTTCTGATCTTTTTAATTCTATTAACATTAAGGATTTATATAATATTATTTTATATATGTTTGAAAGGTACGATCTATTAGAATATATAACATTTTCCAAATATAAAGCTTTATTAAATTTGGTATTAAACAAGACTTATTTATTTAATGGTAAAGATTTTTACAAACAAATTCATGGTATTCCTATGGGAGGGGGATGATCATCCATTTTGGCAGATTTATATCTTCACACCTTTGAAATGGGCACTCCACTATTAAAGGAAGTGCTTTATTTCAGATACGTGGATGATATTTTAATCGGTTTTTTCAGATATATGGATTTGACACTAGGTTTTTATCCAGATGGATTAGAATTAATTGAAACTGTTAAAACTGAAGATGGCGAGTTAAATTTTTTGGATATAAGTTTAAATATTACTAATAGTAAAGTTCAATTTAAATTATTTGATAAACGCGATGGTTATTTATTTAATATTAACAAAATTTCTTCATGGCAAACTTGTTTACACAAAAACATTAAACGTAACATAATCATTAACTTTTTAGTTAGGTGCAATAGACTTAACAGCGACGTCGAAGTTATGGATCAACATATTATACTATACGTACAACAGGCTCTCAGTAGTGGATTTCCTCCTCGTTTTTTGATCAACATTTTAAACAATTATTTCAATTTAACTATAACCGAATGCTACAATAGATTTTTTTCTGTACAGCTGAGTGGTATTTAACGATAAGTAGCAGTGTTTCGTATGCTGATTCTGGCTTTTTGCTGTATCATTGTTTTTCTGGATATTCTTCTATTTTGTTATCTCATCTATAATTGGCTTACTTTTATGGATTTTGTGTGATGCTTCCGACGCCTGGGAGAGTTGATGCATCGTAAAAACTAGTTTTAACCAGAGTGGGGGGTCTCAACTCCCCCCAGTCATTTCGAAACATCATATCAATGGTTATATATATTCCACATATGAGGTTCTTTTTTTTCTATTTTTTCTATTTTATCTATTTACAGTCATTTATACCTTTGAATGTTTTTGATTGCTGCATAGCGCATTGGAACATTCAATAATGTATCATTGTATTTTCTTTTAATTATTTACATTAAGCTATATCATTTGAATTTGTATATATATATATATATATATATATATATATATATATTTACATTTACATTTTATATACATATTTTCATACATGTTTACATTTACATTTTAACAGTTTTTTAATGTGTTAGAGTTTTATTATCATTTTATTAAATTTTCATTTTACAAATCTTCAAATTTTTTTGCTTTGTTTGTAGGCAGCTATTAAAATGAGACTTTTAGGTATAACAAACTTGTAACACATTTAATCCTCCTTTTTCGTGTCGAATATATATTTGCATATATGTGTGCTTGTTTCACTTACAATTATGAAAAGTCATAAATTTAAAATGATAAGTCATGAAGTCAAAGTGTTCAATAATATATTCGAAACTGTCAAATTTAAGGTAAATATTTATTTAGTGTTGACTAAATTTATTTCACAGGTGGTCTGGGAAATACAAATCTTAAAACAAAATCACATTTTCATATTTTAATCTTAAAATATTTAACAGAGCTTTATAAATCAAATAAACTTAAATTCTTACTTTTATGGAAATTACATTTTCGTTTTATAATTTCAGTGCAAATCCTCCTTCTGCAGAGGATTAAATGTGGTTGTAAAATTTTCTACTATATAAGTTATTATGTGTGTTAAGAAATTATATTAAAAAAAAGAAAATTTATCTATGTATTTAATTAAATGTACAGTAATTTTACTTTAATGTCGTTTAAAGTTACATTGACGCAATTGTTAATCTTCACGGAAGCTTAAAATAGTGCAAAATGAAACTAACTAAATGGTAGATATATGTTTAAAAGGTATATCTCGAGTATTTGAATCTTAATGTTCATTAATCTGATATAGCTTATCAATAAAATATTCGTAAAATTCAGATTAATATATCTCATATCCTATAATCACTACATGGATAAAATTTAGTACATATAAACTTTAACATATTTCTTTGATTTTTTTAGAATTTTTAATTGAAAACAATATATTTTAAAATACTGGGCACAAGACAAAACTTCCTATTTTGCATGCATTTTTATAAATACCGGAGTCAAATTAATTTATTATCTTTTCTCTACTTTAAAAGGAAAACGTATTGAAAAAAAAGTATTCCTGCGTCATAAAAATTAGAAAATTTGAAATTTTAAAAGTTCAACACTTGTTTATAAACACACATACACACACTCATATATATATATATATATATATATATATATATATATATATATATATATATATATATATATATATATATATATATATATATATATATATATATATATATATATATATATATATATATATATATATATATATATATATATATATATATATATATATATATATATATATATATATATATATATATATATATATATATATATATATATATATATACATATATATATATACATATATATATATATATATATATATATATATATATATATATATATATATATATATATATATATATATATATATATATATATATATATATATATATATATATATATACATATATACTGGATCAACTTTAACATTTGGTCATAAAGTCAAAGGACTAAAAATAATAAGAGAAATTAATAAACAAATTTATATTTGTATTGCATGTAATAATAGGAAATAGGGTATAAAATTATAACACTACTAATAACTCTCAAAACAATTTTTAAACTTATTTCTAGATTTTGGTCTCTTGATTGCATACAATTTACACATATACAATAAAGTACTAATGTTATTAGCATAATGAATTACAAAAAACAGCTACAATGTGTGCAGGCGTGAAATTTCAAATAACTCTATAAAAGCAAATTTCAGTCTAGACAATGTCATAAATTTTATTCTGCTTCACTCGATTCACCTAAATCCTCTTTAAATCCTGCAACAGTTAGCTTTAAGATTTATATGATCTCGATCTTAAATCGTCCTGTTATTTCTTCATGATGTGTAAGGCTTTACCGGCTCATTTCGGTGAAATAGAATGAGACAAAGTAAGTAAGTGTTATTCTTGAATCATTTGCATTGTGTATGTTATTTAACTAGTATTTTTTAAAGATGTTTGTACTTCCTTTACTGTGGATCCTTACTCATTTTTAAAGCATTACCAAAGAGGTTAATATCACAATTTCCCTTGTATAACGTGCACACTGTTCTTTACGAGAAAATTACGAGAAATGTTTTAAATTATTTTTAAAGATATTAATGAGGAATAGACATTTACGTAATTTAAAGGAACCAGTGTAAAAGTTGAAATAAGCTGAAAAGTGAACAAGCTGAAAAACGGTGAATGATTTGAAAAAGAAATGAACGTTTTAAATACTTAAAATAATTATTACAATTGCCGTTAGATGGCAGCACATACATAGCAATTCTAATGAAGGAAAATTTGTGGCCGTCCAGTTTTATTTTTAGTCGTTTATTTTTAGCCTAATAGTGTCAGTTCAATACATAATCATAGGTGATTGATACATATTTAGGTGATTAAAGCATGACTGAGAATAGGAGACTAACAAAACGTGAGTTTAAATTATGTTGTTCACAAAGTATATAGATATGGTATTAACAGAAAGTATAAAAACAGGTATTAAAAAATGATATCATAAAACATGAGTGTCTAAATAAAGTCTCTTATAAAAGTTTCTTATACATATTTTAGAAAACATGCTCAAGTGAAACAGAGATGAAATTTTGGCAAACAGAGGGATTGCTGCAAAACGAGGCTGCATGCAGAGGCTAGTATTTTAATAAAAAAACCTCGAACCTCATTCCCATGTTGCTTCTGCGGCACAAACAGACGTTTCTTTACTAAAAAGCAACATTAAAACAGTAGCAGCAAAGACTCTAGGATCCCCTACCGTTCACAAGATCAAATACTTGTCATAAGTATCACAGAGCAGCAACAGAATAGATGTCAAATTAAAGTGAAATTGTATTTCATAAGGTACTAGTCGTACTAATATATCCGTGTTCAATTTGTTAATGAATTCATTTTTGTACATACGAACAGTGTAATTTTTTTCCGTTTAGTTTAGGGCAAAATCACTACTTCATTCTGCTTTCTGGAAAGATATTTTAAACAAGCTTCTAGATAAAATTCTACGCGAGTGTTTTGTTATCGATATATTATTGGAATATACTACGAAAAACATGGGCGGAGACGTGATAATCTTCAAGAGCAAATTTTCTGGCTTGTGTTTGTATGTAGTACATGGGTAAATATACGAAGCTGATGTCAAACGAGTGCAATAACATAAAAAATATTATTTTATGAGAAATATTTAAGATGTATTTTCGTGATCTACGTTATTGCGTGTGATGGAAAAATAGTATCGCCTACGGGGATATATTATCTGCAGAGTAAAATTTTAATACTGTTAAATCGATACTTAAAGTATAGCAATACTTGACGATATATTGGTAAACAATCCAGCTCTATTGCCCAGAGAGAGAAAAATAATTTTAGGAATGGAAGAAAATAAAATTCTTCTCTTTTACACACTCGTCATTACGCATAATAACATCGTATCACAGTATACACTCATTGTTTACTGCACACGATGGAATTAAGTACTGTTTTGGCCAATCCTGTCCTTCTGTAGTAAAATATTTTCATTATATAAATCCGAATCTCCCTAAGTACAAACTCTATCCTCTTCTTATGACTTTTCATAGAGCAAAATTTAAGTTTGTCGAGAGAGAATGAGACGGTTCTGAGAATTGATACAAGAATGTAAAACTCCTTATCTTCCTTCTATTTGCTCATCGTTACACATCGTGTCATAGTGAGAAAATATCTATTCGTCGTTACTTATATACGGTGGGTAAACATTTTGAATGGATAAAAAATTCATTTTTGAATTTGTTATATTATTTTAAAGATTGAACAGTGAAACCTGCAATTTGATAGAAAAGAACATAGTTTAATTTTATTTCTCTATTTAAGTATATCTTACTAGTTTTTGATCAGAGCAGCAATATATACAAATGGGTTTCTATTAAGTTCTGCTGGTAAGCATATCAAATATTAAGTGTATTTTGAAATTTTTAAAATAAACGAAAACACTATTTAAATATGAAAGAAAATATTACATTACTGTTCGTATTCTAAAAAATTATCTTTACATTTTTGTGGCCATATTCCGTATGTATAATGTGACATTTACATTTTGAAGACCTGTGTAATCTATTATTTGAAAATAAAACACCTATTTATTGAAATTTTATTTTCTGAAAATGGCTTTCAGTTACAATGGATTGATCTTTAATTATTTCTTAAATTTTAGAAAAACATATTGCTCTCTTTCATAAGATTATATTTCCCATAGCTTCACCTTTGATAACTAAAAAGTGACCATGTAAACTACAGTATACATTGAATGAAGTTAAAATATTTGTATTAAACAAAAAAAAAATTAAAATTTTCTATGAATATTCTACCTATTAAAATACGTAATTTATACCTGAATACAAGTATTAAAACTTTTTTATTTAAAAATATTCTATGTAAGCGAGAGATTTATAAAACGTAAAATAACTCTTACGGAAACAAATTTCTGAAACTCTAAATACCGTATTTTTAATCATATTAGAGTATTATGTTCAAAATAAATGAAAATCTTCTAAGAAGAACGTGGTACAAGCTTTAATGCATCTCAATTTTAAGTAGATTAAATTTTAATATGCACTAAAGTTCATATTCGAAAATAATAAGAAAGCAAGATATTTTTTTTAATAATTTCTAATGCGTTTCATAAAAAACAAAACTTACTAACTTTAAATTGAATAAAGTATTTTAACTTTTTTATAATTTTATTTCTTAATAAAGGATAACTTTAAGATCAGATAAATTTTTTAAAGTATGAAAAACGCTTCTCATTGCATTAAACGGAAATATCAGAAATTTTACCTTTTTTAACCAAACTTCTTGATTTCCTTATTATGAAGCCCTTGAAAACGTCATTAGATTTAACTTTAATTTACTGTTTGGTAAGAATTAAATCAAAATGCAGATTTCCAGGCTTGAGGATATTACTTCAAAGTTTAGGAAAAATATTAATATCCTCGGAGAATTCACTGCATAAAACTCCTGATAAATAATCACCTCATTAAAGAGGAACTTTCCTTCATAATCATTACGGCTGTATCTATGTTTTTGTACTCTCGGGAAATTATTCATCTGAGGACTAGCAGCTGGGTTGCACCCTAGAAGAGAGCATTTATTACGTTATTAAAATATGAAAAAGAGCAGTATTGGAAGAATTAAAAAAATTATAAAAGTGCCATCACCATGCGTTTGGGTAAACAAGATTATTATTAAGAGGGATTTTAAAAAGAAATACTTCTGCCCTTTATTAATTAATCTAACATATTCATTACGATGTTAGTTCATGCACTTAATTAAAGTCAACTTCATTTAACAGGGAGAAAACTGTATTGTAGTTTTCGGGTAATATCCAGTAATCACCGTTTGAATTGTTTCAAGATATGGGTGTTCATATCTTCTTTGCAAAGATATCGCGAAAGAAAAAACTGAAAGGGAAATTGATTTAATGAGTTATTCTGTAGGAATATTCCTATGTTCTACATATTACTCTTAAAACATTTCTATGTAATATTTCTTTCATTAAATATATATAACGATTGAATAGTCCGAATTATTAAATAAATAAAAATAAAGGAGAAATGTATATCAAACAATGCTGAAGAGTCATGCCATACTTGTATGACATGTTGTGGACCACTAGAAAATGTTGTTTTACTAACTTTCATTTATTATTTGTTAAAAATCAAAGTTTGGCTTTTAATCTGGATGATATAACTTAAAAATTTGGCAAAAATATTAATATCCCCCGAGATTAAATACATAAAATTTCTCATACAAAATCACATCATTAAAGATGAACTTAACATCATAATCATCATGGCTGTATCTATATTTTTGTAGTTTCGGGAAATTATTCATCTGATAACTAGCAGTTGTTTTGCACCATAGATGAGAGTATTTATTTGTCATTAAAATATGAAAGAGAGCACTGTTGGAAAAATTAATATTAATATATATAGATACATATATACATTCATGTGTGTGTGTGTGAGAGAGAGAGAGAGAGAGAGATACTTCACATGTGCTTAAAAAGTTTTTTATTTAGAGGAATTTTGAAAAGAAATACTTTTCTCCTTTATTAATAATCTAACATGCGATGATAATTTCTATACTTAATTACAGTGAACTTCAGTTAATGGGAAAAAACTATTGTACTTATAATCAATAATTACTATTTGAAGATATGAGCTTTAAAATCTTCCTTAAAATAGATATCATGAATAAAAAAATAAAAGAAAAATTGGTTTAAAGAGTTATTCAGCAGGAATATGTATATAATGTACATATAAATTTGGAATGAAAATTTTTGTGTAATATTTTCTGCATTGAATATATATTACGAATGAAGAGGGCATATGATTAAATAAATCGAATAAAATTTGAAAGTCAAAGTATACTCATTTGTCACGTAGCTGTACTAAAATTTTTAATAAGCGGGTAAACCTGATTTGAACAACGTAGCTTAGTTTGGAAATTTTTTCAGAAGGTTGCTACTTTATTGTGTCTTTAGCATTTTTTTAATGTACTATAATACGTTTTTCTCTTTGCTTTTAATGATTACTTAGTTCCTCAAAGCTAAAATTACATTACCTTCTTACCTGTAAATATAGAAGATTATGACTAGCGGGCAAAAGATCAAGCTTTTCTCTTCGATATCAAACAGAGCTTAATTGAACAAGAATGATAAGCTTGCAAATGAATTAGCAAAAATTATCATCAAATGTATCATACTTTTTTCCCAGGTTTTTAAATATCACTATAATGTGGAAAACATTTATAATATTTATTTTCAAAATGTAATTATAAATTCTATAAAAATATGGTTATTTATGCAAAAGAGGAAGGATAAATATTTCATACATTTTGTAGATACCAAGTAAAAATCCATTTAAAAATAAAAATAAAAGCAAGATTTTAAAGTTCAAGGAATAAACTATAGAACATAAAGATTTAAATAATTGTTATTGGAAATTACTAGCATCAAAATCCGAATATTATCAAAATAATAAAAACTGATGAAAAATTTTTAAAAAATTATGTTTTCGAATGATACTTATGCTAAAAAAATTTAGCTTGCTGATAAATTAAATTCAAACTTAATAATTATTTACAGCAAAATAAAGGCATTTACTCTTACATGGGGACTACTAAGAGTAAAATGTTTCGAAATTAAAATACTTTTGTTATTTTTGTATTAAAAGAATAAAAAATTTTTGCAAACTTGATTTAAAACGTGAACTTTTGAAATCTTAGCCAAAGGAAAATAAATCAATACACCCAGACGTATGAGAGAACAACGAACAGTATTTTATCTTATTGCAGTTTTATTATTTCTTTCTACTCATTAGGGAAATAACACTGAAGAAGAGCAATAATTCTTAAATAAAGGTATATTTACGGTTTGAGTCTTCCCTTGGTCAGAGCATATATCTTGGGAATATAGGGGAAGCAGTTGTACATGTCTTGTAGTTGTACATCCTTTAAGGCTTTATTGCATTTTATTCTCATTAAAAAAATCCTTCCTTATGTACTGTTATAATACTATAGGTTGCTAGGAAGTGTATAATATTTTATAATAATTTAATATTATTTATTTGATAGTTCTGACCTTTTTAAAAATAAAGACCATTATACAATACTGTAATGTACTTTTGACATATTTATTTATTTGTTTTGTAATTCTTTTGTAACAAGTGTATAGATATTTGTTTTTAATGACAAAGTCAATAAAGTTGCTTAATAAGTGTGATTTAGATCCAAAAAATAAATTTTAGTGTAATTATAGAAATTATAATTTATAAGTACGTTCTACACCTTATGTTCTCCTAGGCATGATGTTTATCAAAGGAGAACAATATAACAGGAATATTATTTATATACCTTAAATGGTTGGGTTAATAAATGATTTATCTTTAAAAAAACAATCCATGGAGGCTGTCTTATATTGGATCTAATCAATGGTAAAAGAAGGAAAAGTTTCGAGGGTCATGGATAAAGAGTTCGAAGATATGTTATTTAGACTCACATAGAGCTAAAAGTAATGTCAAGGTTGTATTATTAATACTATTGTAAGTAGTTGTACATGTCTTGTAGTTGTATCTTCTTTAAGTCTTTATTGCATTTTATTCTCATTAAAAATCCTTCCTTATGTACTGTTATTGTACTATAGGTTGCTGGTGAGTGTACAATTTTTTATTATAATTTAATATTATTTATTTGACAGTTATGAGCTTTTAAAAAATAAAGACCAAGGTACAATACTGTAATGTACTTTAGACGTATTTATTTATTTTTTTCAATTTGTTTTGTAACAAGCGTATAGATATTTGTTTTTAAAAACAAAGTCAATAAAGTTGCTTAATAAGTGAGATTTAGCCACAAAAACTAAAATTTAATGCAAATATAGAAATTATAATTTATAAGTACTTCTGCAGCTTATGTTCTCCTAGGCATGATGTTTATCAAAGGAGAACAATATAAAAGGAATATTATTTATGTACCTTTAAATGGTTGGCTTAATAAATGATTTATCTTTAAAAACCAATCCTTGGATGCTACCTTATATTGGATCTAATCAATGGTAAAAGAAAGAAAGTGTTTTGAGGGTCATGGATAAAGAGTTCGAAGATATGTTATTTAGACTCACATAGAGCTAAAGAAAATATCAAAGTTGTATTATTAATACAATTGTAAGTAGTACCTGATTTATTAGTAAAATTCAGAGGCTGATAAATATGACTGAGAACATATTTTTATTAACAATAATTGTATTATAATATACTGGGATACTTATATAAAAATATTACTACAATTCGCGAATTTTTTAAATCTTAATCATTTTTTAACAAATCAATAATATTTATTAATACACTGACATTTTGATTTATTTATATATTTTAATGCGTTAAATACAAAATGTGAAATTCATTTTCTAAAATAATGTAAATAGTCATCACAGAATGAATTATGTCACTTATGATAGTAATAAAAATATTATAAATCATGAGAATTAATTGTCGCGTCTAGAATAACACCATGGATAACATCGTTCATTTAACGATTAATAAAAAAATATGAAGGAATAAACAAGGAGGATGGTAGAGATTTAATAGTTTATAGGCAAATAAATGATTTATCTTTAAGAAAACAATCCTTGGAGGCTACCTTCTATAGGATCTAAGTAATGGTAAAAGAAAGAAAGTGTTTTGAGGGTCATGGATAGACAGTACAAAATTATGTTATTTAGACTCACATAGAGCTAAAGAAAATATCAAAGTTGTATTATTAATACAATTGTAAGTAGTACCTGATTTATTAGTAAAATTCAGAGGCTGATAAATATGACTGAGAACATATTTTTATTAACAATAATTGTATTATAATATACTGGGATACTTATATAAAAATATTACTACAATTCGCGAATTTTTTAAATCTTAATCATTTTTTAACAAATCAATAATATTTATTAATACACTGACATTTTGATTTATTCATTTTAATACACTACACACAAAAATGTAAAATTCATTTTCTAAAATAATGTAGATAATCATCATACCATAAATTATGTCACCTATTATATTAAATAAAAATAATATTATAAATGATGAGAATTAATTGTCGTGTCTAGAATAAAACCAAGGATAACATCGTTCATTTAATGACAAATAGAAACAAAAACATATGAAGGGATAAACAAGGAGGATGGTAGAGATTTAATAGTTTATAGAATTTTTGATTCTTCTAATAAATCGTTAATAGTTATAGACATAAACTACAATTCATCACTCTTCCAGGACTTTTACTTTTATCTTTTTTTATAAGACTGCTTTCATAAGAGATTCATAGAATAGGTCTATACTAAAAAAATAATTACATGATACGAGTAAAATAAAAAATGCCACGCATGGTGTAAAAATTTTAATAATGGTAAATGGATAATGGTGTAAATTTGGAATGAGAAATGGCGAAGGAATGAAGTAATCGAAACTGGTGTAAATTTCAATAATGATGTAAGTGGAGAGAAACATTCTCAGTTATAATATAAAACGGGGGAAGCCGATGTGTAAATAGGGAAATTTTACAAATTAATCCCCATTTTACATCTTATGAGCTAAAGAAGGGTAATGTTTGGTGGATTACTGCAATTTCATTTAAAAAAAATTGTTTTTATTTATAGACTGACAGTGCAACTTGTCACTGCTCAAAAGCTCTATATAGAGAAAATAACATATATACGAGGTGCATCCGAAAGTAAGTTTATCCATTTAAAAGAAAAAAAAAAGAACTCTCACTTTCACGGACATATTTATTGGCAATAAATACAGCAATGTTTCAGATATTTTTTAACATAGCCACCACCAGAACTGAGACACTTGTCGAATTGTGAGATCAACTTTTGTATACCTCTGCCGTAGAACTCTGCCGCCTGTGAATGGAACCAGCCTTCCTGTTCCAGAACACCATGCACATCCCTTTATGCACCGACAGCGTCTGTTTGAACTTGGTCCTGACCGAAGATCCACTATGTTGCCAATGCATTGACTGCTGCTTGGTTTTCGGAGTAAAGTGAGATATCCAAGTGTCATCGCCCGTGATGATTCTGTAGAGGAACTCGTCGCCGTCATCGTGATACCGTAGCAGAAACGTCAGTGCTGCTCCTAAGCGTTCAATTTTGTGTTCGGATGTCAGTTTTGGCTCATAGACCGGATAGCTGACGATGAATTTCAATTGGCGCAATGCTTTGTGCATTCAAGATCACCGACCGAACCTTGCAGGCGGCGGGAGAAGAAATTACAGTTTCCATTTCGGACCACTGCTACCCCGCTACTGTCACGAATCGGTACTTGTCCAACTGGCATATGATTAATAAGTCATAGATCTGTTACACACGCGTAATTTCAAAGGCTAATTACTTTTACTTTAAAGGGGAAAACATCGGTAAATTTTCTTTCTGATTGCACCTAGTAAATAATACAATATACAACGTACTAAATACTTACAACAGTTTTTAATAATTTAAAACTCATGAAAGTTTATAATTATGACAAAAATCATGCATCTGAGTATAAAATAACATGCATTACCTTTAAAAACATTTTAATTAAGTAAAACAGTAGTATACAGTGGAACCTTCATTAACTGAATATCGATTAACCGAACTCTCCGTTAAAGAAAGTCGGTTTCTATTTCACCTTTTTTTTTCACTTTCTGTTTACAAACATGCATTTTTAAAGTTTTCTTTTTTCCCACATTCCTTTTGTATATAAATACTATCGTAGATAAATATTTTGGATTTCCCCTTTTTAGAACTCTTTCTCGCAAGAGCTATTCTCGGTATTAGTGTACTCTTCCCCACTTTAGAATACCCCTGTTTTGAACAAATACACACCCCATTTCAAATTTTTGAAGGTCTTACTGCCGTTACCCTGAACAATCGAATGTTATTGCACCAATAACGATGCTCCATATTAAACTGGATGATTATTGATGAATTTATGAGTTTTCGAAAATTTCGATTATCCGAAGTAGGTTAGATCCAAATTAATTTTGATAATCGAGGTTCTACATACATATATATATATATATATATATATATATATATATATATATATATACATACATTATTTTTGTTTGTAAATGAATCACCAACATACATCTTAAGAGCTAAAGAATAAAAATAGCGACGAAAAATTCAATGGTCTACAAGAAATTTGACTTTTAAAGTGAATAACACATAGAGTAAAAATGCAAATAGTTACTAAACTAGTGCAACTTTGCAACTAGTTGCAAAAGAAATCTATATACAAAAATGTATATATATGAAAGGTATAAATCAAAATATCAAGCACGAAATGATTTTAACAATTGTTTAGTTTAAAATTTAAATTTAACGAAAATACATAATTATGACAAAAATCTTATTGTACGTGTGTATAAAATGATATACCTTATCTTTTAAAAGATTTACACCAAAAAATATAAATTCTCGTTACATTAAATTCCTGATACAGACTTAACTAAAACCATACGAAAAGACGGCATAACGTAGAAGAATAGCAACCTTGCCTTTTGTGAGCACTTGAACTGAGCCCTTCTTTACCTAGTGAAAGGATGTTGTTTTGAGCTGAATAAGATGCTGAATAGAGTATTGTGAACACCAAGGACCATCTCAATCACTCTGTCTGAGAAATTCATTGGGATGCTGGCAAAGTGTTTCCAGTGTTCGTTTCAATGGCATCCCGAAAACAGAGTCTCACATGACAGAAGTCCTCTACATTGTAAAGGAAGCAACAATACTTTTCTATCTTGTTCTCCAAGAGATTGTCCAGGGACGGCGATTAATGGATCGGCGAGATTGCTCCCGATTTCGGCAAACCGATTACTGGTACCTGTTGGCATTACGCGCGCTTTCCCCACCACTTCATCAACCAGCTGTCCGATCAGTTGAGATGGACATTCTTGTGGTCAGACGACTATATAAAAGAGCAGAGTTCGAGGCACAGGGAGGATTTTTGACCGATCGAGTCTGCTGTGAACTCATCGGCCCAGAACTTCGAGGTAGCGACGGAGAGAGTCCTCCCCCCTTTTTTTTTTCTCTTGGGAAGCTGATTCCTGCATCGATCATCATTTTTATTTGTAAATATTCATCGTTTCATCTGTATTTATCATAACTTCAATATTGTATTTCTAAATAAATATCATAGTCTATACGTAAGCCTCCGCTATCCTTTTTCGGGTTCACTTAGAGCCCCAGTACGCTACAATATATATATATATATATATATATATGAAGATTAAAATATATATTGTATGTAATGATTACTTAAATTATAATATATCCTATATTTAGAAGCTGAAAAGTGAGTTTTATTTATTTAGCTATTCCTAGAAATAAAGAAAAAAGGACTGGAAACTATACAACTCGATTTTCACAACAAATAAACTCTATTCAATAATAAAACCTTTTGTTATTCTTCTTGTTTATTTGCGTGTTAAAAAATTGTAGATGATTCTACAGTCACGCTATTTCTTTATTCTTTCTAAATGTAAATTAGATATTCGGAGTTTCATAAAGCTATGCAATTATTGTGTATGTTATGCAATGGAAATTCACCGACAGAAAAAATAAATTTATTTTTATTTGTAAGGAAGAAAATTATCTAAACTTTTATGAACAGAGAAAGAAATGAAGATTTAAATATAATATAAATGAAATGAATACGAAATACCATTTCATATAAGAAAAAATGTACTATCCGCTATGCTGCATATATTAAGATACAAAAATAAATAAAAATATAACCTTTGGCATAAGAAAGTTCACTTTAGAATGAAATTTAAAGCATATTCGTAGTGACCACGAAAATGTCAGAAAAATTCCTTTTTTAAAAACCTCTAATACAAGGATTGTGTGTTTTCCATAATCGTTATTTAAATTACAAATCAGACTTAGAAATATTTCGCTTGTTTTCCTACTTAGTTATGTCTTAGAGAAAAGAAATATACCGTGTTTAATGAACTCAGAGGAACATAACCTGTCGTATCATGTGCTATCTTAAAATATTGCAAAGATAAAAATGCATAAATTTGTTATGCTTCTATAAATACATATACTAAATGTTTTAGTCTAAATCATTATAATCGTAGCAGTTTTGAATCAAAACCTTTTATTTCTGAACATATATTTTATTAGCCAAAAAAAAAAGAAATAAAATACGAGAAAATATCAGAGATCACTAATTGCAAGTCAGTCAAATGTTAGACGAATTAAAGTTACGTACTAATTAAAGACACAAACGCTTTAATGATATTATATACAAACATATCTCATAGTTTTTCAGGTATGATGAAATGAAATTTAGTCTCAGAAATGATACCATCATTGGTATTATAATGGTCAAATAGTATGAGAAATTGCACTGATTTTGAAAGACATGACATTCTGAGAAGTTTTGCTATCTGGTAGAAAACTAGCATTTATTACTCTTTGTTTCATATATATATATTCCTAGACTAGCTTTCAATAACAAATTATTTTACAATAGCTGGAAACATTTAATTAAATGAACTATAGTAAAAATGCACATTTATAAATATTATCAGTCGCATTTCAGAAATGATCTAAACTAAGACCTAATTAAAACAAATATGGCATCCGCTTTAAATTCAAAAATATAATTCAGTTAATTGCTTGGTTATATTTCAACCTATGGAGAAACATGCTACGTTACTAATGGTAAAATGTAATATCAATTTTAAGGCTATCTTGGTAAATGATATTAGGTATTAGAAAAATCTGGTGACAGATTATGTACTTAAAATACATTTAATTGCATTCCTTTTTATATTAATTTTAAGGTGTCACATCTTAACGCATAGATTTTATCTCTTGTTTGTTGAGAATAACTAATATTTACTGATATGAGTCACAATTTAATAATATTAATAGGTAAGTTTTTGATGCTGAATATATGTTCAGTTTCCATACTCCAATTTCTGTATATTTCACTAATATCAGCACCTGAAAATAACATTTTCATTTAGCGCCATTTGTCGTAAAGGTTGTATATATATATTTAATTTTCATAGATGATTTCTATTAGTTATATGATATATAGTGTATATAAACATATTCGAAGAATTTACTTGCGTACTATATAGTACTGTTTCCCTTAGTAACCCTTTAGCTTGTTTGTATATTCAGGAGGATGTATTACGTACTATATAGTACTGTTTCCCTTAGTAACCCTTTAGCTTGTTTGTATATTCAGGAGGATGTATTACAATTCGCAACCAGTGTACTCGTAGTAGGTAATCAACATTAGGTATGAGGTTAATCTAGAAAACACCTTTCTAAAAGATGAAATATGACTGAAAAAATATTTCTAAAAATGAAGATTTCTTGAGGCAATTACTGTAAAATGATTATTATATTACTTTATTTAATATTAGAAGAGCTAAAATTAGACATAAAGGTGTGTCACCAGTTTTTCTAAAAGGATTTAAGAGAAATAGACCTATACTACAAAAATTCTCTATTTATCAGAGTGGAAGGAAGGAATCCATTTGAATAGTTTAACCTTTTGAATAGTTAAACCTTTTAAATGTAAAAGAATTTTTCTAATTTCTTCATAAGTTTATTGCAGTACATGAAAGTTTGTACTCTTAATGGTATCAAACGACGTTTCATTATAAGCTAATACCGATGTAGTAGTCACTAACTTCTTAGCTCTGGAAGAGAAAAACATTCTAAAATTATTTGACAGCATTTCAAAATTTGAAATCAACACCATTGATATATGCTTGAGAGACTGAGTTAAAGTGCAAGAAGAATACTGCGATGGAGTAGTAATATGGAAACATCAGAAGTACTTTTTTCAGAACAGTACAAAACCCCATACTTAGGTATTATATCACACGAAGAATAACTAAATGTACTATATTCTACATTACATATACCCATAGAAATAGCTTATACTTTTTTCTTTAATCCAAATGTTTCTCTCTTTGTTTTTGTAATGTCCAGAAATGATGGTACCCTCGTGGCTAGTTTGAAAATTCTTAGAACCATTACTTCTTAATATTAATATTTATAGGTTTTCACTTTTTAAACTTCTCTGATAAAATATATTTTTCCATGAGTCCACATGTTAACATATAAAAATACTTACAGACATATATGCAATTTGTAATACTCCCATATTACAAATAAAAGGAAAAACAAACTTGGAATTCAAATAATGTATTGTAAATACATAGCGTGGAAAACTAGAGCCATAATATTGTGAAGATATTTGTAAAAAACAATGTTCTTTAATTATTTGGATGTATCACGACATATAATTAATATGCTTAACGAAATAAATGTATTATCTATGAAAAAAGATTTTGTTTCAAGGATTGTTTAAATTACATTTTGGTAGTATGTAGGATCACAGACACAAATATTTATGCCATGGTAGGTTAATAACATAACAAAGATAGTTGATAAAGTAAAATAAAATAAATTAAAAAGCATAAATAAGTTGTTGAAAGCAGAATGAATTAAAAAACTTAGAACTTCATATATTAACCGTATTAAAATGTAAACCATTACAGTACTATTTTTGCATGTGATATTAAATAAATCTCTTATCAGAAAGTTTTTCTTTTTTATATACATGGCATTGTATGATCTTTAAAATGACTGCTGATCACTAATAAAGACAGATTGTAATATTAAAAGTTGCTTAAATTTGATGTTGGTTTTATTACGTGCGGTTAATAACAACTCAGATATAAGATATTAAATAATAAAAAATATATCTAGTACCTTACTTAGAATAACTTGGTACACATTCGGTTAAGAAATTCATTGAGCAAAAGTTAAATGAGTTAATTTTTTAATATATGTTTTGTTTTCGTTTTAAGTTAGAATGCCATAAGCCTCATAGATATTTTTAGAATTTATATTTCTATGTTAGACTTTTATTTCGCTTTAATAAATCATCAACTTATTTCATATGGAAAAAAATCTAGTGTCATGTATCAAGTAAAACTATGAATTGCCATCTTGCATTAACCAGTTAGTTTGTTAGCAAATTAAAGAAAATTACAGAATCCTAGCACTTGTATGGCAAAGTGGCTTACCTACCAAATTAAAATATATGACAATTTAAGAATATTAGCCACTTCCCATTGTCCCCGAATCATGTTCTGGCAAGCCAATTCCACAATGTCTGTACTGATTTGTGGCAAGAGGAAAAGAATACAATTTGTATTCCATGTAAGCTGCAGAGAATTCATTTTTCTATCGGATAGATATTTATTATGTAATCACTTGTTTCACAATACAGGGCGGTACTTTTCCTTCAAGTATTTTCTTGTTCTTAGGAGAATGTCTAGTTTTCCCCCTGTATTACCCACAAAAGAAAGGTCAGAATGCATGGTAATTATTATAAACCTCTTGTATGTTTAGTCACGCAGTTGGATCGTTAATGAAACAGCTTCTAGGTGAAATGTAATCTTGAATCACTTATTATTATATTTTACTATAAAGAGTGTAATGAGGGATTGTGTGACATGGCCTGATTTTGTATATATCATATTGTAAAAAAAATTAGAAAGTCGAATATTCAACATAAAGTCGTTTTGGTAAGTTCAACTTTTTTTTCACTTTAGTTAATTCATTTTAATACGATTAACACATTGTGTGCTGGTACATTTCGGAGCGGAATTGTACCGGAAGTGGGAGTTTTGCTCGTAAATTTAGTTATTCAGTTAAATCTCAATAGATCGAAAATTATTTAACTTTTTAACCAACTTTTCGTATTTTATATTGAAATTTATAAACAAATATATAAAAATAAATACAAGTATGTATACTATATAAACACACACACACACACACACACACACACACACATATATATATATATATATATATATATATATAATATCATTTTCCAACTGATAAATAAAACGTTAATTTTAAATCTAAATTGATTTTTTTAATCAACCTTCCCGTTCTATGGTTCCGCATCGTCCGATGTATAAACTAGTTTTTATTTGTCTAAATTTTTCCAGAATCTCTGTAGTAGACAAGAACATTCGGCTTTATTTTCCTGTATATACCGTTATTTTTTGTACCCACAAACAAACATTGTTGTTACACTAACCAGTACTGGTACGTGAGCCACGCTTAAGTATCAATCGTCAGAAAACGTACTAATACGTGTTCCGTGTTCAAGTATCAATTGTCAGAAAAGTACCAGTACGTGTCCCACATACAATGTGTTAAAATGGTTTGACTAAAATATATTTAAACTCTATATCTATTTCCTACGCATGTCTTTTGTCAAATGGGTAGGGTACTGCAGATTCAAATTTCCATGACATGGATGTCCGTATATATTCTAAATCCGCTTTAAATGGTAGGTTCTGGTCTCATTAACCCTTGCAGAGTAAAACAGTAGACCTTAGAGATTGTAACCAAACCTATGTATAACTAAACATTAAAAAAATAATTATTTCTTGTAATACTTTTGTTTACATAATTAATAACCATTTTCTTATCATTAAATGATGTAAGATAGAAAAATAAACTTTAAAATATTCTTTTCGGACAAAATTTTATGAAATGTATGGTTCAGTAAAGATATTAAATACATTTTATAAATTAAATACTTCATTAAATCGCTTTATAAATATTACACTAATTTATTATTTGAAAATTTTACATCTCTATGGAATAAATTAAAACTAATACTTCTAGCATTCAAAACACCTAATTTAGAACTAGATATTCAAGAAATATTTACAGTAAATTTTCATACTGTATATATATTTTTTTAATTTTAATAATACAGGAGAGAAATTAGCTTGAAACTACGAAAATTAAGATAGGAAATGATGTATTTCACACTATTTTTATATTTAAACACTATAAAATACTATTCATATTGAATTAAATGTCTGCTTTCATTAAAACCAACACCGTAAATGCTTTGAATATTTATATAATCTATATGTTAATATGATAAAAAAAAACATTACACAGCCAAACAGATCATGTAGTTTTAAATACGTTTAAGGGTACAATGTCCCTTAAAAGTAACGGCAATTGACAAAAATATGACAAAAAATATAAAAGGATTTTGTCCTGAAAAATTCAAGATCTACTTTCTCTATTGAGGGATTTTGGCTTCGTAAAACATGTCTTTTTCATGCATAATTGTTTTATAAATTAAAAATCACATTTTCTGGATTTAAGTTTTTGATATGGAACATTATACCACTAAACAACTCATCCCTCTTTATATACGTTTAATAACAATAAATTGATGTTCGGAAGTACTCAATTATCTTTAAAATAAATTTATAGTACTACAGTTTGTTTATTATATTTCAAGTACTGCTCATACTAAGCTGATTATTTTATTTCGAAATAAAAGTCGAGATTAAATTTTGTTCCTTCACACACAGAACAAAAAATAAAAAATTATGAAATAATTTTAAAATTTTCTGAAATTACTATTAAATAGCTATTAAAATTCTGTAAAATGGAGTATCTACAATCATTAAAAATAAATACTAAAATGGTTCATATATGTACATAAGTTGTATATTAATAGTTTAAAAACACTGAACCACCGTACAGATCGTGCCTATTTAAATATGTTTAATAATAATAAATTTAAATTCATAGGTACTCAGTTATTTTAAAATGGCATTTTTATAATTGAATTATGTTTACCAAATTTTAAGTATTCAGCACATAAAATACACATTATCAAAATTATTTTATTTGGTATAATTGAGGATTCAATTTACTAAAATAAAAGTCAAGTAAAAAGAATTTTCTTTTACTAAAACGGGAAAAAACAGAAATTAGAAAAATTGGGTTACAAATTTGCTGTAAAAGTAAAGCAAGTTTTTGTACTCTTTCTTGTTTGTAAAAACATTTCTGATCCTTGAGCTGATTTTACAACTGTATAATAGATGAAACTAAAAATTGCTGTTCTCTTGAAACGCTGCAAAGTAAAAATCGATACAAATGTACAGGTGCTCGCTGAAAATTAGGAAAGATTATTCTCGTTCGACAGTTTTTAGAATTTCACTTTCTTTTTTATAGGGATAAAACGGAAAAACGTTTCATAATATTCTGAAAAAAAAATAATGTCCCTAAATCCTGAATATTCAAGAGTTACAGCTGAAAATTAGCAAAAGAAACTTGGCTGCAGCTTATTTAAAATGAGAGATAAGTTAATATTCCGACACCTTTTTTTTTCTCCGAACTCCAAAACTAAAGCAATATAAATTACTCATTTCAGATAATTGAATCTATTTTTTAATATTTGTTACGAATTTGTTATTATGTTCTTTTAAAAATGAAAATTTTGAATGCAGTCAAAGAAAAAAGATAAGGAAATGCAACTGATAAATATATTCAATGTGCTAAAAAGTAAATTACCTTTAAATATTAAAAATTCCCTTTAATATAGAAATATATTTGCTAAGTTTAACAAGGTGTTAAAAACTGTATATACATCGAGAATGTATCATGAACTGTTCTTTTAATATTTTTTAAGTAGTTACAAATCTATTACTATACGCTAAAATAAATCGTCTCTTTAAGAATTTAATACATTTCCCATTATTTTAAATTTGAAATACCTAAAAAGTGTTTTAGAAATATAAGCTTCTTATAAAGAAGTTCTTCATTTTTGTTAAAATATAAAATATTACTTTTTGTAATTATTCAGTATATTTTGTCTCTTTCTATCATTGATTAGCACCTAAATATATTAAATTACCTGACTATTTTAGTCGTTAAACATATAAAATTATGCAATAAATTAAGTTCATTACATTACGAAAAATATATTCACATTAAGCAAAAAAATTATAACCCCAAGGTACTCAGACATTCTGGTTACAGCTATTATTTAACTTATGAATAGTTTTCTGGTGATGAATATATTTAATCACAATGTTTTGTTCTATGTTTATAGACAAAAGAAGGGTTTTGATTAACAGTTATTAAGCTTTGAAGTATCAAATGTACTAAGTGCGGGGTCCGATTTGCAATATTTTTCACCACACAAATATATATATATTTTTGGTATATATTACATAGACTTATTTTTTATATGTATTTCACAATATATCCCAATTAAAAAATTATAAGTAAGATAGACAAACGTAATAAAACATAATAAAACAGCTATTGATTAACCAAATACTAAAAGAACTGTTGTTAACCATATTTTACTGGATATAAACAATGTGTATATATATATGTATATATATATATATATATATCTATATATATATATATTTATATATATACTATATATATATATATATATATACTATATACATATATACATATATATATATATACATATATATATATAATATATATATATATTTATATAATATATATATATATATATATATATATATATATATATATATATATATATATATATATATATATATATATATATATATATATATATATATATATATATATATGTATGAATAATTTTTTAATTTCTGGAAACAAATCATTGGTATTTATTTGATTTTATGTATCTTAAACGTAGTAAGTAATCATGTTTTTAATAATACTGATGTTTTAAAGAGTGGACCTGATTAAACGTATTAGGCCATGAAGCTATGGTAACCCTAAATATTTATGTTACACTCATGATAAAATATTATCTCTTGCACTTCTGTTTTTTTTCGAAACATTATTCCCGGACTATATAGTTTAGGCTTTGCCATCATGTGTCTTGAAACTTCACTGGAATAGTTTGAATACGGCTTTGGTTTGGCTCAAGATGCTTATGGCTTGCTTTCTCTTTCTATCAGGTAGATAATTTCGGAAAGACTGTGTATGTATCATGCTGAATTATCTTGATTTATTAGTTGGTTTGTTATACTAAACTATCTGAAAGTGTTTATTAGACCTTTAATACATTCAGTACTTTATGTTGTTCTATTTTGTTGAGAGTAAAATCTTGGTTTCCGATTTCTTTCTGGTAAGTTTTTAAGTTTTTTCTTTTCTAGAAAAAAATTAATTTATGTATAATAACTATACTTATTTTTTATTATTATAAGCTTTTTTGGTACATTAGAAAATAAGCTTTCATTTCAAAATTGGTGATCTGTTAAAGATATTAGAGTTACTATCGACATAAAGTAATATTTTAAAATAAATTATTACTTTATGTCTATAAAATAATGTAAAATACAATCTTTTAGTTGTTACTTCAAGATACAAACTTTACACCTTTAGAATTTTGCTCATGTCAGTAGTTGCATCACGACTATAAAATCCTCAATAGTTAACTGTAGTATTTTTATTCACTTCTTTTTTCAATCAAGGAACATTTAAGCACATTCGCTTACGTTGCTCAGAGTTCTTTCAAAACACTTCTGCATAAAGATATCCTATGTTCAACCTTTTCAATTGATCTAACTACATTAAAATTAAGCTCAAGCAAATTCCCTCTATGAGCTGAGGTCATAATGTCATAATTTCCAGACATTACTTTTTATACATTGCAAGTAACAAGTCTGAGATGTAAAGCACTTTCAAAATTTTAACTTTAAGCTCTGCGTATATACTTTCAAAGTATTATTAACATTTCTAAAAAGGATTTAAGTATTTGATAAATGATTTTAATGCTGTTTTCTGCATTTCTTAAAACTAATATCTTAATGAATATTTATGGTTATTTAAGCAATTGTTTGTATTTATTGCACACAAATAGTAAGAGAATTAATTCGTGACATATTAAGCTTCAGTATTCCAAATTAAAAACTTATAAGTTAGTGTTACGCGACTAGTTACACCAAATATTAATGGAATGAAAAAAAGACCTAAAATCATGATGCTTTAAATGTACCTTAAAGTTTTATGTACATTTGCTTCAATTTTAATTATGATTCTTCTGTATCAATCTAAATAAGTTTGGTTTGGTTTGAAGCGCTACAGTTTACTGTTTTGCACAAGAGGGCTAATGAGATTGGGACCTACAGTTTAAAGCCGATTCCGAACGGCTACAAATATCCATGCCAGCAGCGGGATTCGAACCCGCGAACTCCGGTTCTGAAGAGCAGTGCTCTACCATTCGGCCATCGTTCGGCCAATCTAAATAAGTACAAAAATATTTAAAATTTATAAACAAAATTTATTTTAGTCTAGTTTGTTGTACCTTTCATATTGTGCATGAAAACCAGTATATTTGTGACTAATAGTTTAAATTTAAACTGGCAATATACTTTCAAATCAGCAGTAATTGTTAATACACGTTTTAAAATTATCAATGCATGTTAGTTTTATTTCCAGTGAAAAGAAAATCACATTATGAAGAATTTAATTAGAAGTTATTAAAATTTAATAAAATACTTTATATTAGACGTCAAAAACAGTAGGAATATTTTTAATTTTGAATAACTTACTAGTTCAAAAACATACGAAATACTATTCGCAACTTGTGAATTACCTGTTGAGTATAATCAAATCTCGTTTCATCACCCGATTAAAGTGAAATCAGTAAAAACTATCTTAAAAAATTTTTACATTTGATTTCTAATTCTATCTTTCTTGCTCTAACAAAGTCTGAAAGAAATGAGAAGACACGAGAAAACGGTGCATGGGTTAAGGTACATAAGGTAACTAAAATGCAGTTTGAATTCAGGAATTCTTATCGAAGAAAATGCATACATTTGGTGAGCTATTCAAACTTCTTGGTTACTAAAATCATATGTTGGTAACATTGGGACAAGAAAGGAGAAAGTGAGTATGTAGAAAATAAGTGAATTTATGGAGTTGCCGAAGGATGTACTGGTACGTAAATCAAAGAAGTTCATTTTCCTAGAAACTTGGAATCTTTGTTGCTCAATTTAGTCTTCCTTGGATTACCACAGTTACCAGCCATATGTTTGAACACTTAAAAATAAAACTTAGGGTGGATATACATAAAAACAGTGGATTTTTTTATGTGCATGTGCAAGTGCATAATTTGTTCAGGCAAATCAAGGAAGCCCCTTTTCCTTGAACCCGAACAGTATGACAAAAGAGTATGATCTTCAGCATATCCAAAATTTGGTAAATTTTCTCACTTTTTTAAAATAAAACTTTAGCATTATATCATCACAAATATGTTTATGCTTAACATTTACAAATATATCAGGATCTGTAACAATCAATGATTATAATGGTAGGCAGTCAAAATGACAGTCTCTAAATTATTTGGCGCAAAATTAATACTTGTTCTAAACACCCACTATATCTCATTATACGATGAGTAATTTTTAAACATCTTAAAGCACTTAAAATGTATTTTTCCACCTATCAATTTGTGTTTAAAAAATCATTAGTGAAATATTTCTAACACTAATTATCTAAGAGTCTTCTCTTGGAAGATATTAAAATGCAGTTTTTAATTCTGAAGAACTCTCCAGTGCTGACTCTAACATAAAGTGTTGTCTTTATATTTTCTCACTCTAGATAGACTGAAATTCATATGAAACGTTTATATGTGTGGAGAGTTATTTAGAAATAAAAACAACTGTCACAATAAAAGCATTATGCCTATAGTAAAATTAGCTTACTTTTTTAATAACATATTATTACTTTCTTGGGATTTCTCCATTAATGTGAATGTTTTTATTTTCAGGTATAAACGAAGTATTTTTAATATAAAGGTATCTCTGATAACTGGTGTCAGTTAATTACCTTTTATTTGATTATATTTAAGAAATAATTAACTTAAGTGAAATCCTACTTTGTATAGATATAGATCCATGAAAAACTACCTGAACATTCATTCATAGTATATTTTAAATATAAAATTATGTAAAGCAGGAATTTATGTTTGATTTCATCTGTATTACCCCGAATCTATCATAGTTTCTCTTGCTATTCAATTAATATGCAGCTTAAATACTTTTAACATCATACATACAGTACGTGATCATTTTAGAGGATACTGTTGAGCACGTTAAATCACTTAATAATTGGTGAAGTTGTTGGAGAAACCATATTATTACTATCCTAGAGATGAATAGAAAAGACCGTATGCAATAACCAAATGATTTAATGTAATTTTTAGGGTCCCAATAACATTTTGAATTATTAACCAAGCCAATCTGGTGAATTAAAACTTCATTACATGTAGTTATATACATTCATAATACTATAATTCGAATCTTATTTGAAAAGTATTCTTAATTTTCAGCTTAAATAAAATTTCAGAGGGAAACCTGCTATCATATACTTTGAAAATTATAAGTTTTTAAGCATAACATATATTTAATATTTATTTAAGCATAATGTAATGTACACATTTAAATATATATTTAATATATATTTAAGCAGATTTAATATCAGTATTTAATATATTTATTTGGAAGATAATGTATACATTTTGAAAATATATTCATTTTCACGCTAAAACTTAATATATAATGAATTGTGTAAATTTATGCTAGTGTTGGTTATAGTTAATTTGAGTTAACTGTGAAGAAAATCTTAATTTATATTTTACTTGACCATTTAATTCTTATCTGTTATTATTGTAAACATTTACTGACTAATAAGCAAATCTAAATATATTTTTACTATATAAAGAAAGCGTATTTCAATATCTTCGTTTAATAATACTTATACCAACAATTTCCTAACACATTTCTTTCCTTCTTAGACATTGGTGATACGTAAAATTCTCCGTTATGCACTTCATGGTAAATCTGACAAATGATTATAGTTTCCAAATATTATTAACTTTCAAAGGAAATAGATGTTGTATATTACATAGATATATATACAAAATATGTAGCTAAATAATTTAGTTTATATGCATATATATATATAAACTTAAAAAACTAGTCAACCCCAAAAATAAGTGTGTCTTTAAATAATTTTTTAGTAATTCTATCCTTTTATGGAAAACTTTGACGATTATCTTTTGATCTTTCTTTTAATTTGGTGAATTCGAAAACACCAAAATAAATTCCTGCTTCAATCATAACTAATTAAATAACACTTATATAAACAGCACTTTTTATATAACGTCTTATATAATTAGTTTCGCTTCCTCCACGTCATTAAGCGTCTATCAAATGACTAACCATCAAAACCCTGATTGGGTGACTCAGATACATATAAACGTCTATGTACTGGTTTTTCATCCAAGAGTTCTTCTTGAGATGATGCTACAATATACATTTCCAAAATTCTTCGTTTTCTCTTTTGTTTTTACTGACGACTGTATCCAGGATTCCATTTTCTTTGCTATGGTCTAAATTGTCCATTACTAAATAAGTCGACAGGATTTGAATCAGTGCGTGAAAATCATTGTATCATATTTGGAAGCACAGGTACATTATTCAAATCTTACATTTAATAATATGTAAAAATAATGAACTAGGTATATAATGAATGAATCAGCTACCCAGATTGTACATTGGTTAAAGTATTGTGCTCCCACGTGATGGGTTTGGGACTATGTCCGGAGATGTCTAAAATGTATGTGTGTGTGTTGTCCCCAGTCCACACATAAAGAATAATTATGCCCTACCTATATTATGGTCCCATATTAAAAAAGGCAGCAGATGCTAATCAAGGTTAGTGCCCCGCATTTATTAAAATACTTTTTAGGGATAATATTTTCTTTTATTTTTCAACCTTTATTAATGTTCAATAAAAGTAACTGTTTATTTGTGTTTTAATAAAGGATCTACATTTAAGTCTCATTAATAAGTAAATTGAATTAATAATTAAATAGTATAGTACAATAATTACTGAATAATAATAGGTAAAGGTCTCAAATTTAATAGTAGCACCTAATGCATTGGTTATATAATGTATCGATCACATCTGGTTACTCTTTAATTATATTTATTTTCTAACATAAAAATCTATGTCTACTTAGCTATGAGTAGAAGTAGCTCATTTAAATACTTTGCATTCTGCGAAACTTGCCGGAATTAATATCAGAGCTAATTAAGCTTATGTAAAGATGGGAGGTTTGTTCATTTTGACATATTTTTATTTTAAGAATCTGAACACGTATTCGTTAAAGAGCGTTAGAAATTATTTATTTTAAATGGTATTGTTCCTTATTTTTATATAACAAACCATGTTATAGCCCTAATTATAAATGTGACTATAATATATAAAATTTTAGATTCATATTTCTGAATAATTAAATATAAAAATGTTTAAATATAAAAAAATAGGCACTATTTCAAATAAAAGCTAACAATACTCTAAAAGTACTACAAAAAATTAAATATAAACATTCATATTTCTAATGTTAAGGAATTTTAATCCTTAAACACTTACTTCAAATAGCTAATTTAAAATATTTTTATTTAGAAAATATTGATTGAATGAGTAAATTTATAAACAAATTTTGTTTTGTATGTTTTCAATATGTTTGTTTAGGCAATAAACAACATCACTCCGTTTAAATTGGAATGCCTAATGCGTTACTGTTTGTCAAAAGCTAGCAAACATCGTTAAAATAATAAAATGCATAACGCGTACCTATATCAGCATTATATTATTCGTTCTTTATAACTGCATATGTCATGTACGTAAGATTTTACACGGTATTATCCTAAATTTTTGAAGAAGTATCAAGTACTTTAATTGTGTTTGCAATTAATTTATATTAGGGTTCAAAATATGTTAATCTGAAATGAACCTCAAATTAAATACGTTTTAATATACACCTTATTTATAACCAAAAATGTTGTTGAAAAATTCACATTTTCTTACACATGTTACGTACATATTACTTTTTAATATACACCTTACTTATAAACAAAAATGTTGTTTCAAAATTCACATTTATTGCACGTTTTTGCAATTATTCTGCCAGAAGAAAATAAATGTAACTAAATTATAAAACCAGTTATGTTCCATCATATTCGTTTACTAACCAGTATATTTCAATATATTGATAGTACATTATAAAGAAGATAATAATCGAGGGTTTTCGTTTAATGGTGGGAGATATAGGGGTATATATTGAAAAAAATTATAAAAATCTTAAACTATTAGTTTATCACAACAAGAACTATAAAATATAATTTAGCTATTGAAGTGTCATACACCTTTAAAGCGGTTCAATTAATATTAACTCAAGTTGTTATGAGTTAAGGTAATGCATTTACACTGTAAATACATGATATGGCTTAAATTAGGTCTTAAATTAGATCCTGTATATATATATATATATATATATATATATATATATATATATATATATATATATATATATATATATATATATTTATATATATATATATATATATATATATATGTATATATATATATATGTATATATATATTTATATATATATATATATATATATATATATATATATATATATATATATATATATATATATATATATATATATATATATATATATATATATATATATATATATATATATATATATATATATATATATATATATATATATATATATATATATATATATATATATATATATATATATATATATATATATATATATATATATATATATAGTCTGCCAAAAAAACTTACGGAATATATTAATGAATCACTTTGCTCCCTGAAAAATATTTTGCTAAAAATAATTAAACACAAAAAAATCAAAAATGTATAGAAAACATATTTTAAAGTT
>CM063503.1:35212027-35219527 GCA_032207245.1 Pardosa pseudoannulata
ATCCTTTCATTACTTCTTTCCAAGCTCGAAAAGTGTTTCCTATAAATTTACACCCTGAAAAGTATTTCTTTTATTGTACTGAATATCTTTAAAAATTTATATTATTTTTTTTTACACGAGGTAAATTGTTCTACTGTAACATCTAGCTGTAAGAGAACTGTAACAAGTAGCCCCAATGGAACTGTAGCACTTTTTTATACATTGATAAAAGTAAGTTATATCCTACAGTTGTATAAACCATTTAAGTATATTATTACTTATCTGAATTATAGAGTTTCACATTATTCAATAGTTCACAGATATCTGCAAGGAATTTTTAGCAAATAAAAATATACATTATCGAAGAAAAATTACTACATACTGTAAAATTACGTTAAAACAACATATCTCTTTATTAATGGTCAACAAGCTTTTAAAAAGATGGCGATATCATATGTCAAAGTGCTATCATCTAGCGAGATATAAGTTCGCTTTCATTGGTGGTTAAGTTTGATTTAGAATTTAACAGTTTACCCAGTGTAAAAACTAGTCCCGGTCTTCTTTAATTTTATATGTAGTAATCTTTCATATGTATGAATATCTCTCTCAGCATAAAATACATTTTTGGTATAAAACTTTCTCCATGCTGTATTTCACTGCGAAATTGTCAAGCATTCTTGGTTTTCAAAATATACTGTAATACATATTTTATATATTATATGTCGATTTATCTTTCAAATTTAAAAATTACAGTAAATGATATTAAACTAAGATGTATCATATAAGCTAATCATAATGCTATGAATAAATCACAACTCATAATTTGAAAGGTTATAAAACTTTGAAAATTTAATATTTAGCAAAATATTTGTATTGCAACAATTTTGAACAGTTTCAATGAAACCCTTTTTACAAAACCCTTATCACTTCATGATTTATAATTAAAATAATTCAAACATAAAAATACAATAATATGGGCATTTGAATGTACAGCATTTATCTTTGAAATCATTAAAACAAAATAATTATATTTGCAAATATCGTTAACAATTGTGCAAAAAAATGCTTTATTAGAAATAGTCCATGTGAGTCTAGAGGAATTTTAATCATTATTTAAAAATATAATGTAAAAAACACAAAAACATAAAGGTTGAGTTAGAGCATAAAATTTCTCGATGTATGTTATATTTGATAAATATTTATAGTTTGAAGTCACGTTAGGTATGGAAATATATTTTGCACTTCACATGTTTATTTCATTAATGCATCGTAATTAGAATTTCGATATTTTTTATATGAAAATTTAAAAATAACTTTTCTTTGATCAAGGTTTTTAAACTTTGATGGTTAAATTTTCATCTATTGAACAGATTTGTAAAAAAAAAAAAAAAATCAAAAATTTATAGTACATTAAATGACAGGATGAATTCGGTAATTCCTTTTAAAATAATGATTTAAATTGCGGTAAAGATATCTTTTTTCAAAGACAGATAAATAGGATGAAATTATTTATATATATATATATATATATATATATATATATATATATATATATATATATATACAAATTTTATAATAATAATTTATACATTTAAAGAGGGTATTTTTATTTCATAAATTCTCATTTAAAGTAAGTTTATATTGAGAAATATTTTGAAACAGTCTATAATTATAAAAACTTCCCTTTGAAACATTTGGTGTTTTGGATTGATGAAAAAAAAATTATTGAATTTTTTATTTTAAAAGTGAAAATGAATATTACACAGATATATAAATAGGTTTTAAATAAGAGTAAAGGAACAAGATTCAATGAATATTATAAAAGGGTACACTTATAAAAAACTGGAAAGATTTAAATTATCAGTAGATTTACAGAGATTGTTTTTAAGAGACTATTAATATATTGGTACTTTAATATTTATGCAAAATAGAATCATTGCGTCAAAGTATATTAAAAATTAGATATGTTTACATTAGTGTATGAATATAAAATAAATACGAAATTTAATAAATTCTCAGAGACACTTGTTTTAAAAGGTGAAAATATCTATATGAAATAGGATGATAAAATGATATTTAAATTGCAAACTGTTTTAAAGATTTTGTAATATAACTGTTGAAAGAAAACTAATATGGAGTTTAGAAGGAGGAATTAGATTAAAATGTTGTATCTTGCTAAGAAGATATAGTTTATTCGCCTGAAGAATGGAAAATATTCTCTTTTTTTGACGTAGTTTTCAAATTTGTCATTTAAGTTATTAGTTAAAGCGCTATTGAAACATATAAGAGAAATATTTTGAAACAGTCTATAATTATAAAAACTTCACTTTGAAACATTTGGTGTTTTGGATTGATGAAAAATTTTTTTTATCAGTATAATTACAAAAATTGTACATAAAATCTAACAAAACACACAGCTAAAATATAAAAAGAAACGTTTTAAAGGAAATTGTATCAAGAAAATATAAAGTCTTATATAAAATTTAACTTTTATATAACTATTTTCCCTGTCTTTTACTAACAATGTAAAACTTTCATTTTAATTTATTAAATATTCTCAGCAAACCAAAGTCATATTTTGTTCTCGGTTTTAATATTATATACAAGTAATCATTGTAAATGAAATATTAGTTAGCTCTCATAAATAATAAGTTTTTTGCTTTTGAAAATATTTCATACATGAGAATACATGTGATATATACTCCAATCAGTTAGAAATGTATATTTAATAAATACTTGCCTATTTCATTTGTAAACCACATTTACAAAATGTTGACAAGAAAGAAGCACTAAAACAACATCTCAAATGAGTTAAAGAATAAATTGATTTTATTGATGCATGATTATTCAGGTTAATTAATAGAAAATAAATATGCTAGTTCTACCACTTGAACAATTTCCTTTACCAAGAATGCCTAGCAAGCCATAAAAGAAATTATATGCAAATCATTTATCCATTAGCCTTTTTACAACACGGAATGGTTTTCGTTACGGGTAATTAAATCGAGTAAAAATTTGTATTTGTTCTAGCTAGGACCTCTATAATTTGAGACTTCAATAAGAGCTAAAATTCTTCGAAAATTGAAACTGAATATTATACAGATATATAAATAGGTTTTAAATAAGAGTAAAGGAACAGGATTCAATGAATATTATAAAAGGGTACACTCATAAAGAAAACTGGAAAGATTTAAATTATCAGTAGATTTACAGAGAAAGTTTTTAAGAGACTATTTTAAATTGGTACTTTAATATTTATGCAAAATAGAATCATTGCGTCAAAGTATATTAAAAATTAGATATGTTTACATTAGTGTATGAATATAAAATAAATACTAAATTTAATAAATTCTCAGAGACACTAGTTTTAAAAGGTGAAAATATCTATATGAAATAGGATCATAAAATGATATTTAAATTGCAAACTATTTTAAAGAATTTATAATATAACTGTTGAAAGAAAACTAATAGGGAGTTTAGAGGGAGGAATTAGATTAAAATGTTGTATCTTGCTAAGAAGATATAGTTTATTCGCCTGAAGGATGGAAAATATTTTTTGACGTAGTTTTCAAATTTGTCGTTTAAGTTATTAGTTAAAGCGCTATTTTAATAAATTTGTTTCAAAAACTCGTGGAGTGAAGCTAATTTTAAAATATATAAGTTGATGCAGACTGCTTTCAGGATTCATTACTACTTCCAATGAACGTGGAGATGGGATCATATTTACATACAATTACAATGTAATGGTAAACAAAAATCATCACCTATTTAAGATTTCCTTCCGGTTGATAGCATTCCAATTAATTCCCGATGACAACATTCCAGTAAGTGTTAATGAAAATTTCATGATTATATGATACTGTTACTTCTGTTGTTCTTAGTTATAGTCCGTTTTAAATATTTTGAAAAACTCTTCTTATATACATTTTAATTACTAAAATCACTAAATGGTATTCTCTGAGAATAAGCATATGCGATTCTGTCAGTATTTTTCCGGAGACTAGCTTTGTACAATATTTTATAACTAAAAACTATGCAGTAATCTTTATTACACATTTACGAATATAAATGAGTAGTTCCTTCCAAATAAAAGCACAGCCTATTTAGAATTTCCTTCCGGTTGACAACATTCCAATTAATTCCAGATGTTAACATTCCAATAACTGTTAATAAAAATTCCATGATTATATGATTTTGTTACTTCTGTTGTGTTTAGTTATAGTCCGTTTAAAATCTTTTGAAGTATTCTTTTACATTCCTAAAATCACTAAACGGTATATTCTCTGAGAATAAACACACGTAATTCTAGCGGTACTTTTTCGGAGGCTACGCATGTGCAATTAAGATAATAGGAATTACTATTAGGCTTTCTGACTAAATAGTTGACTGCCGCAAAGCATGCATGTCATGTATTTATATATATATATATATATATATATATATATATATATATATATATATATATATATATATATATATATATATATATATATATATATATATATATATATATATATATATATATATATATATATATATATATATATATATATATATATATATATATATATATATATATATATATTATATATATATATATATATATATATATATATATATATATATATATATATATATTATATATATAATATATATATATATATATATATATATATAATATATATATATATATATATATATATATATATATATATATATATATATATATATATATTTATATATATATATATATATATATATATATAACTTCCAAACCATGTTTTATCATTCCACTTCGGCTATTGTATGTATATGCATAAATGTATCTTTCAATGTAACTTTACTTCATCAAAAATATTTCAAGCTATTTTTTATTTTTTAATAATTATCATATGTGAATATAATATAAATACATCTTTAAACAAAATATTATTCAGCTAGCATTTCACTAGTTTTTTTACAGCTATTAATCTATATATATTTTAATTTAGAAATGTTTATGACACCAACGAAAGGCAAATCGCAAACACTTATATTTTTTTTAAAATGTCAGTGTCATTAGACATACATAAAAAAACTACAAAAATATTTATTTACGAAGGTATTGTTTTAATTTGCAACATTAATGAAACACGAATTCTGTAGTCATTGATGTGAAGTTACTGAGAATTTCTTTATTTTATTGTTTCTACATTTATTTATCCAACGGGACACTGCAGCATGTACAGGTGCCTTAAAAAAAGTCTGTAAAAATATTTATTGACAAGATAATTTGTTGTCTATCAAAATTCATAATTTTATTATTTAGAAGTCATAAACAAATTTTAAAAAGTACTCTACTCTAATATTACCTAAAATTTAGCTAACGTATTAATAAAAAGACGGACATTAATCCAATATAACAGCAAAAAAAGAAAAATTGTGGGAAAAAACCACAATCAACAAAAGATACAGTCATCATGGTCACCAATAACCAAAAAAATTGAAAATAAATGAACGTTGCATCCCCAATCCTTAATACGTTACAGACGCCAGTCCCTTCACGTTTGAGTGCTGTCAGTCCCTGTAGACTAACATGAAACTTTTCGTTTAAAAGTCCACTGTAAATACCCAGGCACAAAGGAGCCTGAACGAAATTTTCACTGTCTGTACCTAGGGAGTGACGTCGGCTCAAAGTGTTAATTATATAATACATTGATAAAATGAGATTATTTTAAGAGATTTAAAAACCAATTTGCAAAGTGGAAATTCAAAGAAATATTGAGAAGAACAATGTATCATGTAATGAATCAAAAAAGGGATAAACACATATGTAGTAAAGACTGTGTGCATGAACATCATCACAACGACAAATGGAAAACTTATTTGAGAAACTATATTAATACTCCGTAAACTTTCCAGATTAGTAATAATTTGACTAAGTAGGAGTTTAACATGTTTGTAGAACAAGAAACCTTAGCGACCACTGCGTGTTTGAAGTGTAACAAAACAGAAAATATTTTAATGGTGCTAAAAAACGTACAATGCAGTAATGCAAGTTAATTTAACTTTGTACAAAGTAATAAAAAACACATATACTGTAAAAATTCTTTCACATTTATTATTTTCATTTTGTGTTTCCATTAACAAAATCTTACTTACGAGAAGTTTGCTGTACAATATCACATTATTAGTCCTAAACAGGTGAGGGAAGGCAAATTCAAATATTTAAAAGATTAATGAGAACAATTGATATAAAAGCTGTAGTTTATTTATATTATTAATGTTTAATATTTGAAAGTAATTTAATATTATCTAGCAACCAAAATTTTTAACTAAAACAAATAAATATTTAAAATTTCATCATATTTATAGACATTATTACTTGATTAAATTATTTATTACCATATAACCGGAAACTAAATGTCAAAAGTTTGAAGGAAATATTTTCTGAATACCATTTAAAATAACATTAAAACTTAAACGGATAATATTCTATGTTTATTTAAATATTTTCAAGTAATTATTTTCTCTAAAAGATATATCTCGAAGAAAAATAATTTAAAATGCACTGAGTATACATACAAAATAATAAATTCTGACGGGGATTTTCTTGCTAGTTTCAGATACTAGTTGACGGTAATTACCTCTAAATTTAACAGATATAAATTACTTTTAAATTTTTAAAAGTCAAAATATAAACTATCTTATGCAAAAATTAAATAAATAGTCATGTCTAGACTTAGAATAATACCTAATTAAATTACATTTTCACTTGTAATCAATGAAGAAAAATAGCACAATAAATATATGCACTTGATGCATGATGAAATATTAATTTAAAAATATATTGTTGATCTTATATGTCTGCTTGTTTGATTATTGTACCGAAATATATCGTAAACCAAGATTAATAGTGTATTTAGTAACCTGAATTCCAGGATGAAATTATTATGTGAATCTTTAATGTACTTTCTGCATCGGGCAGAGAACTAAATATTTCATAATTCCCATAATACTAGGGAGGTAAATTTAAATGAAAAATCAAATCAGAATCTGTTTACAATGATGGACTATTTTAAGAGGAGGAAGAAAAACTTATAGTTAGTCACGGGACAATTAATGTGCAATTCTTACATGTATAATACACTCAAGAGCTAAAACTGGAAGACGGGCTATCCTGACACAGCCATCGGCGGGATGAATGGCAAACCGTGATTCATCTGACCAGGCAACTCCCAAACTGCTCCATGGAACTGTCGCGATGTTCTCAGGCCCAGCGTAAGTGCAGTTGGCGATGACGCTTGGTCAACAAAGGCATACGAGTGGGACGTTTGCTGCGTAGCCTCATATCCTACAGTGTCCGCTTAACAGTTTGCTCCGATACTATTCTACTTGACCCTGCATTGTATTGGGTTGTCATCTGTGCCACTGTCTGGCTCCGGTTTTGCTTCACCATGCCAGACAGTCTCCGACGACCTTTTTCTATGATAGCGTGTAGACGTCCAACACCATGTCGTCTACTGCAGGTTGCACCGTCAT
>CM063503.1:35224527-35232027 GCA_032207245.1 Pardosa pseudoannulata
AAATATGATTTTAAAGTATTTTTTTGGAAATGTTAAATATCATGGGATAGATATTTGTAAGGAATTTAAATTAAGAATAAAAAGTATAAAGTAAAACTGAAGTAAGATTACTTATTTTTCTCTTAGTACAACTGGCAATGTAAGCAGTGGAACTATGTAAGTTTTGACAAAAGATTTACTATAAGAATAAATAAGAAATTAGAAATAGTTTAAATGGATTGAATAACAGCAAAAATATTAGTAAATCTAAAAGCTAATCTAAAATTATTTAACTGATGTCACTAAATTTTAGTAATTAATTTATTGGATTTTACCTGAACATATGAAACAGTTTTACTAAACAGTAGAAAATCAGTTATATTACCACATTGTGACACTATGTGATAATATAACTGATTAACTTTTAGAGAATTTAATGAATATTTCTGTTATATGCGTATTAAAAGGTGAAGAGCGTTAAATGATATTATATAATAAGTAAAATATGATTGAAAAACATAATTTTGAAAATGTTAAATATCTTTTGATAGATATTTGTAAGGAATTTAAATTAAGAGTAAAACGTATAAAGTAAAACTGAAGTAAGATTACTGCTTTTTCTCTTAGTACAACTGACAATGTAAGCAATGGAACTATCTATGTATTGACAAAATTTTACTATACGAATAAATTAGAAATTAGAAATAGTGTAAATAGATTGAATAACAGCAAAAATATTAGTAAATCTAAAAGCTAATCTAAAATTATTTAACTGATGTCATTAAATTTTAGTAATTAATTTATTGGATTTTACCTGAACATATGAAAGAGTTTTACTAAACAGTATAAAATCAGTTATATTAACACATTGTGACAGTATGTGATAATATAACTGATTAACCTTTTAGAGAACGTAATGAATATTTCTGTTATATGTGTACTAAAAGGTGAAGAGCGTTAAATGCTATTATATAATAAGTAAAATATGATTTTAAAGTATTTTTTTGGAAATGTTAAATATCATGGGATAGATATTTGTAAGGAATTTAAATTAAGAATAAAAAGTATAAAGTAAAACTGAAGTAAGATTACTTATTTTTCTCTTAGTACAACTGGCAATGTAAGCAGTGGAACTATCTATGTATTGACAAAAGATTTACTATAAGAATAAATAAGAAATTAGAAATAGTTTAAATGGATTGAATAACAGCAAAAATTAGTAAATGTAAAAGCTAATGTAAAATTATTTAACTGATGTCATTAAATTTTAGTAATGAATTTATTGAATATTACCTGAACATATGAAACAGTTTTACTAAAGAGTAGAAAATCAGATATTATCACATTGTGACGGTTTGTTTATTAACATTTTGCTACGCTTTTTAGTTTTATTCCTGCTGCCTAAAAGAAAGTCGGGACTGAAACTTAAATTCAATCATTTTACTTTTTAGCCGTTTCATTTATAGATATATTTGCATATTTCATTTTGCTGCCCAAATAAATTTCACTTGAGATGATTTCAGCGCTTGATTTTTTTATTTCTCCACGACGACAATTTAATAAAAAACTTTCCCTCCCTCAAAGTTCCTACGAACTTTTCTTTTAGTTGAAGAGGGGGCCCGCAGTCTCCACAGCATTCTCTTCCCTTTTACCCCAAGGAATTTCATTTCGCTTCCTAAAGTAAGAAATGATTCTGTATGGAACCAGCGCCACCGTTTAAAAGTTTGGATTTGATCCATTGAAACGCATGCGCATGGTTACCAAGCACGTGGAAGAGAAGAAGATTTCAGCTAGTGTAAGCCGAGAACTCGCAAGCGTAGCGTCAGAGAAGAACTAGCTTCATTCCGCTAAAGATTCGCCCCACGTGCTCCGTATTTTCTGTATGGATGTTGTGCCGGGAACGCTGTTCTTGCTTTTGTCAACTGCTGTTGGTAAGTGGAGACATAGTATTTCAGAGCGCAATAAATTAAAGACCCATTAATTCACTTGGTATTTTCAGTTAAGGAAAGAGTTAGAATTTCACATAAAGATCTGTGCGATTTACGTTCTTCACTGATATCGACATTTACAAATATTTTAGACAAAGCAGTTGTATGATGGTTTAAAAATAATTTGCAGTTTAATGCCCTTTGTTTTCGCTGCATTTATTTTAAACCTGGTTTTATGAGAATATATCTTACTTGTAGGTTTTATGAACAAATTATTATATATACGTATTAAACTTCAGGTTTTCTCTATGGGTGTTGACTCGGGAATATTGTTCTTGCTCTTGTTATTTACTACTGTTAGTAAGTGAATGCACGTCATTTTAGAGCAGAATAAATTAAAAAATAATTAATTTACTTGGTATTTTCAATTAAGGAAGAAATTACAATTTCATATATAGATCTCTGTGATTTACGTTCTTCACTGTGATAGATATTCAGAATTATTTCAGGAAAATTACTTTATCATGGATTAAAAATAATTGCTAGTTTAATGCGATTTTATTTCGCTACATCTATTTTAAAACTATTTACGTAAAAATAATTTTACGTATAGATGATATATACAAATTATATATAGGTAACTAACTAAATATTTTCTGCGTGAATTTTGTGATGGGATGACTGTTTTTTCTCTTGTCAACTGCTGTTGGTAAGTGGACACATAGTATTTCAGAGCGCAATAAATTAAATACCCATTATTTCACTTGGTATTTTCAGTTAAGGAAGGAGTTAAAATTTCACATAAAGATCTGTGCGATTTACGTTATTCACTATTATCGACATTTACAAATATTTTAGACAAAGCTTTTGTATGATGGTTTAAAAATAATTTGCTGTTTAATGCCCTTTATTTTCGCTGCATTTATTTTAAACCTGGTTTTGTGAAAATAATTTTACTTGTAGGTGTTGTGAACAAATTATTATATATACGTATTAAACTTCAGGTTTTCTCTATGGGTGTTGTACCTGAAATATTGTTCTTGCTCTTGTCAACTGCTTTTGGTAAGTGGATGCAAGTCATTTTAGAGCAGAATAAATTAAAAAATAATTAATCCACCTGGTATTTTCAGTTAAGGAAGGAGTTACAATTTCACATATAGATCTCTATAATTTGCGTTCGTCACTGATATCGATATTCAGAAATATTTCAGGAAAACTACTTTATCATGGATTAAAAATAATTCATAGTTTAATGCTGTTTTCTTTCGCTACATCTATTTTGAAACTAGTTCATTAAAAATAATTTTACGCATAGATGATATATACAAATTAATATATATAGGTAACTAACTAAATAGTTTCTGCATGAATTTTGTGATGGGATGACTGTTCTTTCTCTTGTCAACTGCTGTGGGTAAATTAACACGTAGTATATTAGAGCGGAATAAATTAGAGAAGCATTAATTCACTTCATATTTTCAGTTAAGAAAAATGTTATATTTCAGATTGATCGCTTCAATTTGCATTCCTCACTGCTATCGACCTTTTAAAAATATTTTAGGCAAAATTATTTTATGGCAGTTTAAAATAAATCGTTGTTTAATGCATATAGTTTGAGCTATATCTATTTTAAATCAGTTTCAGTAAAAATAATTATACGAATGTATTGTAAAGAACACTGTTTTCATTTTTACTGTAGTTGGTAAGTAGGCGAAGAGTATCTTACGGAGGGAAAAATTAAATAAACAATTCTTCATTTCATTTTATTATCTATGAAGGAAGTTATCAATGTCGAAACGATATCTTTTGTCTTTAGTTTTTCAATCACATCATAATTTTGGAAATATTTTTAAAAATTTATTTAATACGGTTTAAATAGAGTTCATTGTTTCTGGTATACACCTTGTTTGCACTGAATCTATTTAACTCAAGATTTGTAAGAAGAATTATACGTATTTCTTTACGTGTACAATATACGGATATAACTTCAGATTTTCTGTATGGATACAGTGCCGGAAGCATTGTACTTGTTCTTGGGAACTACGGTTATTAAGTAACTACATGCTATAGTAGAGTGGTATATATTAAAGAACCATTACTTCACTTGCTATCTTTACTATAATATTTGTTCAAGGTATAAAGACATTATAATTTGTTTTACAGGTATCTATATCGCATTCGCCATGTATACTGATATTTACAAATAATTAGGGCAAAATTATTCCATGATGGTCTGAAAAGAATATTTCAATTTAGTATTTAATTCATGTTACTCGTGTTTCATATATTTTACACCAGATCTTAAGAAAGGGAATTCATGTATATAACCTATATATGGAATAAGCACACAGAGTTCATTTGAAGTTTTTTGCTTACCGACTATAATTTGCGTATTACCAATAATATTATCATACTTAGAAAACACAGAAAAATAGATTATAAATTGCTGATATGAACAATTTTGTTCACATGTTTTTCACATGTAATTATGTTCCTTGGTATTTCTAAATTTTAACATTAAATAACAAAAATATTTACTAATACATCGAAGCACATTCAGTAAAAAACATCTATTGTTGTCAATTTTATTTTAAACATTTATTACTTTTACGACCATAAACATTATGACTAAAAGAAATAATATTCAATTATACTTTTAAAACCAATTAACCTGTTAAGTCATGTTATTGAATTAAAACTACGAAATATTTAAATATTTAAAGAGACAATTTTAAATTTTCAGTATGACAAATAAATCTTCTCTTTTTTTCACCTTTTTTCCACTCTTTTCTAATGACTGTGACACAATAAGAATAAAATATAATTTTATTCTTGACATTCATTTCTCGTTTAAATCAAGCAACATCGGATTTTCTTAAACATTTTAATTACTGAAAACTATTGCCCAATTTTATATTTTTAATTACCATATTTTAAAAATGGCATAAAAGTAATTAATGTTTAAACAGTTATATAGAAATCTAAAACAATTCAAAAGATTAAATTATTCACTTGACATTGGTTTCTACTTAATTTTTTTAACTTTTCCACAAATACATCTTGCATATAGACGTACAACTGCATATTTTTCCATCTTTTTCAATTCATATCTTTTTTTTTCGGAAAGATTGATGAACAATTTTATAAATTGCTTTTTAAAATTTTATTACTTTCATTTAATTTAATTTGCTAGAATTGCAAAATTTAAATGTATTTTATATTTATAAATCTATTAAGCTTGGAAAAAGAGACATTAAATATAAAGCACTGTTCATATATTTCCTGCAGTTAATTAATATGTAGTTTATATATATATATATATATATATATATATATATATATATATATATATATATATATATATATATATATATATATATAGATCTGTGAGTGTTTATACAGTAAAATCTCATTAATAATGAAACTCATAAAATGAAATTTCGAAGACCAAAACAATTTCTTTTTTATACTGTATCGGTAAATAATAATTATTGCTTTGTTTTATACGAACATGAAGACAAAAACTTTCCTTTTAAGACACACAGTGACAATTAGTGTAAACTATTTGTCACTTTTGTCACTATGTGCAGTCTACCACTTAGAAACAAGTTTTTTACTTTTCCAGAATTGTAGAAGTTAGTATAGCTAGTTAATATATTATGAAATGACATATACCATTATGACATACTATTCTTATGTGTTTATCTATGTAAGTGTGTGCTTCCGTATACTGTTCTTAGAATGTACTTTTTCACATTAAAAAATCTTTAACTTAATAATATTATAAAATATTATTCCACAGCTATCATGTAATTATTGTATTTATTATTAAAGTCATACTAATATATTTTGATTTTTTATTGGTTACTACGAGTGTTTGTTAAAACTAAAAGCTTTTTGCTGTCTTCGATGTCTTTTCGAGTGTATATATATGCATGTCCATGTATCTAACTACACACACACACACAATATATATATGTATATATATGTATATATGTATATGTGTGTATATATATATGTATATGTATATATATATATATATATATATATATATATATATATATATATATATATATATATATATATATATATATATATATATATATATATATATATATATATATATATATATATATATATATATATATATATATATATATATATATATATATATATATATATATATATATATATATATATATATATATATATATATATATATATATATATATATATATATATATATATATATATATATATATATATATATATATATATATATATATATATATATGTATATATATATATATATATATATATATATATATATATATATATATATATATATATATATATATATATATATATATATATATATATATATATATATATATATATATATATATATATATATATATATATATATATATATATATATATATATATATATATATATATATATATATATATATATATATATATATATATATATATATATATATATATACATATATATATATATATATATATATATATATATATATATATATATATATATATATATATATATACATATATATATATACATATATATATATATATATATATATATATATATATATATATATATATATATATATATATATATATATATATTATATATATATATATATATATATATATATATATATATATATATATATATATATATATATATATATATATATATATGTGTGTGTGTGTGTGTGTATAAAAAATACGGTGCTTAATATAGCTGTAAATCTTTTGTTGAGAAATTTCGGTTTCCATTTGTACGAAAATATAAATCTATTTCCGTGTGTATAATTTCATAAAACGTATATTTCTTTTGTTTTGACTTTTAAGTCTCGTGATGTGAATTGATTGCATCGATATTTTCTCATTTGGTTGAGTCAAAATTTCTCCCGAGAGGAATGACTTTCTCCTTTCACCAAATGGAAATGGGACCAAAGAGACTGAATGGCATTTTTATTGAACCGTGCATGTCTCATTTGCTTGTGGATGGAGATTTAAGATTCGTTGACTGTCTTACTGATAGGTCGTATTCACTTTTTTTCCTAGTACAAATAGGTCCTTCAGAATCGCAATATATAGAGCTAGATTTTCTTTTATAAAACATATATACAAAGTAATTTATTTGTTTGTTTTTCTCGTGTATCAAAACAAAACTTCTGGATGGATTGATGCGCGATATTTAAAATCTTCTTTGTAATAGTTTTTTGAATAATTATGGTACCATTTTCTTTCAAAATTTGAAGTAAGTTCTTTTTATTAATATTTATCAGAATTTTTGTGTGCTTATTGCATATTCCATTGTAAGTATCAAGTCAAAATCTACATATCATTTAAAATGTCAAATTAATTCCTCTCAATTACTCGCTGTCAAAAATTTGTATACCATATAATTGAGTAATTAAAAAATATCTAAAATGTAATTTTTTTTCTAGTAAACAAAAGTTCGTATTCTGCTGTAATCGCAAACAAAAATTACGTTGATATTAGTTTAGCACGTTATAATTTATCTGATATCCCACAAATGCGTTTTTAAAAAGTC
>CM063503.1:35239527-35249527 GCA_032207245.1 Pardosa pseudoannulata
TATATTTAAAGGGCATATATATAGCATATCACTATAATTCACAAATATATATATCACTAATAATATACATACATATATATATATATGCGCAATAATATAGGAGAGCATATATAAATAGAGTTATATATATATATATATATTATATATATATACATATATACTATATATATACATATATATATATATACATATTGTTTATAATATATATATATATATATATATATATATATATATATTATATATATATATATATATATATATATATATATATATATATATATATATATATATATATATATATATATATATATATATATATATATATATATATATATATTATATGTGTGTGTGTGTGTGTGTGTGTGTGTGTTAATAAAATATATCAAAATTATTACCCCTAAATTAGCAATCTAAAATTCACCTTTTCCCATTTTCATATTTTACCAAATTTTTCAGCCTTAGAATGTCAGATTTAAAGGATTGTTCACCGACTTAACTTACTTTTACTTGTCTCTCAAAACTACAGCTAGAATAGATGGTGATTTTCTGTTCACCTCTCATATTTTCAAAGTATCCCAGGAAAGTAATTTCACTCTTCCAATACCTAATTTTCCGCCCGTGTGGCCTTTAAGCTGCCTTAAATAATTAAAGTTCACTCTTGACTCCCCAAAAGCGCTGAATAATCATACGTCCCTTCGAAAAAAACACTTACGTGGTCACTCGCTCTTGGGTGCTAAAAATCGCTAAAAGATGTATCCTGCTTGGTTATCGCGCAGTAAAAACAAACAGTGTGAAGAAGTGATCGTTAAACTCATACCAAGATTTATGACAGTAGTTATTGTCAGATCAGAAAAGTGAGACATAAAAGTTTTGAAATTTTTAAAATGTAGATATGCATGCATACACTCATACACATTATGCACGCACACACACACACACACACACATATATATATATATATATGTGTGTGTGTGTGTGTGTGTGTGTGTGTGTGTGTGTGTAAGCTGCTTCCGCAGTATGAGTTACGTTAATGGAAAATCGCACAAGCAAGGGAGTAAGATTTTTAATCTTCTTTAAAAAAAAGTTTTTAGAAGTTAGTTGTGTAAATTAGAATATATAAGCCCGTTCCATTTCTTTTAAATTTTAGAAATCTAGAGATAATATTCAATCGAGAAAAGAAGGTAATACTTAATCACTTTTGAAATTGTGATATATTTTACAATAGGTTATTTTTAATTCACTGTCACGAAAAATATATTTTATTCAAAATAAATTTTGAATGATATAAATTCCCAGCCCTGCATATTTTATTGTAGATATAAATGATTTTTGTACCTGTAACAAATAATTTTAAGAAATAATGTATCTGCTGACTTTTTTATTAAATTAGATTCATTTATGTACATAAATTTGATGAATGATTCACCTTATTGTCAGGATTTGTCTATTACTTCAGCTATGCGATGCTACTTGACGTGTGCAACATTACAACAACAACCCGAAATGACTACCAAGCTCCTTCTGTCATAAGAAAGGCTGTTATGCTTGGATTTTATTTACTCCAACCCTGCAAGGGGCACTATCTACATAGGTAAACTCGAGACTACCAGGTAGTACATAGATCACTCAGGATCCTGGGTACATGAAACCCGTATGTATCTAAAAGAGTATCCTGGTTAAAAGAGTCCATGTAAAAGAGAATCGCGCCTGGGGATGTTACATATGTAATGTAAGAGAACTTAACACGTCATACTTAACATTGAAGACCTAGCTGCTACAGCAGCAACTCGAAGCGGCTAGCAAGCTGCTTCTGACGTACGAGAGACCCGTTATGGTTAGAATCAATGTAGTCTAACCCGGAAACACTATAGAGTACTACAGTCCTCGACTACTACGAAGCACGCAAAAAAATATATCTTGGGTACATCAGATGTTCAAAACCCGCACACACTTAAAGATATGTACCGCTAAGAGTTTAAATAGGTAATATAATAAAAATTTATCATATAAAAATTTAAATTATTTTCTCTAATTTTATTTCTAAATCCTGATGATGAAAAATATTGAATTCAATATCACCTTTATTTCGTTTTCTCATGAATGCAATCTTAATTTGAAGAGTTTACCCTCTTTTCCAAGTGGTTCTCATGAGGTACACTTGATTAAGTCGAACCTTTAATCATAAGCCCTCTCACAGCCATTTTTAACATCCATCTTTGCAATACCATACTCAAAAACTGCTTATCAAATATGATTTCAAATAAAACTCGTACGCCGTATGGGGTGTAATATTTTTTTTCAGAATGTTGATTAATCAAATGTTATAAAGAAGTTGTGAGATTGCACTTCGAGTTCCGAGGTGGGAAAATAAAATAGAGCTGTAAAAAGTACTTGTAACCTATGATGTTTTACTATGATGTTGGTGTTAATTTACAACCATAATATGAGTAGCACTAACTTTTGCCGACCATAGTGCCGGGAAATGAAATATAGGTTATACTTTCTCCAGAAATTACAATGAAAAAAACTGAGCATTTCATCTGGCATTGATAGATACATATATACATGCATTTATGTATGCTAAATAATAAATGCAATGCTCTGGTGAACGGCTACTTTTAGCTGAAGTAGATTTATTGTTTATTGCTTTATTTTTTGAAATAATAAAAATAGTCCAAACTGTATATTAAATTGTTCGTGTTATGATTTGGATCAATAAAAAGTCAGCTTAGCAGGCAAACATTTTCTTTCTTTTCTAAAGAGCTTTTAAAAGAGTATATTTAAGGAAATTTAATATATATAAGTCCATTTATACGAGCTAAAACTTCAAGAAATTGTTCAGGTGAAGTAAGAGGATAACACTTAATCACACCATAAATTATGATTCAGAAGAACAAAATTTTTATATTTAATTCCCTTTCGGGAGTAAGATGAAGGTTGGTTAAATGAGGAAAGAGAAAATCTTTTTAAGGTGGACTTAAAATTATATTTTATTGCTTTAAATGGATTTCCAACGAAAATTAATATATCACTATAATTATATTTATGTAAAAGTGGATAAATTTAGAAAGGGAATTATGTTTTATTTTAGGAGGTATTAATTAGTATTTGTTGGAATTGATCTTTCTTAAAATGGATCAGGGGACATTTATTTTGCCGGGATTTCGGGTAAAGAGGCAACCCTGGAATACTCGCCGTGCACTTTTGGCTTTAAGAAGTAAATCAATGTCTTAAAACTCCTCGTGTTGGAATATATTTCCGTAATTCGCTTGAAACCAATTCATACTAAATATTTTGAATCAGAATTCCTAAGCCATGACTATATTTTCAATCTTATATTCTCTTTGCTAAATACAGTGATCGTCATAACTCGAAAACCACCACCAAAGTCATCTCTGCTGCATTTGAATAGGAAAACCATGAGTTGATATAGTACGGCACGATACATTTGAGTTAATATTGTATAGAACGGAAAGGAAAACACCCAAATAAATATGTAAAAAATTCATAGGAATATTTTTAGTTAAATAAAATATTATTGGACTGATAACAGTAAATAAATACTGCTTTTTGTACTTGCTTTTTGATTTGATTTGGTTTGGAGTGCAACGGTTTACTTTTTTGCAACACGAGGGCTAATGAGACAGGGACCTATAGTTTATGGGCAATTCCAAACGGCTACGAATCTCCATTCCACAGTAGGATTCGAACACATGAACTCCAGTACCGAAAGCCAGCACACTAACCATTCGGTCATCGTTTGGCACGAGCTCTTTGTTTGTTGCTGTTTTTAATTTTTAAATACGTATAACCTGTGGTTTGACTAACGGCAATTGTGATTTGACTCATAATGTAGTTATTTTTATAACATAAATTTTATACCTAAATCCAAACTATATTTTTATCATTTATATTTGAAGGTATTTTTAAAAAAGTAAGATAGAATGAAACCAAACATATGTATTTTTCCTGCAAAATATTTCTATAAAGTTTTCAGTTAAATCTGTAACGGAAGGTCACCTTTGAGAAAGTGCTGAAAACTCGATATGTCTTTTATATTGATTTGTGTGTGATGACGAATGATTAGACTCAAAGAGGTAGTTTTAAAATCCAACTAGTTTTAGTTAATATTGTTATGAATGTAGGCAAATTATTTATTAATCATAATTATTTTAAAGGGTTTTTAATCATACTTTTCAAATTTTATTAGTATTTAAAATAATATAAATAAATTTTAACCTTGAGTTTCGTTTCTTGGTATGAAATTTATCCACAGTTTACAGTGTAGAGTACAGAATAAAACATAGTTAAAATAAATCTATTACGTACATCAGAATTATATCAGTTTCGAAATTAACAGAATAATTATACATAATTTGTTCTTTAAAACTGGCTATTTTAGATTTTATAATTTCTTCTAACAATATTTCATGTAACTGTTCCAAAAACAACTATAAGTAATTATTCTAAAGCTTTAAAGTTATCCTAGGTATTAAAAGGGCATTGCTATTTAAAAGGGATGCGAGTGATCTATTTTCAAAAAGTTTGAAAATTATTTATTTTATTCTGAAAAATTAGTAGCTGATTAAACTAGTAAAACTTTACCTTGAATTTGTAATCACTGTCAGATAAATATATTGCTAATAACAATTCTTAAGTAGATTCTTTATAACATTTTAAAATATATTGTAAGCAGTAGATTCTAGCCTAGGTAACATTCGTGTGGCAAAACATTGTCTGTATGTATCAATGCCAAACCCCCTTCGATGCTAAATCAAACTTGCTTATTTCTTAACACTGAACTAATCCATCACCGTTAAGACCAAATTATCTTTATCTTCTTAATTCAACCATATTTCTAGGGATTTGAAAAAAATACACATTTTTTAAAATAACAAAATAAAATAATAATTAATAATATTTCATAATTTATCAATAAAATGAATAGTAAATAACTTAAAATATAAACATTTAAGTATTTACAAAATATTCCTTAATATTTTGTAATAAATTTAAAATAATATTGTTTTAAAATATAAAATACAGAAGATTAAATTATATATGCAACGAATAATACAAACGGCTGAGAAGTTTTAAGAATGCAAAAAGTCTAAGCTAATTAGCAGACCAGATAAATCGATCAACAACTAGCAAAAGCGTGATGAAATTCTCTGTTCCTTTTCGTAAACGAAAATTTGTTTCTAAACTCTAATTAATCTGACCATGCTCACACAAAAGCATATTGTATTAGGTTCATGTAAATTAGTGGAAATTATAAGCACACGAACACATATCTAAAACTGTTGTCTCGTCATGCAATATACAATGATTTCAAGTCACCTTCATAAGGATATTATATAACACAAGAATATTAAAAAAAAAGTTTTGATCTCTACGAAACCGGGAACAGTAAAATTAAATTTTTTCCTATTTCTCTGAACTGAATGGTAAGGGCAGATGAAATATTCGCTTGGAAGAAAATATTCCGTGTTCCCCTGTGGACTTCGATTACTTTGCTTTACCTAATGAAAGAAAACTCTTCTTCTTATAACCATTTCCATACATTAAAGTAGACGAATAATTCCAGATTCGTCCTAGAGGGTTTGTGCATGGATTAAATATTGCCTGTACCACTGATTCTTAACGGGGGCGATGGGAAGATTTTAAGAGGGTTGGATTTATTGTAGGCGGCAGTGGGTGCAATAGAGAACGATGTAAAAATGTTTTGGTATTCAAACATAATATTAAAACTCCGAAATAATATATTGATTCGATTATCTAACATACATCATTTCTACCAATGATAAAGGGAGCTTACGCGATGGTAAAAAGCAAATCTCATCCCATATGTATCCTCGTATGTGCAGCCTCTCCCCTTACTTTAATCAGAAAAATAAATTTTCTCAACATTCCCGAGAGCGTGTACACTGACAAAAAACATTCATTTAATGCATTGTTTTTAAAGTTATAGCTTTAAGTTATACTTTAAATTTTGAACAAATTAACTGACAGACCTGATGTCATCACAATTCGAAATATTCCGTTCGACAGTCTATTTTCTAGAAATTTAGAGTAATTTTAAGTTTTGGACAAGTACCTACTAGGTGTATCACTGGTCTCTTTCTTCATCCTGTATTTAAATACATTCACATAAAATAATTCGATATTTGTGTATAGTTGACTAAAAATATTGTTTCGGTGTCTTTATTTTTTAATTTGTTTTTGGTAGACATGATGAACGAGGTGACAGACATAGAGGGATATTCACTCAAATTCTTTAGAAATAAAAAATGTTTGACATTTAAAGTTTATTCCAAATGTAAAAAACAGATAAAATAACAACAATGAATTAAATCGTTCGTATTCCAAATATATGTTCTGATGAGCAGCATTGCAGAAAATTTCAGTTATAATTCGGTTATAGTTATTATTTTATATATTAGGGAAATGTTAAAAGATATTCGTAGATATTCTTTCCCATTTTTAGAGAGAGCGGTTTTCTTGGATTTGAAAACTTCAATTGCCCATATTAATCGGAGCGCGTGTTTGAGAGTCCTTCCAGTGTGAATGTTTGATTTGAATCGTATGTCTCTGGTGTTGAATTTCGTACGCTTCATATTTTAAGTTTCAATTTACTAGTCTTGTTCATTCGAGCACTGAGTACCGATATTATTATTTTTTATCATTAAGAATACATTTTTGAAAATATTATAGTTTTATGATGATATTGTGCTGTCGCAAATAATGTCCGCTAGCAAAAGAAAATGTGAATACAGTGGCACGTAAATTTGTTCAATCATCATCGAACTCGTAACTACCCTTACGTGTAATTTCGAATATACTCTGAAATAAGCTATTACCTAATGAAAGTTTGAAACCAATTAGTTTCCAGAATATCTGAACAAAGTTCATCCTGCGAAACAGAATAAATATTTGTCCCTCTTCACTAACAAAACCGACAAATTTCTAATCAATGTCAAACCTGTTAGTAAACACATCACAAAAATGTGACTATGGTGGCATAGCCTCTTTCAATACATCGAAATATATTGCTAAATCAAAAAAGGGCTAATTCTATTTTGCGCAGACTTCATCTGCCGGTCTTGAAAGTTTGGAAACTGTTATACACCATCCAGTCGTGCCCAATATAATCAAACCTGTTTCTTTAAAAACAATTTAATGAGACCACGAATCTAAATTAGATGTTTAATGAAGTTTTCTTATGAAAATATGTGATAAGCACCAAGTTTTTCTTCAATTTCATGAATCATCCTTGCCAAATAATAAGGGTTTTACTGTTAGAGTACAGTTTGGTTTGTTAGCTAGATGCTACTGGTCTACTGTTTTGCTACACGATATTAGACCACAACCTACTTCCTAAATCTACTTCCAAATGGCTAAGAATGTTTGTGCTAGTAGTGATATTGGAACCCACGATTTTCGAAGACTATCGACTTCGGCCAATTTTCAGCTGAATGTCCAGTTTGTAAAGGAAGGAAACGTTACGAATTCAAGAGTTACTTGCTTAAAGAAGCTTTATTATTGCAGATTCTAAATGACTGTACCTTTGATACTGCCAAAGATTATTTCATAAAATAATACTATTACTGTCCCTACATCTGTTACCTCTGATGAAATTTCCGCAATTGATTGTCATGTGAAGAGGGATCTGCCAGATATTTTAGTTGTTTACAGCGTGATTCATATATAATACTTAGTTGCATAAAACCTCAGAGATCTTGTAGATTATTTATGTACTACGACATATCTTTTGTTAAAAAATTTGGGGGTAATACTCTCAACGATCAACTATTCGGGTAATTATATAAAGTCAGCTGTGGAAGATTCAATCGGATCCTTATGCAACACGTCAACGTTTGGTGCTCCCCAAAATTACCTGACTCAATAGGTTCTCAAACCACTTTGGCTCTGTGCTCGAGTTTCTCAAAGAGAAACATAAAGGTCTAAAGAACAGAGGTCTACAATGAAATGTTGCTTACATGACTGATTTCAGTGGAATTGATTTACAGCTCTAAAAAGACTATATCTCAATTTTATCATACCAAAGTTCAGTTATTTATGTCTCTATAAAGAAATTAATTTTGTGGAAGCATAATTGCAGTTATTTTGCAGTATTACCGGATTTACATAAGAAGACTGCAATATTCTTCGGTGATGAAAATGTTTACCACCAAATCCTTGAATATTTATATAAGAAACATTTTGAGGTTTTAAAATATATTATGTTCCTGGAAGTTTTCCAGTGAATTATGAATCCTTTCGTGAAAACTGGGGCAGCAGAGATCTAACTTCAAGAGGAATCTGTGAAAGAAATGAAACTCTCAGATTAAGATTATCTCACAAACTTTTGGTTTGCCAGATGGCATCAAATATATATACATTGAACAGCGGATTATAGTTTAACTTTTAATTGACTTCCCTCGTGGAACGAGGAGTTATTGTTGGGACGGTTCTATTTGAAAAAAAAAAAAGAAATCGGTCACAAATTGGTCTAAAAGTGGACTTACGACTTCATCACACTAAAGTTTTGAATGGAAGGTTAAAAAATCGGCTTTGAACCATCCCAACAATCTCTCCGAAAAAGATTATTATTTCATTTATACGACTTTATTTAGTGTTGGTTTTGCTGTCTAATTAAGAAAACAACTGTTTTAAACATATTTACATTTTCATTATCTATTTTAATTTTAAGAAACATACTACAATTGTCTGCTGGGGCAGCAGTAACGAATTACACTATTAAAATACATTGTGTAAGTCTAAGGAAGACAATTACTTAAACATTTTGTCTCTTATAGTTCATTACAGAATTTTCGCACAAGGTAAGTTGGAGAATAAAATTAAACTACTATAAAAACTGCTGGTAGTAATTCGATATTGTCTTATTAGCAGTAGATGTTGTTCTAAATGACCTTGTGTAGATAAACAAAAGTAAAGTTCAATTGCAACTACTAATTAAAGTAGTGCTTAGTCCGTCAAAAATATTAATCCTTTATGGACAACAGACGGCACTTTAAAATCACATACTTTCTTAAATACACACACAAACATAGATAAACTGCATTAGCAAACTTTTTTCCATGTGATAATACTTAGTTGTCGGTAGTGACTTTCTTTAAAAAACCTGTGCTATGGCCATTGACGTCATGAAAAAAAATACTTGATCTGTGTGATCATAAACATGAATCTTGGATAGATAACGCGAAATTATAAGCATTTGAAGATAAGAAAGTAATTAGACAGGAATGAAAGCACTGAAAAGTTTAAATTTATTTTTTATCTTCTAGAGGCCAAGCATATTATTTATTTCATACGCTTTAATTACATATTACTTTAATAAAATTCATTTTTATTAATGCTACTATTTTAAATATTGAAGCATCTTTTATTATATTTATAGATAAGTATTTTGTTAAATATATGATACGTGTTTTAAAGGTATTATGGAACGTTATTTTAATTCAATGTTATGAACCTTAGCTCTCTATCAGTTATATTTGACACGCAAATGGTTTGTGAATACGGTTAATTTATTTGAATTGAAGTTATATATCTTTTGAGAAAAGAGGGTCCTTAATGTTTTATTACTGTATAACATTTCTTTTAAGATAGAAAAATAATAAATTGTAGTGTTTTGATTATTTCTGTATATAGAGTTTAGCATAATGTGTTATGGTAAGAATTTGGCAGAGGGATGGATATTTAAATCCCAATTTACCACTTTAAGTAATTTTTGATTACTTATGAATAACCATGCCAGCAGTTCAGTTTATCTCAAATACTCTCCAATTTGATCGAAATACAAACCAATTTACTTTGACATCAATATCACTATATTAAAAAAATTAAAATATTTTGTTTTATTCTACAGTTGCTTGTATATAAATCCCAGAAATTCGAGCTTAATGGATTTTTTTATGTTTCCTATGTCAATGTTTAAAGTAACAATATTAAATAAGTTTAAGCTAAATTTTTAGAT
>CM063503.1:35257027-35294527 GCA_032207245.1 Pardosa pseudoannulata
TTAAAAGATAAATTTCTATTCTCAATCGATAAAAGTAAAAAGTACTTTAAAATAGTAAATATAATGTGAAATTCATACAGTTTATAATTACCGTATCTTTAGATTAACTATATTTAAAAAACCAAAGATTTTAATTTTCTTTTTTCTTTTAATTCTGATTAGTAACTATACAAGTAATAGGCACGATTTTAAAGAAAAACTGCTGGATGAAAGAGCCTTATTATTCTAGTGTCTTATTTAATGTCTTGTAACCTTCACATTGAACTTGAATAAACATTATTACTTTCAGACAATAATTAGATTTTGAGTCTTATGTAAGGCCACTATTTTTAAACATTATTCTTTTGTATAAACTTCATGATTTATTTTTATTTACATTTTACTTTCTTAAAACGTATTTTTCCATTGTATTCACAAATAATAAAAGCTGCATATTTTAAGAATAATTCAATCACACCTACGTAAGGGACAGACTACCTATAACGTTGAAAATTAAACTTCTAACAGTCTAATTTGAATTTACTGAAAATAGAAAAAATTACTCTTTCTTAAATATTTTCTATTTACTAATAAGTATGTGGATTTATGAAAATTATTTAGTGTTGTTATAAGACGCAATAAATTTAAAAAACATTAATTTCTTAAAATACGTAAAATATTTAAAATATTTAGAAAATATAAAATGTATAAAATGATAAAAATTTAAAAATCAACATATCCTAAAATAAGTTTTAAAATGTGTAATTTGAAAACTCGATTTTTTTTACATTAAATAGAAGCTATATAATTGTTATATGAATCAAATCTCAGATTTATTAATCCAAATGATATATTTAAATTTATAAGCGTGATAAGTAGAATTAATCTTCCTGTCAGTTTTTAGTTTCTTAAAAGTTTAAAAAGGATTTTAATGTTAAAGTGTCAGATACCTTTAAATATTCTATTTATAAAAGGAAAAATATAATTTTCTTCAGCGTGATATTAAAGCTTGTTTTTTTCATAGTCTTTTTCAATTTTTAACTAACAGACTTAAACATTAATGAATATATTTTAAAAGAGAATTAAAAAAAGTAAGAACGGGAACCATAAAAGTTAACAGGCATTAGAAACTAAACTCTTTGGCGCAACAGCCACTAGGGCTCGAAGGCCTACGGAGCCAATTTCCGTTTACTTGACCAACGGCCCTGGGGTGCGAAGCATATGTTCCGATTAGCTGGTTAATCTTACTCGGAACCTCCAGTGCTTAGTTCTCAAGCACGCTTGGTCCTCAGTTCATCTACCCACTGCAAGGATGGAAGGCTGAGACTAGCTTGCCCAACCCGGGATCGAACTTTGGACCAGTGTCGTGGGAGCCCAATGCCACTGGGCTCATTTACCTTAGGCAATGTCGAATTATTCACAGATGTCCTTTGTAATGAAATATTTTTTAAACAGCACTATTAAAAATATTTCAGATTCAAGTTGCAAATCAGTTCTTTTCAGATTTGAAAAATATATTTTTAGTTGTAAAGGTAAAATGAAGTACAGGAAACTTACCAGAGAAAAATTTAGAAGTATTTCAATGCTTTTCTACTTATTTTAATTTTTAATCTTCTAAAAAATATTCTTTTCTTAAGGAATTGGGAAATACAGTTATCATTTTCTATGCTAATTATTAAATAATATGTGATTTTAAATAATAATGAATCCCATTCTGATACTTAATAGATTAGATTCAAGAGTTTCAAGTATAACGACTAAAAACGTCAATGAAAATTTGGAATAATTTACCTCCTTACTGAGTTATAGTTCAGGGTATTTCAGAAGTATTTTCCTGATTGTGAAAATTTTACAAATTATAGTAAAATTAGAGTTTATATAACAGTAGACATTACTCTTTTGCAATGGAAAGCAAACTTAGATGTTTGATTTCAAATTAATTCTTATGAGGTCATATATTTATAAACTTGAATATTGCAATGTAAAATTTACATATCTTACCTAAACTGTAAAGGATTCTCTCATACTGTGTGCGGGAATACTAAGATATTTTAATGCAAATAAAGAAAAACGGTAAAATATCTTTAAAAGTTATATTAGAAAAGTTTTCGAAAATTAATAATGATGTTTAAATAAGAAAGTAGGTTGTATTTTATGTATCAATGGAAAATATATCATACAGAGTGAAAACAAAATATAGCATATGTAATTAATGAAAATTTGGAATAATTTCCCTCCATACTAAATTATACACGGTATACAAATATTCACGGTATTTGAGAAGTCTTTTCCTGATTGTGGAAATTTTACAAATTATAGTAAACTTAGAGTTTACGTAACAGTAGACAATACTCATCTGCAATGAAAAACAAACTTAGATGTTTGATTTCAAAGTAATTCTCACTACGTCATGTATTTATAAGCTTGATTATCGCATTGTAAAATTTACATATATCATCTGAACTGTATAGGACCCTCGCATACTGAAACAAAATATAGCATATGTAATTAATGAAAATTTGGAATAATTTCCCTCCTTACTGAATTATAGTTCAAGGTATTTGAGAAGTATTTTCCTGATTATGGAAATTTTACAAATTATAGTAAAATTAGAGTTTACATAACAATAGACATTACTCTGAAAAACAAACTTAGATGTTTGATTTCAAATTAATTCAAGTTATATTAGAAAATTTTCGAAAAGTAATAAGGCTGTTTAAATAAGGAAACAGGTTGTATTTTATGTCTCAAGGGAAAATATATCATATAGAGTGAAAACAAATTATAGCATATGTGATTAATAAAAATATAAGGAAAAATTGAATTATGGAATAATTACTCAAAATTGAGAAATAAAGGATAATTTTAAATAATATACGAGTAAATAACCAATGTATCTCAAAAGCAAAACATTATTCAAGATTTTTAATATTTTTCCTGATAGCAATAAAAATATGTAAGCATAGTACTTTTAACGTATAACTATCTTATTTTGTTTTTATATAGCCTATCTATATTCATTATCCTTAATTATGATTGAGTAAGTGTGATTATTTAATAACGATAAATACCTCAGGGGAAAATATATCTCAAAGGAGAAATTTTCATTCTCAAAAGAGAATTTTCATTATTTTGAATTCTTTTTTTTTTCAATGCAGCCAGGAATATTTCTAGTTTTATTAAATCGAAAATAAAATTTTGAACTCGTGTGTTTTCTTTAAAGAAAATTTCATTCATTACCTAAATATTAGGAATTACTTAATCGATTTATCTGTACTTTTAGGCAATATTTGTGCATTCAGAGTAATAGTGCTCTAAGGAAAACTTTTGTATTCGTCTGAAATAACACATTTTTTAACGGTTATCTAAGGATTTGTTATTTAAAAAAATAAATAAAGGAAATAAATGTATTTACATTTATTTCCCCACCAAAGGGGAAATTAGTATTTTCAATTCATTCTTTGAGCTATTCATGTAGGTAAAATAATAAAACTTATTTACCTTGGAGCTCTAAAAGTCTTCTTATCTTTAATTTCAAAAGAAAATTTTGGAGGTAAAAAGTAATTTTGATGGATATGCAGAAAATAAACAAGTTATTTGATAGAGACGATGTTATTTAATAAATAAACCAGAATATTTCTGAGACATTTTAACGTCACTTTGTATTATAAAATAAAGCTGATTTAAAATGCTGTTTAATTTTAAAAGATTTTCGAATGGTAGACATAATCTATTCTATGTTTAATATATTGCATTTTAAAGTATAGCATTAAATATATAACTTTGTAGAATTTTCTTCCAGTCTATACCGCATATAGAAGAAGATATAAAATGTGGAGGAAATACACGTACTTGTTGGTATTTTTAAACTATTAGGCTTTCAGCTAAACTTTTGATTTCTGTTAGAAAAAAAGTCTTTTAAGGAAACTAATCGTAATTTTCAAAACTTTTCCTTAAATCATTTTTAATGTTTAGAAAGCTATACGTTTCGTTTTACGTGATAGAGGATAAATAATATGTGAAAATAAGTTTTATTTATTTTAGGATGTATTTATAAAGTGTATTGTTTATTTGAAAAACCTTACTAAAGGATTCCATTTAAAATAATTTAGAATAGAAAGTATACTACGTAAGTGATTTCTTTTCTCAATGATTGAATCAATTTTAAGTAGTAATTTTCCAGGTGATTAAGGGCCGGTCACACCAAAGTCGTTTATCGACTACCCACGATTAACCTATGGCGTTTTAATCAATGGTGGGACGCAATTATCTGTTTAAACACAGATTAATTGCGGTTAGTCTTTAAAAGACTTTGGTGAGGTTGGCCCTAAACTTTGCAGAAGATATTGGTGACCATAGTAGTTAAAATAGTGAACAATCCTCTATGGATGTATACCATCCACTATATAATAATAGCCTAAGTTGTCTGTCCGCGAATTTATGAAGCGGTTGTACCTGGAATGGATACAGCAATAGCATCCATATTGGATTTTTTATGAGTTATTGGCAAAATTCAAAGCGAGTTCGAAATCCACCCCCTCCCCCCTTTTTGAGCGTTTAACGCTATTATTTCAAGTCTTATTCTCCCTCTTATTCTATACTAAATTCATTTTTGATATGAATTAGTATAGAATAAGAGGGAGCAGCGAGGGCGGAGCGTAATATTTAAACTGGACTGTGTTTACTCGACCCTCATATACTCTAATTAGTTCCTTTATCGCGTGTAGGCCTAACGCATTCGGTAGAGGATTTGCCCATTTGATCAGCGTAATTCTCGGGTTCACGGTTCTGTCCCCGATACACCCAAATTTTTCTAAATGTCTAATTAATTTAATATTTTCTGATTTTTCTTTTAAATTCTTATTCCTAAAGTTGTTTTATTATTTTCAAAATTGTTTTATTATTTTTAAAATAAATGTTTATTATACTTTCAACTTTTTATGACTTAAACTTTCTTCCCGTAATGTAATAATAGCCTAAGTTATCTGTATATCTGTCCTCGAATTTATGAAGCGGTTGGACGTGCTATGGATAGAGCATCCATATTGGATTTTTGATGACTTAGGGTTAGCAAAATTCAAAGCGAGTAAAGTTTATTTTTTCCTAAACTATAGATCAGATTCTAAAATAAATTGGTATGAATAAGCGTCGTATCACAGCAAAAAATACTATCATATTTAAAACGTTCGAAATACACCTCGTTCCCCTTTTAGAGCATTTAATGCCATTATATCAAGCCCTATTTTAGGAGCAGGCTATTAAATTTATCAATTCATCACATAATAAATAGGTAAAAATAACATTTTTTTCTAGAATTATGACGTCATTCCTTTAACTATCTCATTTAATCATTTATTTTAGATTATTTAAATATCTTCTGCATAATTTCCGTACGTTTTATCACTGAACTTAGATATCACGCAAATAATTTTCTTTTATATTTGGCTTAAATAATAGATTAGGTACACATGGGATAATTTTAATCGATTATTTTTGTAGAACGATAATTCTCAGCCCAAAAACAAATCATTTTTTTACCTGCCTCATAGGGTACTTTACAATTCTGGAAAATTAAAAATTTTACTGATCCTGTCATATGACGGGCTATATGCTAGTTTAATATAAGTATACTAATGTTTCTAGTGCTACTTGGACAAGCCGACTATGTGAGTCAGAAACTACACAAATTACAGCAAAGTGTTACGCTTATCTTTTCATGAGTACAGGTAGGGTCAAAGAACGTCATTTTCATCAAAGTGGGTCTCTTAATCTAGAAACATTTACTACTCTGAAGTCCCCCCCCCTCCGATGTGGTCTGCCACCTCCAGATGAATCGTTTGAATCTGGAGGATATTGCAACCTAGAACCTATTTTAGGTGATTCAACCACCATTAACGAACAAGTCGGTATTTCGGCCATCTCAAACTTAGAACCCACAACCATCCAATTTGAGCTCGACAGTTTGGACAACTAACTAATTATCGCTTATTGGAGGATACCATCTAAAATAAGTCTTTACTCCAATGACTACCAAAGAGTTATTACATAAAAATTTGACTGCAAAAACTGACAACTTCATTCATCAGATAAAATTTAAAGAACAGATGAATAAAAGATATTCAACATTTTTCGGACTTTATATTATAAAAAGAGTACAAAATGAAAAAGGGTTTACCTTGTTTTTTCAATTCTAAAACAGAAGTTTATCTGTAGAATAAGTGTAAAAATTATATATCTAATAGTGCGTTAGTTTCTACTGAGACAGAGAATGGTAATGCAGTAAAACACATTCCCTACAGTAAAATAAAGTAATTATGTATACCTTTAAAAATTTATTGAACATAAATTGACTCAGATACTTTGCCAGAACCATTTTACGAAACGTTACTTAAATACAAAGCCTACACGTAATTAGCATTATAATATATGTCTGGATATGAAAAGGTAGTCAAATAAATGAAGTTTTGACTTTGTTCTGCACATCATTAGAACTCAAAGTATTATGCTTCTTATTTTAAATTAAAGTTTTAAAAGAGCTAACGTATCTTTAATGAGAGTTGTATAGCGATCAAAACAGATTTAGCACTGACTTAAATTACGGAAAATTTTTTGTCAGATTGAATAAAAAAGGAAATTAAAGTATGTGAAGTTGTCTTTCCATTTTTATTTAATTTGACATGTCATCTCAAAAAAATAATTACCTTTTACGAAAAACTATACAATTCTTTAAATATATGATGCTGAAAATGCTAAATATTTTGAAGGTGAAGAGTTTTGATGAAAACAGTGTATGTTCTTTAGAAAAATACCGAAGCCTTCATCGCCGTAAAACTTTCGTTTATATATTTTTAATGAAAAGTATCGCTAAAATGCAAAATATTTAATGATACTAAAGAAATAACGTAAGCATGAATGAAATATTTTCAAACATTTATTTCCTTACAATTTAAGATAAAAAAAATAATAACGGTATACCTAAAAGTCTTTTGATACGATAGATAGTTGGAAACTTTTCTAAATATTATTACAGGTCAAACACATGCAATTAATTTTATTAGACTCAGTATTAATCGTAAAATAACATTATTCTTATTATCTATTTCTGTATAAGTTTGAAATAATTTTTAAAGTAACAAATAATCAACAAAAAAAAGCACATTATTTTATTTACTAGTTTTGATATTAGAGTGCTACTGAATTGAATGCACTTTTTTACAATTATATTTTTCATTTTAGAAATATCTGTTGAAATATCTACAGTAATAGAAACTATCACTTTACAAATAAACAGTCACAATACTACAAATTATTTTAAGTGCGTGCTAGAAAAATTATTTCCCTGTACATTTCGTAAGTTTACTTATTATAGAAGATTAATTACGTATTGCTTAAAATCCATTAGAATTTTGTTTGAAATTATATTTCCTTTTTACTTTTAATTTACTTTGTTTTGTTTTTTCTTTTAAAAAAACTGAAGACAAAATTTCCTTATTTTCAGTAAATTAGAGGTTTTCTGCCCATATCTAAAAAACTGTTAAATGTAGACTCTGTTACATTTATGAATATATACATTAGCATAGTATCATCTTCTGCTTTGATTATTGTATTGTTCTTTAGGGCACGTTAATGAATTGGGAATATTTTTCTAAAACTCTGTTCGTGTCATTTAATGTAATTTACATAATTCATTAGCTAATTTTGTGAGTGATGATCAAATTACATTACATTAAGTGACTACCTTAAATACCAAAAACATCATCAAAGTTCCAATGGGACTATTATTAAAATTTTTAGAGGAATAGCTGATAAAAAATCTTAAATTAGTTTTAAAACGGAAAGTTATAAAAACTAAAATCATCATGGATATTTCTGTGAAATTATTTTCTGTTTGGATTTAATATCCAGTTTGCAGTTGTGACGGATTTTCTGGAATGTATTTCTGTCATTAAAATCTTCTTGGGTAATTATATCTTGAAAAAAAATGTAACATGCTTCGCTACTTGCTGTTACAAAATTCTGCTTGCAATGCTGAATTTAATTTAATTTCAAATTATGTAATCCCAATTTATGTAAAATAGTATTATTTTAGAAAATGCTACACTTATCTTAAAAGAAACAATCAACACTTTATCTATAGATCTTACCCAAACTATTGATATATGTTTGGTTTAATTTTAATCACTGAGGATAATTGTTTCACAACACAAGAGTTAAATGTACAATGAGCAATAGCTTAAATTCAATTCCGATCGGGTATCCGAGCCTTGTAAGCAGCAGAAATTAAAACCTAATGCGTCCTATGAATATGACCTTTTGGAATAAGAGAGAGATGTAACACATCTATATGTTTAATAAAACGTTCCATCTCTCATAGAACGTGTGTTACCAAAATCAGTCAATTATAGTGGACATTTCCAATATTTTGAGTAACAATGTCATCTTAAAGCAGATCGTTTAAGAGTTAGTGTTTCCTTCCAAAATTTCATCAGCTGAGTAATGAGATTTGATTTATCATCGCGCCAATGGCAATCATCTCACCATTGGCAGACTCGTGCACGCATATGGTACCCACAATAGAAATTTTGAGATTTGGTTGATATTTTCATACCACTACTAATATTCCCCATTTATATTTGTGGGTACAATACTTTTGAATAGGTTTGGAAAATAAATAAATGCTTCAAGTGAATTTTTTACCAATATGGAAATTTTTTACCAATACATATATGCTTTAATTACCAATATGAAAAAACCAATATGGAAAAGTAACAAAATATTATTGCTGGTGGTGGGGGTCTAATGCCACTTCGTCATACCAAGCCCGAATGAGCGCTGATCTTCGAATTAAGGCAGAAATATGTACCTTTCGTTGATAACGAGCATCGCAAAGGTGAAAGCACGACTTAGCTCGAACACATACGATCTTTCAGGCTGCGGTCAAACTCATTCATACACCCATTCATCCATCCACAAGTCAGAATTTAAATCCAAATCAGAGACCGACTCATAGCTGATTCAGTACCCCCAGAGGTATAATTTGTTATGGGAACTTGGGGGGACTTTGCAGTCACGATATATTTAACATGCCCCAACTGCCATTAGCAACAAGGCGGTCTTTGGCGGAGACGAGGACAGAACTCGCCACCTTTCGGTTACGAGACTGACGCTGTACCAACCAGGCTACCGCGGCCCTAATATTATTGCTAAAACTGTGTGGGTGGGTGTGATTGTTATATAATTTGACCCTTTTTCATTATTAGAAGTAGGTTTTCGGTAATATTTACTTTAAAATATTATAATTTTTATTAAAATGAACTAAGATATAAAAATTTTCAAACTGTTGTTTTCCCTTTTTTTAAATTTAAATGACATACACGAAGAATCATTTATATCTCAAGTTAAATCTTTTTAAACTATGTAAGGTGTTTATCAAATACAAAATAAAACAACTTTCTTTCATGTAAAAGGAATGACAAATGACTTTAACTTTCATTAACTACTCCCTGCAAAACAAATTAAAAGAAACTGAGCTTTTTGCTCACTCAAAAGCCCGTGTGATGCCTTTGTAGTAACACGTAATGCTCATGTATGCGATGATGGACAGAAAATATAATAAAACGTTACGCACCATTTTACTATAAAATCTTAAGTAACTGAAAGCATAAATCATTTTTCAAAGAATTTAGACGCTCTCATTGTGTGTATGTGAGTTCGAAAAGCAGAAATCATTTTTCTTCCAGAAGATCATTTTCGACTTGCTTTGAAACGAAAGAAAAGAGACGAAATCAAGTTTCATTGTCGATTCGCGCAAATGTGTCAAATTGTTCTCGTTCTGTCTGGAAAAAGGAAGAGCGAATAGCTGCATTAACATGCTACAAAAGGTTGATAATGAGCAGCAACTTTTGTTAAATTCAAAGTAGTTTCGACAAAAATTTTACTTTTCTGAAATTTGAACTTTCCAATCTGCAATGTTTCATTTAGTTTCCTTCGCCGTCATTCTATATTTTTGATAACTTTTCACATTTTTTTTCTGAATTGATACGGAGAAAGTTTATCATTTTTGAAGCTACTATTTCTGACTTCAACGTATCGTTATAGCAATATAACGATACTCTAATGTACTTTGAATATATTCTATATTTTTCTGACTATTTTTAAAACTACTGATGTGAAGTAACTCTAAATTGAGGATAATTGCATTTAAACATCTTTCTAAGAAATACTATATTGTAAAATAAACTTAAATCATATTTCTTTTTCTAATCGACTTCAAGAGATTAGTAATATTCATTATAGTCACACTATACTGACTATTGCATCCCTTTACCATCATCTTTAACATTAAGAATCAACAGAAATAAACTAAATTGTTATGTATTTTTTATGTTAAAAGATTTTATAACATTGTTTTGCTTCTTTTCAGCAGCCAAAAATTTTACAATAATATCTATTTGAAAAAATATATTTGTGAATAGTCATAATAAAAATGGCCCATACTTTGAAATTAAATGAATATTTTAAAAATGTTCTCAAATTTAAGACATAGAAATCTATATATATTCATTTTAATATTTTTATAAAACAACATTTTAGTAAAAGAACAAATGTATTGGTGCAAATTGTTACTTATAATTTCAAATCAACTCTAATGCATAATCACTTCACTATGGTTCAACTAAATAAGATAGTATGTGTTTTAAAACAAGCAAAAGATAATATTTAAAGAAAAAAATACAGAATTATAAGGGTGTATGGTTTTTTAACAATAACTTTTTTGATGTTTTAAATAATTCTGAAAGAACTGTTTATCTTACTTGAATATTGAAACGATAAAACAAATATTTTTATTTTACATATCTGAATGATTTTTTTAAATCTTTTTTAATCAAAAGATAGAAAACAATATTATTTTTTTTTGTATTACATCGAGTGAAAATAATACTAAACATTATGTTAACTGCCTTCTCTTGTGTTCTCATTAAATTTGAGAATATGAAACATTAAGTTTTATTGTTGCTTAGTTCCAACTCTAAATGAGCATTTTATTAATGGTTCAATGGACATTACAAGAATTTCATATAGATTATTAAATTGGACATTTAAAACTGTGTACACAAATAAATTGAATCCGAAGCAGATAGTTTAAAGCAAATGTGTTTCTTTGAGTTATTATTTTGAAAGTTTAATTTTTAATGAAAATATGCTCCTTGCTAAAGTTTAAAATGTTCCTTGCTTCTTAAGATTTGATACATTAATACAGAATAGTTTGCTAACACTACAATTATATATTAAAAAATCTGTGTATTCGTTTTAAATTTAATTTAGGTAATAAATTTCAATTAAAGAAAAGTATATATATATATATATATATATATATATATATATATATGTGTGTGTGTGTGTGTGTGTGTGTGTGTGTGTGCTAGGAAATATTCATCTTTAAAAGCTATGAGTCAATATTTAGAACATTGGTATTACTTGGATTAACGGAATTTGGAGTTTTAGTGGCAGTTCTTTAACCAATTTTAAAACAAAATTGACAAAATAATATAGTATGTAGTTAGAAACAGTTTTTTTTAAATTCAAAAGTAATGTTTAAACTTAATGCTTTGAAAACAGAGACTAAGAAATATTCTGTGCTACAAACATCAATTCGTTGGTGGTTTGCTGAGTTTAAACGAAGTCATTTGGACATCGATGATGCTGAATACTCGGAACACTACAAATCACTAAAACAATTTTCAAAATTCAGATGTACAAACATAAAGTGAAATTGAAGAAGCTAGCTGACATTCTGAAGTAATAGTAAGTTGGTATATACAATATTTTGACTAGTATTTCTTCATGAGAAAATTCCAAATTTTCCAAATTGGTCCAATATATACTCACGATGAAACTGAAATATGATTGTGTTTAGTAGTCAGAGAAATTTTGGGGGATATTTAGGTGGAATAAACAATCTTCTTTCCTTGTATATGTAAATAGGGATAAAACACGGATCCACTCATACAATCCACTGTCAAATCTGCATAGATCTATGTGCCAAACAGTGGTGGAAATTCTTATAAAGCAGCCTAATACAACAATCATTCGGAAGGGTTTTGGAGAGGGATTTTTAAAATACAGTTACATAGTTCTCATCGACTTCCTAGAAATTGGAGAAACATTAAAATAGAATATCACACAGCGTTTGATATTGCAACATGTTGAAATATGAAAACATGAAGGAATGGATTCATATGTAGAATTTATTTTCTAGAATTATATTTCACCATAAAATGTATTGAGTCACAAGTTGATGGTTACGTCGGCAATACTGGCTAAATTATACAATCCAACTGCTTCCTTACTCAATGTATTCTACAGATCAGGTCCCTTTGGACTATTATCCAGTTCAAAATGAAACTTAAGTTAAAAATATTTGAGAAAAAATTTAATCATAATGAAAGACTTATTGAAAATTAATACTTTTCGGCATTGCTATCAAACCGTTGTATAAAAAATGAATCGAAATTAAAATTGCTTTAGAATGAACATATCTTACAATAGAATATATTGAGGAACAATATCGAATTTTGAAAAACAAATGATGTGGTTTAACTCAGGACTTTTTGTTTAACGTTTTTGCATTATTTTCAAAATAAATGTGTGACAGAAGGCAACGAAAGTCATTCTATATCTAATTTCGAGGACATTCAGTTTTGATAACACTTTTATCAACAGATCTCAAACCTTTCACCCAAACTATACATTCGGGAAAAGTTAGTTTTGGTTGTAGGATAAATATTATCCCAGGAAAAGGTTAATGCAGGATTGTGTGAAATTGGTGGCATGGGAATACTTTTCGGACCAAACTATTTAACATTTTTGTGAAACAAAGTGAAATGTGTGAATTATGTGCATGTTTTTTGTAACTTTGTTTCAGACAATATAAAGCTAGATGATTCCATAAAGCTAATACCATCAAATATAAATTATTTTTTAATAAATTATTATAAAATATTTTTCTCTTTCTTACTTAGAATTTAGCTTATGGGCATGCCTATACATTCTATTAACTGTCATTAAAACAAATTTATTCATTAATTGAATAGACTTTTATGCTTAACTGTGTCAGTTAAACTATCACATGGATTACAATCGTAAAATAAAACTTTCCTTTAAAATTTACAATAAGAGAGTAACAAATAATCTATTCAAGCTTCATTCTAAACAAAACAGGCAGAAAAGAACTGTTTGACTCAATACTGCTCATCATTTATAATTAATTTATTTTGTAAATGGTTTCTGCCATTAATAATTTACTGATTCTAAAGAGAAAATGCATTTAATTATCCTTTCGTATTTATTTCAGGACAAAAGTATTTTGTGATGAAAGTTAAACAGTATTATGAGATTAAATATTTTCTCTTTTAGTTTATGTAATAAATAACTTGGTTGTATACTTGTTTATCGGAGAAATGAAAGTTTTCAGAGAATAATTCAAAAGTAAAAATTAAAGAATAGATATATTTAAATTAATCAGTCATTCAAAGATGCGTTCGGTACAGAGATTAGGAATATATAAAATAATCAATTTTGTGTTAGTTGTTATATTGAATACATCCACTTTCCAAAATAGAAATATGTATAAACGGGGAAAGTTTATAAATTAATCAATTCCTAATTCTTTTATTCTTGGCAGTACAAAAACAAACAATGCAAATAATTGACAAATACAAATAACTAACAATGTAAAATAGATATGTTTACAGTTTTTGCTTAGTATTTTCCATTTTTTAAGTATATTTAAGCAAATTACCACATCAGATCTTCCAAATCTCCCAAGAATGCTTTTATAAGGAATCAGAGGTTTTTACACTATCACATGTATTTTTCACATGTACATTGTTTTGCTGAGTGTGAGAGGGCAGCTATGTTTAGGTTTGCGAAACTGATTTGCTCACCGCACTCACACGTTGTGGGTTGAATGCCCAAGTTCTTTTTCCCAAATCCAGGAAGCGTGTGGTGTGGCCAGTGAAAATAATTGCACTTAAACTTCACCAATTTTTGGAGAATTGTGATGGGTTTCCAGAAGGCGATTCAGGACCATCCTTGGAGTCCCGGTCCTTCTGGGCAGAGCCGGGAAAGGACGCATTGTAAAAAATATAGGGTTGCCTGAAAGAAAGAAGGAAGAAAAAGAATGCAGCGTTCTCTTGGACACTGGCAATTTTTTTTTTTTTGAGGCGTAGCACGTGGAGTGCTTCTTTTACTTTTTATTATTTTATATATTTTTTTATTGCGGCGTAGCAGGTGGAGTGCTTCTTTTACTTTTTAAATTTTTATATATTTTTTTTGAGGCGTAGCACGTGGGGTGCTTTTACTTTTTAATTATATATATATATATATATATATATATATATATATATATATATATATATATATATATATATATTTATATATATATATATATATATATATATATATATATATATATATATATATATATATATATATATATATATTTTTTTTTTTTTTTTATATTTTTTTTTTTTTTTTTTTTTTGAGGCGTAGCACTTGGAGTGCTTCTTTTACTTTTTAATTTTTTATATATATTTTTTGCATATTGTCTTGTCGTTTGTTCTAATTTTGAACACTATAATATAGATCAGTGGTATTATACTATAATTAAAAGCAATATAAAGCAACTTTGGGTTATCAATGACTTTGAAATAACAATGCAATGTACTACACCACAGCAATGGGCATATATATACGGTCTAGTCCATAAGACTTTGTTATTTCTCTTAAAATACAAACGAATTAGTTAAAAATACATTTGTACCTTGTAGCATACATATTAAACTGGAATGCATTTCACCTAATAAGTTATCCAGTCCCCACTACTTTTGATTATGCAAGAATTAATTTATCATTCGATTTTGACGTTGAGCTGCATTTACCCCGTTCCGGTAGGTCGTCAACATTTTGTACCGCTTTATAACGTGCTACCCACTTCTTGACGAACGACTCCTACTTTCTCAGCTTCACAAGACATTTTTGGTCCTTTTAGGTGGTTACACAGAAACATTGCCTCAAAACGGCTCGCATATATGGCACTCATTTTAGAATTATGGACTTAAACACAGCAAAACAAATCGAATAAAGAATATAACCATAAAGCATTCTTCTCTAATGTTTGAAGAATACGTGCAATTAAGCCGGTATCTGCGCTCTATCTATTGACGAAGTTATGAGCAACACGCACTTATGGAACAGACTGTATATATATAATATATCAAAATTATTTAATTTTATTATATCCTTAAAAACCTCCTCTCTCTCATTCTAATTCTCTCTCATTCCTTAAAATATTTTCCCAACCCCTGAATGTCTTAATCAAAGAAGCGTTCTCGAATTAAAATTCATTCGATACATTTCCCAAAGCTTTCTATCCTATTGATGTACATTTTCTGTCTATTCAATCCGTTTCCCAGCTATCGCCAGCAAATGGCTCAGCGTTTTTCTTGATCTTACACTTAAATTCGCTGAGTAAGGGGAAAAATTCTTTCTGTCTTCACTCTTGGGTGCACCTTTGTTCGATCAGAGGGATTTTTGTCTTTTTCCTTTGTCCTTGACTAATAAAGATGTCCGTTTTAGAAGCTCTGACATAAAGATTTAATTAGATTTGTGCCGTTCTCTTTAATGTGGCCAGACTGCATCGTTCTTTATTACTGCGAGATTAGGTTTCTCCTTGCTCAGTAGCCTGGGCAAGTAAAAATAATTGAGGTTACATAATTATTATGACAACAGGAATAAATTTATTATGTCCTTTACTAGTAAAGATGTCCGGTTTAGGAGCTCTAAAATAAAGTTTTAATTAGATTTGTGCCGTTCTCTTTAATGTGGCCAGACTGCATCGTTCTTTATTACTGCGAGATTAGGTTTCTCCTTGCTCAGTAGCCTGGGCAAGTAAAAATAATTGAGGTTACATAATTATTATGACAACAGGAATAAATTTATTATATATATAAATGTTCTTGGTGAATTTTTATAAATAAAATAATTAAAACGTGCAATAGAAATAAAGCATTAGGGTAAAATCTATCGTAAATCAATGCATATTCATAGACATCAACTACATACTGTCTACTGGTTAACAGGGACAATGTAATAATTCAAAGAAAAAACTAATAAAACAACGTCTCATTTTTATAATATATTCTTCTTAATGCAAAATTGAAACTCAACTTGATGAATCTCAAGTACAGAAAAATCTATGTTCGTATTTCTCTAAAAGTGAACCCCTTTAAACAAAGTACGCTAAAAATTAAAGCTACCAGAAGCTTGTTAGTGAAGACTAGAAAGTTGGAGAACATTTAAAAATGCAAAAGTACGACGTACTGTGGTTAGAAAAATGAAAAAAAATGCAATGCGAATGCTTGCGTTTTAATATATTCAGTATTTAATTAAAAGAGGTGTAATTTGCATAAAGTAATTTCATACTAACAATAAAAATGTGGTATTTAAAGTAGTCATTAACGGAACAGAAAAATGACAATGAAAAACCTTTTTAATGTCAGAAATAATATTTATATAAATTATAAACATTTAAAATTAATATAAATTTTAAGCATAAATAATAATTCCTTACATAATTTTTCATGTGTTTGTGCATTTATATGTAAACAATTACTATTAACAATTTATTACGATTTATTTTTCCTTACTTTGAAAGGATTGTATCCAACTTTCAACGACTTAGTGTTTCAGTAAATCATAAGTATAATATCAAATATTATTCTAATATTAATTTTTAACAAAAATCATGTTATTCTTTCTTTTTAAAAATATATATGTGCATTTATTTATACTTAATTCTCCAAAAATTTCTATATTTCGTATAAATTTGCATCCTTTTTTGGTTTTTTTTTTACTTCCAGAGGATTTCAGTCTCACTTTCATTGACCTCTTTTTTATGTACGGATAATGGAATTCTAAAGAAGTTATCCTCTATCCTTAAAATTAACTAAAGTTTCTCCTAGAAATTGCCCTTAGTTTCTTATCCTTCTGAATGCTAATTTTCTAACGGGAACTGATGAAGCTTAAAAAGAGGTCCAGCAGATTTAATTAAGTCTAAAATATTTTATTCTTAAATATATTTCTCAAGCAAATATTATTTTACGCTACGGTGTGTTTTAAGTTCTAAATTTATTTAGCAAAATATTGCCAAAATTCATAGTTTGTTTCAGATTAGTTATTAAAAACAATCATTGCAAGAAGTTATTTTTTAGAAAAATTATTTGAGATACATTTTTTTTTACTAAAAGCAAAATTTTTTAAACAATTAGGATGTAAAAGATGTGAATTTAAAAATACGAAATATCTAATCTGGCTTACTACATAAGCATATTTTAAAATGGGAATAAACTTAAGTATAAATGTAAGTACACATTTCACAAAAGGTAAAAGTAATATTTTTTCTTAAGCCTTTACTGAAAAGACTCATGGTTACACAGTCCCGAGGATTTGGTTTGGTTTGGATTGCTACTGTCTACTTTTTGCAACACGAGGCCTAATGAGATCGGGACCTTCTGCTTAAAGCCGATTCCGAGCGGCTACTAACATCCATGCCACAGTGGGATTCGAACAACACGAACTCCGGTATCAAAGGACAGCATCCTAGCCAATCGGCCATCGTTCAACCACAGTACCGAATAACATACGTATTTGTGTGAAAAGGTTACCCATTTGTTTTCTCCTAAGGTATTGGACATCGCTATGTAGAAATCCGCCTTGACTTCTAAGTTGCCCCAAAATTATTTATTATATTTAGAATATTATTTTCTTGCAATATCTTCAATAAATAAATTTTTACTTTATTTTGATATGTATTATAATTAATTGAGTTTACGATTAGTATTTAAAAAGGCATTTTCTTTATAGTTTAGTTAGAGTTGTGAAATTTGATTTGATTTCCTTCGTTATATCATTCTCATATTCTTGACATTTTTTTAACATTGACGTCACTTAAGCAGAATATTTTTATCTATCCCAGAAAATTCATGTACATAAATTAAAATATTTCTCTCATTGTATTTAAACGATTTGCCAAATTATAAAAACAACACGACATTACAGCAAAATATATTTTATTAAGGAAACAAATCAGGAATTCTAAATTAGTTTTACCATATATATATATATATATATATATATATATATATATATATATATATATATATATATATATATATATATATATATATATATATATATATATATATATATATATATATATATATATATATATATATATATATATATATATATATATATATATATATGTATATATATAATATATATATATAATATATATATATATATAAATATATATATATATATATATATAATATATATATATATATATATATATATATATATATATATATATATATATATATATATATATATATATATATATATATATATATATATATATATATATATATATATATATATATATATATATATATATATATATATATATATATATATATATATATATATATATATATATATATATATAAATACATTTAATTTCATAAAAAATATGCTTGTAAAAATAACATTATCTAATTGTCCGTATCCATTAAACTTAAGTTTCTTTAAGCGACTTTAAAGTTTTGTAATAATCAATTGCTTTTAAGTTACTGTAGTTGGCTTTTATCAAAAAGTTATTTTCTTCAAACTGTTTCTTGATAATTTATATAAATTTGGTTTGAGACGGGATACATTTGGATTTTGCATGGTTTAGTTAGGAGTACCACTTTGAATATTTTGACATCCAAAGTCTAATTGGACTGGAATATTATAATTGGTTTCCAAACATCTAAACATCCCTTTAAGTATGAGTTCATTGTTGAAATTACTGTGCTTATGCACAAATAGTTGTTATTAAATTTATTTTCTCTAGCATTTACTTAAATTACTTTCTAAAGAAAGTGAATAGCCAATGGATTGTACTATATGTAATTTGTTAGAACCTTAAATGTATAATATAAGCCAAAAATATACGCCTGCTCTCTTTACAATCTTACTCACATAGTAGCTGTCGGGAGCTGACATTCTAAACCGATTACACTAACCTTACATTAATGCTATTGAGGTCAAAGTATTTGTATCAAATGCTATATATTGTATATATACACATATTATACATATAAATCCTCTATTCCAGAATATATTTAAGATATAAGCATAAGGTTAGTTTGATTTAGAGTTCTATAGTCTATTATTTTAAATACGAAGGCTAATTAGATCAGGGTTTTACTAGAGTTGTACAGAAAGTATGAATGTTGGACCTATTAAGATAAAAAAGATTATTTTTGATACAAATACCTTGACATCAATAGTACTAATGTATGTAAGATTGGTGTAATGGGTTTAGAACATCAGCTCCCCAAAGATAATATGTGAGGAATCTGTTCCAATTTCTCTTACCATTAGAAAACACGCTGTTGCATATTTTTACATGAAATATTGGGATGGTATCATTGAACTATACTGACGCATGCAAGGTTATTATAAATGTGCATAAGTAAGATAATTCTTATTATTTATCTTATCATAAATGATTATTCAATATCATGAATGTTAAAAACCAGTATTATGTATCCTCACATGCTTATTAAGTCGCCTATAAAATAATACTAATAATAAAACTCATGCAATCTAAAACAGATTATAACCACATTAATAATCATATTTCTTTTATCTTCTCTAATTTCTTATTGTATTTTTCTGTTTTCTATATCGCCTTTCAGTTATGTATTTCTTTCATATTTTTTATGATTTCAATTATTATACGTGAATGAATTTGAGTATTTATATTTGTTTAATGATGAACAATTATCTTTATACGCTACTCTCTTGTAACCATACAACCATTAGTGTTGATCTATAACACTTTTATATTTGTATTTGTATTTGTAATGGGTGTTAAGACCTTAAAATCGGAAAAACAAAATTTCACGAGCTTTCAATGAATGAATTTTATTCATACATGACTGACGTAAAGAACAAGATTGAAAGACAGATATTTACGATCATCGAATAATTGAGAAAGTTGAATGCAGTGTTTAAATATTCTCCAGCTATAAGTAATTTCTGAAATATTTGTTTTTTAATATTACATGCGATGTGGGTTTGAAAATCGCTTACAAATATCTAGAAAATCATACATTCATATCATGTTTTAAACGCTTTCTCAAGCAACTGGAGGACCATAGTAACAGAAGGTAAAATATTTCATGACTTTGTTTTAAAATGGATGATGAAACTTTGCTGGCTAGCTACACCTCTGGGTCTAAATATAATCGATTCAGTGAGGATACACATCCTATTCATTTGAGGTAAAATAAAAAAATATATCTGGCCTATACATGTCTATTTCCTATAATAACTGAAGTGTAGAAGAATTAATGCCACTAGAAACCCTAAAACACTAAAAATATAAACAAAGAACAAAAGTGGGTGAGATACTATGAAAGGAAGTGTGTTTATAGTATGAAATATGTCATCACATATCTAATTCTTCAAAGCAACTTTTGGATACATTCGGTTAGGGATATAATAAATACCTCCTATGAGTTCTGACCTAGATTTCAAGTTTACCAGTCGAATATCTAAGAGTGAAGAATAATTATTTTATTACGTATGTCACGCAAAAGTGTCGAGAACCAACTAGCCAAAGTGTCGACTTGAGATAGTTTTACGTAGATATAAAAATTCTTATTTGCTGTCTAAATTTAAAAAAAATGAATACACCAACTTCCTAGACATGTCTCCTAAGCAGAATTAAGCTCATATTCTATATTCAAGTTCAATTCTAAGACTATCTAACGGGATTAGTTTGCATACAGGTGACGTTTACTCTCACTTGTATGTACATGTAAGGTGTTGCTTGATTTTAAACAAGGAAAAAATCACCCACTTCCAGTGTTTATCCTATATTTTTGCTCGTTTATGCTGGTTTGAATTTCATACGTAAATAACATATATATCACTAACTGGTTGTAAATTTAGAATTTTCAAAAAATAATTTTATTTTTACAATACTTTTAGTTTCTCTCTCATTATTGTTGTAAATCGTATAATATAAATACAGCATATTTACAAATAATTACACAAAGTATATCTCCAACTTCTTTAAAATTTACATATTAATATATATTTCCAGTTAGTGTCTTTATCTAACACATTTATTCCATGACAGCCGAAAGATACTGTTCTGAAATCGAAATCAAAATCTCAAAATGGTCATCATTTGAATCTGTGAATCAATATCAGCAAACATTTTCTTACAGTAATATATATAAATTTGGTTGGGCATAAGTGATAACCCATTATCCTTATCATGTGCTTCTATTTGGCTCTCAATGCTTCATTACAGAACAATTCTAAATAGCAGATGTTTTCACGGTGTATAATTCATTCATATTCACGACTCTCTCCATTTCAGAATTTCTATAATGAAGCTTGCATAACTTCTATGGCCAAGCAATTAACTGCTTCCTGAATGCGACTATTAGTGAATTGAGGTTTAACATTAAGTCATCTGACTATGGGTGTTTGATTTCACATGGAATTAGAAAATAGGTCACGTTTGATCAGATATAAATTACTTTAGGTAAGATTCACTTGTGTGCTAAACTTATGTTAAAATATTAATGATATTGTTTAATTTTGTTATAGTGGTTGTACTATTATTTTGATTAAGTACCAATCAGAAGAACATAGTTAGAAAATGAGATGATATTACAGACCAAATTCACCACGATAAGTATAGTTCATAAAAGAGCTATCTCATAAAACACAAAACATCGTGTCTCATAACTCAAAGCTAAATTGCTTTCAGTTAATCAACGCTAGCGTGATGACAAAATGTAATTTTCGAAGATACTTTCAGCTCACTTTGCTCTTTTTATACACCCTATCAACAGTTACAGAGTGCGTAACGTATTGTGCCTCTACAACATTATTGCTTTAGCAATATTTTGGGGTAACTATTCATGCATTTCTAAAGAAACACGATAAATTAGGTTTGCATAAATTGGCTTGAAAAGCAATTAACATGTAATAATTATGTTTCTTTGTAAATGAAGCCAAAATTGCATTATTACGATATCAGTAACTGAATTCATATCTTATTTTAAAAGTTATTTATTTACGTCAGGTATCTTAGATTATATAGAGCTGAATTTTACATTTCCAGGGTTGTGAAGAATCTTATAGATACAGATATATAGTAAATCCAAAGTAAAAGGAGACTGTAAGCTCAAAGTCTGTAGAAATTACATCCCTTCCCATCAGCTCTGTAACTTCTAAACCAGGACACATCAATAAGTTATTCAGCTTCTCTCAATAAAAATTGGGAGTGACAGATTTTAAGCAAACATATTTAAAAACTTACTTATGTATGTTTAATAAATCTTCCAACATTTCATTGTTATTAAACTTCCACATACATTTAAGTGCTACCATGAGAACAGCGTACGCAGTATTTGAAAACACAGCTTAACCCCTTCCGGTAAAATGACGAGTCTAGCTCGTCATTAGTTTTTCATTCCATACCGCACAATGACGAGCTACACTCGTCATGCGATTAAAGTTACTGTTAAATATGATAATTAATTTAGTTTAAAATTTCTAGTGTACTGAATTTGGCAACACTTTTATCACTTGTGAAAATCACAAGTCACTATTGCATATTGTTTACTTAGAATTTCTTGGCACAAGTCATTGCCAAATTAATGAGTCAGAATAAAAGAAAACCTACTAAGAAATGCCGTGTGTGTTACAAGAATCAAATTAAAAGTGAGACTACTTGGTGGTGTAAACAATTAAGAATTCCTTTGCACTTTGTTTTGAAAAGTACCACTAGCTTGAAGACTATTATCTGTATACCTTATTAATGTTTTGCTTTGATATTTTTTAATTTTACTGTTTCTGATATTATTTAACACTATGTAAAAAGTGGATTTTAATTAAGAATATGTAAGAATTGTAACATGAAACAAGTTTTTTAAATAAATATTAAATGGTTATTTCATGCACAGTTTTTCATTATTAAATCATACCGGAAGGGGTTAAGAACACTAAGTAACGGAAGCTTAATAGAAAATTAGAATAAATCAAAATTAATCGCAATTTTACTTATAAATGGTGTTTACAATGACATGATTTTCTAATAGCATGTGAAGCTGAGAATTAATACCTTCAATTCTCACAGAAAAATTAATATAAATGTTAAAATTCCTCTGTAGCATTAGAATAATGCAGTAAAACAATACAGTAGAACAAAATGTTGTTTTTGAGGTTTTAATATTGTATTGTGTTCAAGTTTGTGTTCTCTTGGGAAGTATTTATTTTGATAAATTATTGATATCCTTTTTTTACGATTGTAATGTGATACCATAAACGAGCTTTATTCCTTAAAGATTTACGATACGATATTTTTAAAAAATTGCATTATATCTCAAACAATCCTAATAAATTAAATAAAAGAGTTAAGCAATAAAGAATGGCGATATGTAATATCCTTAAAATGATAAAATATATTTTTCCTTTAGATAAACAAAAATATATGATAATTCTATTCCCTAAATTGTATTCAGATATTCACAAATTGCATTTAAGTTTGATTCGGAAGATCAAAGCAGTCTTAAACAGTCTCATCATTATCTGAACAATAACAATGAAACTTAAATATATATATATATAATGCACATCGAAAAGCTTTTTCTTGCGACAACGTCAATAAAAATCCGATTATCAGCTATTGAATATTTATACGATATTATAAAAGGATATTTTAAGCAATAAATTATCCATTTTTGTCTGTGTGGCATACTTATTTTTCACTTGTGAAGTAGAATACATTGTGAAAAGTATTCATTTCGAGCGAATAATGTTTCCTATGAGAAATATAAAAGGATGTCAACTTTGCTTTTATTGTTCAGGTTCGTAAATAATGATTCTTTCGTTGTCACATTTCCTTGAATGCATAATAAATTAGAATTTTCTTTAACTGGGAAATAAAATGTTTTAAAATATTTTCTAGAAGACACTCTGTTATATTTGTTTCATTATTTGATTTATATCTGAATGTACACTATTTACTAGATACTGCAAGTGGGAAAATTCGTTTGACATAAAAATAAAGTGGTAATTATATAAGCATCGAATTTGTTTTGAACTATGTATAATTGACTTCTATTAGTCGTATTTGCATAAAAAGATAGCATGTTGATTTATGTCAAAGATGAAACTGTTTGAAAAAACATTGAATATATTTGAATTCATTAATATTTTAGGAACGATATTTAACACAAATTAATTTCAGCAAATGAAATAATGTATATATGTAGTCCAGGAATTATACAACTGATGACACATTTGAAATTATAGCACCTATTATTTTTACTTGCCCTGGCGACTGGATAAGAATAAGCCTAATCCTCTTAGCAGTAATAAGGTAAGATGCAGTCTGGCCACATTGAAAAGAACGGCACACAAGTCCAAGTCTACTTAAATTTTATTTAAGAGCTGCTAGAAAAAGGACATCTTTACTAATAAGCGGCAGAAAAGAGAAAGACTCAATCACTTTGCTCGAACAGAGTTTTACTCAGAGCAAAGACAAGAAGAATTTGAGTAAACTGCATTCGAGCCATTTTGGTAAAAAGAACAGTTCATAGCGAAACTTAAACTTTATTCATTACCTGCTAAAAATGAGATCCTAACCAGTCAACAACAGACAAGAGAATGGCACGAAAAACACTTTGCTCGAACAGAGGTGTATCCAAGAGCGAAGACAGATATAATACAGATACAATAAACTTAGTCAGAAAAATTTAACAGTTAAATCAGGAGAAAAGCTGAGCCCTTTTTCGGCGATAGCTGGAAAACTTGTTGAATGGAGAGAGAATTTACATCTATTTGACAGAAGCTTTTGGAAATGTATTGGAAAGTTTTTAAGTCGAGGACACTCCTTTGATTAAGACATTTTGAGGCTGGGAAAATAGATTTTAAGCAATTAGAATGGGAGAGAGCAGGTTTTTAAGGCAATTTTAAAGTAAAATAATTTCGATATATTACACACACACACACACACATATATATATATATATATATTATATATATATATAATATTATACTAAAAGCAATCTAAAAATTCATTTATATTAACCAATTTTAATTCCTACTTTGTAATGCAAATGGAACGTTGATTTACAAGGCGTAGTACCTTAATTTTCCGAAGCGTAAAATAACTTACGGCCTTTTCTTCTGATATTCCTTCAATTAGTCTCACATGAATATTATTATGTATCCGCGGTGAACGATTATGTATCACCGCGGTTGTCGAGTATCTCACAAACCCGTTTTCTTCCAAGTAAGCTGAATATGCTGTTTTAGATATGCTGACATAATTGCATGAAAATTTAGTTCTCAATCGATTCCAATATACCTCTTGCGGGTGAAAGAAAATAATAACACTTAAGGGAACACTTGTGTTCAGAAAAGTCATTGTTTGCTTTAGGTCTTTCAATGATCTATCCTCCCCCCTCCCCAGATCTTCACACACTAGATGCTTATTAAGATGCCCTAAAACCCCCACCCCCTCCAATGCTTCACACCCTAGAGGAAGATGGTACTTCCCAATTTGGGGATATGCAGGTCGGGTATATATTTGGTGATATACCGGTCTGCTTCGACAGGGAAACACATGGAACAGGGTAACAAAATATCCAGATAATTTCAGACAATTTTTCATTCAACATCCAAACAGTTTAAATAAAAATCTATGACACGTAACTTTCCTTTACATTTTTCCAGGCTTAGGACTGACAGTAGTAGTAGGGCATAATTTAGCTTATTACCAAATGGCGTATTTGGATATTAATTTTTAAAGTTTATAACCATTTTCATTTTCTACAAAATTTATACAATGTTAAGAAGTTGTGTACCTATTTGTGAGAATTAAAAAGGAAAATTAAATTCAAAGAAGAAATTTTCTAACCCCTTCAGTGAGAATCTGAAGGTTTAAAAGTTTCATCCTATAGGCTTAACAGACAAGAAAACATATCATATAGCAAGAGAGTAAATATAAACAATCCAACCAACCAATGACATCCGTAAATGTCGCAATGGATGGAATGATATAAAAGCAAGGGATAGAAGAGAGAAAAGAGAAGAAAGCAGGGAAAGTCGAAAGAGGAACCCAAACAAAAATTATTTTAAAAAGGACAAGATACATAATACTCAATGGCACATGAAAAAGTCCTGTATTATAAAACCTCATTTATTGCATTTCTGTTCTATTAGCGTAGAAAAAATTTATTAACCGACTGACATAATATCGACATATAATTTTATTTTGCGAACCTAATCCACCTCAACCACAAATAGTACTGAATATAAATACGGATTATCTTGGTTATCTCTCTCTCTCTCTCTCTCTCTCTCTCTCTCTCTCTCTCTTTCTATATATATATATATATATATATATATATATATATATATACGAGAAAATCTATCTAGTTCAACAACCTTGTAAATCGGTGTCTGGATGATTGCTGTTCAAATGTATAAAATGATCCGAAAAAGTAAGAATTGAAGAATATTTCAGAATTGCAGTATCTACATACTTTCCGTGGTTATTTCAGTTTTTAATATCTGTAAAGTTACTACGAAATGATACATTTATTCCTCAAGTACATCTAGATATTTGGTATTGATTCATTCCAGCAGATTGAGATAGTATTTATGGCTATTTTTTAAAATAAAATACCTGTGAAAGCTTGAAATTTTCCCCATTATTTACAAAATAATTCTTGTAAAACGTCTATTTTTATTTACTCTGAAAACAAATTAATGATTAATGTAAATAAAATTAATGTTTTTCTACATTAAAATATTCATGGTCATTTATACACAACTTTGAAATTTATGAAATGGAAATAAACGTACAAAACTAATGTTGCTTGAAATAGCAGCTTAAGTTTTACGACTTGTTTCGTTATAGACGATTTATACACATAAAAGGATCAATACTTATTACAGCTTCCTATAAATAGATTAAAAGGAATGAGTCTCAAATCATGTTTTTCAATCTATGATAAGAAATTACTTTTATTTTCAAGAAATTAGTCTTATCTATTAAATTTCGAGAAATAAATTGGCCTTATATAAAAGAGTTCCAATTACTGTACAAATGAATTTTCTTTTTGATTATTTCTTGGAATTTTCCGCAAAACAACATGTTTACGGATATTTTTGATATACTTTTGTTGCATTTGATGTAAGGAAATACTCATTACCATCTGATAATAGCTTTCGAATCTATACTTTTAAAGCTGAAGTATATATAAACAAATCATTAAATTTCGTTTCATTTTTCTTTAGATAGCAGACTACAAAACTCCATTGTTTACTTGCATACTAAGTGTATCTTTAAAAATTTATAATTAATCCTTTATATTCTTCAATTTTGAAAAATTTCAACATAATTGCATTTCTAATAATTAGTTTTATATATTTAAGTACTAAAATTACATTTTTTAAAATATCACATATGTGTAATACAAACAAATATTAAATTTATAATTAATATAATAAGTTTATAAACAATATTTTTCAGAAATCTTACGAAATGTTAATGTTAGTTTGAATTTAAGACTATAAACATTATTCCTTAGTATGGCAATCTTATGCAAGCAAAACCACTCTTCCGTACGTGTTCATGTGGACCACATCTCCGGAATAAAATCCTAAACCTATGTTTTATTTTAGACTTATCAACATTTGGCAGTAGGACTGTTTCTTGCTTGCTAAATCTTGTTTAATGTTATTGTAAAAATTAATTTCTTAAGCATATAATCACACTTCCTTAGTATGACTATCTTATGATAGTAAAACCACTATTACGTAGAAAGTACATAGTCTGTGGTTTGAAATCTTGTTTAATATTATTGTAAGGATGAATTTCTTAAGCCTATAATCACACTTCCTTAGTATGACTATCTTATGATAGTAAAACCACTATTACGTAGAAAGTACATAGTCTGTGGTTTGAAATCTTGTTTAATATTATTGTAAGGATGAATTTCTTAAGCCTATAATCACACTTCCTTAGTATGACTATCTTATGCTAGTAAAACCACTATTAGGTAGAAAGTACATAATCTCTGGTTTGAAAACTGAAACAAACAATAATTTTAGCCGTTATCAACATTTAGCTGAAAGTTTGAGTCTTGCTTAGTTCTGAGAACTGAACTGGTAATTATTGTTTTTATCAACTAATCTTTACGATATTATTGTACAAAGGATCAAAAGTAACATCATACACCAACCTGTATTTGTTTAGAAAGCAACTAATTCAGTTTACGATTATTTTCTTGGCGAATATTGAATAGATTTTCCGTGGGATAGCAAAACATTTTCAGCCGATTAATTTTGGTTTAGGCTGACGTGTAATATGGGCTTTAAATGATTGCAAATATTTCGCAATCATACAAGAAACAAGTGAATTTTTTATCAATAAAAGGAATTGTAGATTGAATCCGTTGCTTTTTCAACGTTTACCAGTTGATACGGTCTTTAAAATGTATACGGTGCTTATAGTGAAATATTAATCAATTGCTTTAAACGAAACTTTTTCAGTAACTAAGTCTTGGTAATTACTTCAATTTTCGAAAACTGTAATTATCACTACTGTTTCAAATAATGACGATTTAATTAACACATCATAAGGAAAAGTGTTAAGATTTCCTTAGCTTTGATAAATGAAGTGTAGGAATAAATATCATCATATTGATTGAATCGAAGCCCATTAATTGCATGTAATTTATATGTGCGAACATTTATTTATTTTAAAGTATCACAACATTAGAAATATTTTGTTATACTAATCACTCTATTTAATACGAAAAGAAAGTTTAAGAATTTATCCTCGTGTAAACCTGAAAGAGAGTTGTTAAGTTATTAAGTTATTAAGTTTTTAAGTTAAATACAGATTTGTTTCAATGCTTATCAGAATTGTTTGGAATAACAGTCTTTCTATTATGAAACTCCAAATGAAGCGTATTCACCGTAAGGTAAATCAGTGTGTATATGTTATCACTCTAGGCGATGACAAATGATGTAGTGCTAAATGCAGTGTTAATTTATCTTCACACTGTTTGTCACAGGCATGTAGAAGAGACAGATGGTGTAAGAATCTAGAGTTGAGAGGCTGTATACCTAAAACATTTGTAACTAAGTATATCAAGTGTCACAAAAGCAATTAAAACGTATGTTTGTTGAAACATTTTCGATTTAGTTTAAATAAATATTAATTATACACTTATCAAGAATTTTTATATGTTAGAAAGGAGAAACTATTCTATTGTTTTTTCTGTATCATAAAAATTAATTTAATGTTTGGTAACACGATAGAAAAATATAGGTATAATCATTATTCTTTTAATGATTATACCTATATTTTTCTATCTATATTATTAATTTTATTTTAAGTTTAATGTATTTACAAAGAAATGAGATCTTAGGTGTTATTTTCGTTTATTCGAAAACTAAATTCTACAATCTGAAGTGGTAAAGTATACCTATCTAAATATAATTCGCTATAATTAATTTTTAAATTTTAACACAGGGAAGCAATTATTGGTGTGTCAAATCAGTTGCATTGATTTGTATTGATATGTTTAGATATTTCTTTATTATGCCATACCGTTTAAAATTTATACACGATTAAAGTTGTTTATTAGAATATTTTATTATACTAAAAGCATGAAAGTAAATTAAGGCAGCATATAGTTTATAGCTTGCAATACTTGCACAGTTAAAAACCTGTTTAAACCTGTTTAAAAATATATTTGTTCTGAAATGCACGAATCTCAAATTTTATTCATGCATTAAGAAGTGAAGACTTCACGTAATTGCTGTTAAAATTATAAGACGCTTGTGCAAAAATTCCTACCTAATAACTTTAAAATTTCTAGATGGTGAATGTCTATATTTGTTCATGTTTGTAATTTAAGTGGGTGAAAATTTTATTTAATAAATAATAAGACTTATCTAGTAGCATCCCTCCTGATGTTCTAAATCAAAGATCACCAACAATTCGATGGCAAACTTGCAGTAGTATTTAAGATTGATTGTAGTGTCAAGTTCATGTGTGACAACCTTGAATGATGATTAATTTTGATAATTGCTTACAAATTATTTATCATTAAAATTACATTCTAAAAGGTCTAAAACTACAAAGAGTGATGAAAAATATCTTTACAAGGTTAATACTCCTAAATTTCTTCTGTTGGAGAGAAATTAGGAATGTGTTCTAATACAAGTGATCTGAAACTATGTAGAGTTTCAGACACTTGTCACTTATAGCGCTACTTGTAAGTGTAACACAAATGGCGACTCGTTTGGAAAACTGGACTAGAGAAAAAATCCGCTCATTTACCGGAATTTAAAAGAGATTTAAGGAGAGGCTGTAAATGTGTCATCAGCCTGTCACAGATTGCTGTCAAAACTTTTCAATTAGTGTAGGTATTGTGACCGAAGTCATAATCGACTAACCTCTATAAAGAGACCAGACCTCGTTTCAAATGTGTTTTCTTTTTTTTTTCTTCAGAAAAGGAAGTGAAACAGTTCTCGACAATGTAGCTGAACAACCACGGATAGGAAATTTTCTAGGAAAGAATATTCAAACACATTAAACGAAGACACAATTTCCTAAGAGGACAGAAAACTATATCAAATATTACTTCATGCATGTACTATCAGTTGGCTGTATTGGCTGTATGAAAATAATGTACAAGTCTCACTACTGGGTTTGTGACCTTACCATTCGTATTTATCACCTTATTTAGAAAAGAAAATCCACAAATTTATCTAAATGGGAAAGCAATGCTTATCAGTGGACATAACATATGGGGGTATTTTTACAGTAGCAAATTTTTATAAAAATTGCACTCATAGATATTTGGATAACTACATCCCAATGCCAGCCACCACCTACTACACTAAATTAAAAAAATATGTAAGCCGTTTTTCTCGTTTATGTTATTGTCCCCTCAAAGTACACGCTCGAGTTAACTCGAGCGCGCTAAGCTGGCCAAACTGTGCACACTCGATATAATTCGAGCGGAGTTGCACTTTATGTTGCTATAATTTTTCACACTCGAATGCAATCGAGAATTGAAAATAACAATGTGAAAGCAAAAACAGAAAACTGTTTTATTGATTGATATTTATCATTTACATGGGATTTCTTTTGGTCGGCCTTTAAAAAAATTGTATTAAGGGGTTAAGTTTGATAGAAATTTTTTCTTGCATTTCTAATGCATTACTAACAGAACTTTGTTATATACAATCTTCTTTTCTTATAATCAGCTCGTTTAAAATTGATTTCATATTAACTAAAATTATTTTTATAGACAAAAAAGAATTAAAATGTGGAGAGAAAGTTCTATTTCTTTCCTAGTTTCCATTTTAGTTGTTCTCAGTAGAAATTATAAAAAAGTACTGTTGCTCATATTTTTATAAGTTAAGAGACCATTGCTGTACTGAACAATTAGCCACCCCTTTTTAAAGGTGCTTAAATCGATTGATTACTTTACAGATAACTTAATAGTCTAAATGTATAAAATCAATCATGCAAATTAACCATGTCTTGTTTATTTTTTATCTTTACTCATAGAATGACAGAAAAATGAAAACCAAATTGTTAATCAAAATAAGGGCCGAAAGCTATAGAAAGTATATTTAAGAACTTTTGTAAAATAGTGCAAGGAAAAAAAACATGCACATTTTCTACAAAAGTATTCTCCCAAATAAATATTTATATCAAATTATTTAAGTTTAAGCACGAAACAATTTGTAAAATAATTTAAACAGTTAATTTTTTCCTAATTAGTATCTTGGTGACAATTTAATTACTTGTTATAGATTTTAGTCTTTTTTAAAACCAAGTTGTTAGTATTTAAAGAACACTGTTATTACTTTTCTCTAGAATAGTTTATATTTTTATTAATGCATTTAATTTTTATTAAAAAAATTGGGATATCTTGGTAGCACAAACAGATCCAAAAGTATAGCAAGTTTGTAACCATAATGAATATACAAAAATACACATAGATCTAGCGATAGGAGTAAAAAAATAATAATTCTTCATAATAAGATTTAAATAGTAAAATTTAAATAATTATATTATCCCAAATAGACTTTATTCCAACATAAAATATATGAATACAGATTTCACTTATCAATATTTAAAAAAATTTAAAAGATGTCAAACGAAATACTTTTTTACAATAGTTAAAGATAAATATTTGCATTTAAAATTATCCATAGTGAACCTAATATATTTTACACATTTAACATGATTATTTTAAATGTTTCTGAATAAATAGAAATGGAACATGATGCTCTACGGAGTAAAAATATTGATCTCGCTGAAAAAATATAGAATAGAAAAATGAGAGTGTCAGCTACGTTTGAATAACTTTTATTTTCTCTCTCTCTGTATCCGAAAGTTTTTCTCACCCATACATATTATTAATTTTCATTTTTTGGCAACTCCTATTTAAGTTTTTTAAAACGTATGTTAAAAAATCAAATTAATATCTTACAATACCAGCTTTCTGTTAGGTTATTACTTTATTTTAATTGACTTTATTTTAAACTCCACGTCTATCATTTCTATGCAGTCAGAATCTTAAACCAATGCAATATTGTTTTACGTCAATTTTTACAAATTAATAACTTAAAATTATCTATTTGGTATCTAATAATAGAGCTTTTTTAACCTTATATATTTAATGTCAAAGTTCTTCAATTCGTCATTTCTCTAAGTCCCTTTACAACGTGCTATTATCTGAAAGATTTATTATATCTAGTTTTCGTTTAATACAAATATTAACTTATTAAAGGGATAATATATTTTAGCGGATATATAGTACTTTTCGAGACTTAAAATCGTCATTATCACAAACTTTTTCTGATTCATCATTAAATCATTAAATAAAATGTTTTGCTCCTTTTGTAATGAATATTTTACAATTTCTTCAATATGCTCTAACATAAATATTATTTAATTTGTTATTGAAGAATTATATTTTCCTAATATCCAAAATTGTATACACCAATTAAGAAAAGACATTCACTCTTCTGCAAATAACTTAAGAAATAGAAATATTAGAAACTATATTTTTGCATCAAACATGAGTAAAATGCATCTTTTATTCTCTAAACTAAAACATTAGAGGTTTCTGATACACCAATTAAGAAATGAAATTCACTCTTCCTCAAATAACTTAAGAAATAAAAATATTAAAAACTATATTTTTGCCTCAAACATAAGTAAAACATTTCTTTTATTCTCTAAACTAAAACATTAGAGGTGTCTGATACACCAATTACGATATGAAATTCACTCTTCCGCAAATAATTTAAGAAAAAGAAATATTAGAAACTATATTTTTGCATCAAATATCAGTAAAATATTTCTTTTATTCTCTAAACTAAAACATTAGAGGCATCTGATACACCAATTAAGAAATGAAATTCACTCTTCCACAAATAACTTAAGAATTCGAAATATTAGAAACTATATTTTTGCATGAAATGTGTAATGTTTCTTTTTTTCTATAAACTACAGCATTAAAGGTTTCTGATATTTTAAAATTAAAAAAAAAATTAAATCTCATAAGATTCTAAAAATTAAAAACTTTCTTATCATTCTATAAAATAAAATACATAGCTCATATTAATATAACTGAGTTCTCAGAATAAAAAAAAGACAATAAGCCTTTTTTAAATATAAGAAATAGTTTCTAATTTATAAATTTCAAAATTTATATTGTGGGTAAGTATTTTTTAATATTTTTATAGAGTATACAATTACAACAGAAGTATACAATTTATGTCTTTTTTAAATATATATCAATTCATATAATATAAATAAAATATTTTTTAATAATCTAGGAAAAATGTATTCTAAAGAATGTAAACAATTTTTTTACTATTGAATAAAGTATAAGCTATTACGACGAAAACATTTAAGCTTGACAGGTATTACGTCTTCTTAACTCTCAATTTTCATAATTTAACATTACATTTACAAAATTTCTGTGATCTTAAATATGGCGCCTCGGAGAAATGCTTTATATATCTTTTTCGTCACATAATATTTCACTTCTTCAAATCCGAGTTATCTTTTGCCCTTATCTAATGTACGATTTTAAACTTTTTTTCTGCAGTTCAGAAGAGACTGATAGATTTTAAAATATTCTGTGTACCACTCAAACGTTATGTGATATCTGTCAGCGTTTTGAAAATGTATGCTATCATATATCTCTCCCATGGGTTAAAAATATATTTCTATGTATGAAATACTATGTTTCGTACACCATCAAATATAATGGGTTTTCTGTGTTGTTGCTGGTATGCGTCTTTGTATATACGTTTATATATTCATAAGAAATCTGATAACATGTCAAGAAGAGAGGATTTTCTCTTGTTATAAAATATAAACATAATATAGGTGTGATAAAGCAAATAATATGCTGAAGAAAATGGGATAGATCTACATCCCGAATTCCCTCTATGTGATATTAAAGCAACTGCATACAGTTGCCATGTCCTCCCACGTAAATAATTTATGAACACGCATTTCAATTTCAAGCAAACTCTTGCAATAGTGAGGTGATTTTTACTACTCATAGTTTGCATATTCCGGTAAGAGTACAAACATTGTCACTTTAAAAATTTGCCCGTCGTAACTTTCTTAAATTATATCTTGTTAGTGTAATTAAATTATTGTGTATAACTGAATATTATTTAAACATTTGTTAGCCTAAATCAAAACTTAAAATGGATATCGTTATTATTTTTTGTTTTATATCATACTGATTTTATTACACGTCTCCACCCATATATATATATATATATATATATATATATATATATATATATATAATATATATATATATATATATATATATATATATATATATATATATATATATATATATATATATATATATATATATATATATATATATTTGTAATTATATATATATATAATACAAATCTTTTGTAATTTACATATTTTATGCATTTTATGTATAATTTATGTCTTTTCATATGATATTATTTGTCCTCAAAGTGTAATTCTTATAGCAATTCTATAAAAATCAGACTAACTTTCGTTCCGTAAATATAATAGTATTAAAAGCAAAAGTATTTAAGTCCGACTGAAAAGACTAATCGTGATTAGATTAAACAATTTTCTTTTACTTTTATTTTATTTACTTTAGAAAATAAAGTATTTTAATCGTCAAAATTTAATCTTAAAAATTTTAATAATCTTCACTTTTTTTCCTCACTAGTATCGGAAACACACTTTTCCAAATTCTGAAATTCATTTTGACTTAGAGAAAGTTAATTTTGAAAACTTACGTTATAGCTAAATTGTAGTTTACTATAACATTTTAGGCTAATTCCAGAAGTTGAGTTTTACCTGCTACCTTTTCCAATTTACCTGCTTATCCTCGTTGTGATTTCCTGGCAATACACATTTTTGTTTAAGTTTCAAAATAACGTAGAAGAGTAGCTAAAAACCATACATTATATTTCTGATAGTGTTCATATGTTTCCTAAAAGATCAAAAATTGACTAACGAATAAATTTATCTTTTCATTTCTATAAGTATATAACAAAGCCTAGGCGAATCTAATCAATATTTTAAAAATAGAATAGCAGAAACCATTTTTAGCTTTTAAGTTTCGATATTTTGCATAATCACTAGCTAGAGAAATCTTAAAATTAATTTATAAAATGATCTTGTAAAATTCTTCAAAATATTTCTTGAATTATAAATTTCAATATGTTTTAATATTCTCTATGAGCAATATTAATCCTCAGACCTTCCAACTCTAGAACATATCTTTTTGTTGAACTATTATACGACTTAAGCCTTTTTTATTTCAAATTTATTTTAAATCATAGAAAGTTAAGTTATGATATACTTTTATTTAATAGATGGTTTATTGTGCGTTAAAGTTATTTTCAGCTTTTAACAGTTTATTATTTTAAGAACAGGACGTATCCGAAACATAAGAATACTGTTATTTGGTTAAAATAGTTCTTTTAATTTACAGAAGCGTATTTCGTATATTTCTAATAATTCAAGAAGCCGTTTGCAAATATTGGTATAAACCATTTCTTTATGTAAAGTAATAAGGAAAATTGGATGGTATGAGAATTGTTATTCAATATATGTGTATTTAGTGCGATATCTTAGTGCCATACGGTCATAACAATATTTAAAAGATATATCATCAGTAACGTTTTGGATTCTTTATTCCATAAAACATTTACCGGACGATGGTGGAATGGTTGGTGAGGTTTTACCGCAGTTTGTGTGTTGAAATAAACACTGTCATGGATGTTCGTAGACGCTTGGAATCGGCTTTCAACAGTAAGTGCTAGTCTCGTTAGCCCTCGTGTTGTAAAAAAATAGACCGTAGAGCTTCAAACTAAACCAAAAAGCTTTTTACTTCAGGGTTACTCATTTAGCTGTGTACAAGTTTCACGGATTCAATATACTCTAGTTTGCTTCTCTATTTTGTAGTTGATATTCACGATCCCACCTCTGTATTATTTGTTCATTACCAGATTGGGGTACTTTATTAGAACAGAATGGGTATCTTATAGATCAGCGGTGGCTAGGTAGCGGATTCAGATTGCTGCAGCAAATTTCTGGTGTTTTAGTTCAAATATGACTTATTCTTTCAGGAGTTATGTGGGTTTATACACGATTGTAATACGAGTTCATCGGGATAAAATAGTGTGTTTACAACCATTTATTTTACTTATGTTCATTAGGATTTGTTAGTGTAGTTTAATATTCATTTTCTTCTCTATTTTCTAGTTGATATTCACGTTCCCACCTTTGTATTATTTGTTCATTACCAGATTATAGTACTTTATTGGAACAAACCGGATCTCTCATAGATCAGCAGTATCTAGGTAGCCGATTCAGATTGCTGCTGTAATTTCCGGTATTTTAGTTCAAATATGACGTATGCTATAGTAGGGACTTGGATTAACACACTATTCTAGTACGAGTTCATCGTGATATATCGTGTTCACAACCATTTATTTTACTTATGCCCATTAGGATTTGCAAGTGTATTTTTAAAGAATAAGCAATAAAGCTTTAATATGTTGTTGATGTATTTAAAAAAATCTCCATCGTTATTTAACCTGCAGTTTCTTTCGTTGTCTTGCAGTAGATGAATCTGCAGTAGTCAGGTTATTAGGTATAGACTTTTTAAGGGAGTAAATATACACGTTTAATCAATCATTGATATGTAAATATGTTGATGGCAATCTGTTAAATTTCCTAAATTATATAACTGCATTTGATTAAAATTATATATAAAAACATTTCACCATAGCATGTTTAATTAATAT
>CM063503.1:35299527-35317027 GCA_032207245.1 Pardosa pseudoannulata
CATATATATATATATATATACATATATATATATATATACATATATATATATATATATATATATATATATATATATATATATATATATATATAAATATATATATATATATATATATATATATATATATATATATATATATACATACATATATATATACATACATATATATATATATATATATATATACATATATATATATATATATATATATATATATATATATATATATATATATATATATACATACATACATATATATATACATACATATATATATATATACATATATATATATATATTATATATATATATATATATATATATATATATATATATATATATATATATATATATATATATATATATATATATATATATATATATATATATATATATATATATATATATATATATATATATATTTATATATATTATAACTTATATATATATATAGATGTTCTAAAACAAATAAGTTTTTCTGTATTAGAAAAAAATGGAATATGGAACCAATGAAGTAGAAGTTTTTAGAGCTTAAGGGAAAATAGTACCTTGAAGCTAAAAAATGTTTATTAATACAGCCTATTTTTTATTAAATAGAAAACAAAAGTTCTGTTTTGTGTATTTTTTTCTAAAGCCTTAATAAAGGTCTAACGTTTAGAAATTATTATAAAGAAATAAATTAATCTATACAAATTTTATACTCAGAGTTGAAAAAATGCTTAATCCTTTTTCAAAAGAAATAGCTTTTAAAATTTGTAAATAAAATATTTTTTATTAAATAGAAGGTAATTATCTTTTTATATTATTCTGTGACTCCGAATTATACGAGTGACGCATTTTATCTTATAGCATGATAAAAGGTATTTTTAATTAAAATTATTAAAGGATTTAATTAACTTTATATTGAAATGTCACATACCCAACTTAAATCTCTTTTTTATGTTAAATTCTTTTGAATGGTATCTAATGTTGTAAAAACGTTAATAAATTATCGAATAAAATAGACAGAATCATTTTGTGCAAAAATACAAATAAATAGAATTGAACTAGTATCAATAAAGCCAAATATAAAATATTATGTGAAAACAACAGACAGCTGTCTAGAAGCTGCTGTAAGATTTCGAGTGATAAGGTGTTGTGAGTGTATTGTTGTGTCAAGCTGTACTCAATGTGACATTGACTTTTTTTTCTGTAAAGTTCTCAAAAGTTATCATATTGAAGTATTGAAACAATTGTTTGTTGTATTCAATATTTTTACATTTGTGATCCATTGATACTGAAATACACTTCTAATTTTATTGTTATTTTTAAAACTTTTATATTCTGAAATGTTACAATTACTCTTTTTTCATCTATTTCAATTTGGAAATGCAATTTGTTATTAGTATAAGTAATATATATATATATATTATTAGGATTAATATATTTACGACTTTTTATAATGAGATGTTCTGAAACTAATAAGTTTTTCTGTATTAGGAAAAAATGGAGAATGGAACCAATGACATAAAAGTTTTTAGCACTTACAGCAAAATAGTACCTTGAAGCTAAAATATGTTTATTAATACAGCCTTTTTTTATTAAATAGAAAACAAAATTTCTGTTTTGTGTAATTTTTTCTAAAGCCTCAATAAAGGTCTAACGTTTAAAAATTACTATAAAAGAAATACATTAATCTATACAAATTTTATACTCACAGCTGAAAAAAGAGCTTAATCCTATTTCCCAAGAAATAGCTTTTAAAATTTGTAAATAAAATATTTTTTTATGAAATAGTAGGTATTATCTTTTTGTATCATTCTGTGACTCCGAATTATACGAGTGACGCATTTTATTTTATAGCATGATAAAAAGTATTTTTAGTTAAAATTATTAAATGATTTAATTAATTTTATATTTAAATGTTACATACCCAACTTAAATTTGTTTTTTATGTTAATTTTTTTAATGTTATGTTATGTTGCAAAAAACTTTAATAAATTATCGAATAAAATATACAAAAGCATTTTGTGCAAAAATACAGATAAATAGAATTGAACTCGTATCAATAAAGCACAATATAAAACATTACGTGAAAATAACAAACAGCTGCCTAGAAGCTGCTCTAAGATTTCGAGTAAGATGATGTTGTGAGTGTTGTGTTGTGTCAAGTGACACAACACTACACTCACAACATCAGTGTGTGACTCACAACATCAGAAAAATGACTCTACACTCACAACATCAGAAAAATGTCAATGTGACATTGACTTTTTTTCTGTAAAGTTCTCAAATGTTATCATATTGAAGTATTGAAACAATTGTTTGTCGTATTCAACATTCTTACATTTGTTATCCATTGATACTGCAATACAATTCTAATTTTATTGTTATTTTTAAAGCTTTTATATTCTGAAATGTTACAATTATTCTATTTTCATCTATTTCGATTTAGAATTGCAATTTATTGCAAGTAATATATACGTAATATATAAAAATTATTTAGCTTTAATATTTCTTTAAAAAACTCCTGTCTCCCATGCCAAACGATGGCCCGATGTTTAGGGTGCTGGCCTTCGGAACCGGAGTTAGTGGGTTCGAATCCCACTGTGGCATGGATGCTCGTAGCCGTTCGAAATCAGCTATAAGCAGTAGGTCCAGGTCACATTAGCTCTTGTGTTACCAAAAGTAGACCCTAGTGCTCCAAACTAAACCTATCTCCGGTTCTAATTCCTTAAAATCTTTTCCCAGCCTCTGAACGTCTAAATCAAAGGAGCGTTCTCGACTTAAAATTCTTTCGATCCGTTTCCCAAACTTTCCAATCCTACAGATGTAAATTTTCTGTCTATTTAACACGTTTACCATCTGTGGCCGGCAAATGGCTCCGCGTTTTTCCTGATCTTACACTGAAATTCGCTGAGTAAGTGGGAAAATTCTCTCTGCTTTCGCTCTTGAGTGCACCTCTGTTCAAGCAGAGTGCTTTTTTTTTTCTCTTGTTTGCGTTGACTAGTAAAGATTCCCGTTTTAGCAGTCAGTTTTAATTAGACTTGTGCCGTTTTCTTCAATGTCGGCCAACTGCATTTTTATTACTGCTAGCTGGATTAGCTTTATCCTTGACCAGTAGCCCAGGAGAGTAAAAAGAATACATAACACGCTACATAATTATTGTTACTAGAGAAAATAATTTCTTACACACACATACACACATATATATATAAATAAATAAATAAATAAATAAATAAATAAATAAATATATATATATATATATATATATATATATATATATATATATATATATATATATATATATATATATATATATATATATATATATATATATATATATATATATATATATATATATATATATATATATATATATATATATATATATATATATATATATATATATATATATATATATATATATATATATATATATTATTAGGCTCTATATATTTTCACCTTTTTATGAGATGTTCTAAAAAAATGAATATTTCTCTGTATTAGGAAAAAATAGAAAATGGAACCAATGAAGTAAAAGTTTTTAGATCTTAAGGCAAAATACTACCTTGAAGCTAAAAAATGTTTATAAATACATTCTATTTTTTATTAAATAGAAAACAAAACTTCTGTTCTGTGTAATTTTTTCTAAAGCCTTAATAAAGATCTAACATTTAGGAATTATTATTAGTTTTTTTATATAAAGAAATACATTAATGTACACAAAGTTTATACTCAGAGCTGAAAAAAAGCATAATCCTTTTTCCGAAGAAATAACTTTTAAAATTTGTAAATAAAATATTGTTTTATCAAATAAAAGATAATTATCTTTTTTATTATTCTGTGACTCCGAATTATACGAGTGACACATTTTATCTTATAGCATGATAAAAGGTATTTTTAATTAAAATTATTAAGGGATTTAATTAAATTTATTTTTAAATGTCACATACCCAACACGTTTTTGGTTTACAGAATGAAGGAGAAATTTATTGTCAATTTGATACAGAAATTTAGTTTTTCATATACAAATATTTAAGTATATCTGCGGGTAAGTGAATTTAGATAGAATCTAACAAAATATACAACTTGAAATGGTAAAAGCAATACATATTGTTGAAGTTAGGTATTAAGGAAGAAAGTATTACAAAACGTATTCCCAAATGAAGCAGAAGCGTTATTTTATGAGGAAATAATAAAAGCTGTTAAAATAAAAATTTTAAGTCTAGACAGGTGCTATGCTCACAAGAAAATAGTTGCAATCCCCTATGTAATAATAATTTAAGTTATATGTCTATCTGTTCTCGCATTTATAAAGCGATTGGACCTGGAATGGATAGAGACATTCATATTGGATTCTTGATGAGTTAAGGTTAGTAAAATTGAAAGTGAGTAAAGTGTATCTTCTTCTAAACTATTGATCCGATTCTAAAATAAATTGGTATAAATATGTTTCATATTACAGCGAAATATACTGTCGTCTTTAAAACGTTCCCCTTCTCCCCATTTTCGAGCGTTTATTTCAAGAGCTGTTATTTCAAGCCCTAATTTCTCCGGTTAAGTACAGGTGATTAAATTTATCAATTCATTATATAGTAAATAGGTAAAAATAACATTTTTTCTAGAATTATGACGTCATTCCTTTAACCATCTCATTCAATCATTTCTTATTTTAAATTATTTAAATATCGTCTGCATTATTGTTTAAGTCGATTATTCTTGTCGAAATGAAAATTTTATTACATGTATTAGCAATAAACTGTTTTCATAGAAGTCTATGAGTTTATTTCACGGATTAATAGATATCTAGCATGAAAGTTTGTTCGTTTGTGTGTTTATTTTTTATACATATTCACACAGTTTGCAATTGTTCTCTAAACTTTGAACATCATTTATATATACCGACAAATAATCACTTTCAATATTAAAACCTCTGATGTCCATGTAATATGACAAGATAAATTAAAGTTGGCAACTAACATACGGTCAGTAAAGTTTTTTTAATGTTAATTTTATATTTTATCATGTCCAAAACTTTTCGAGAAAATCCGAAACGTTTAAGATAAATTCATAATTCATTCATTTTTTATGGCAGAAAAAGTGGAAATAAATTCCCGTTAATTTCGACGTAACTAAGAAAACTTTGAATTATCTTTCTAAAAGGATTGAATGTGATTCTAAACTGCATTCATAGTATCGGGAGACTTTAAAGGAGCATGAAGATAAACAAATTATTGAGAGTGTACCAGATAATTCTCAGCCAATAAAAAAAATTCTACCTACCTCATAGACTATTTTACAATTCTGGAGAATTAAATATTTTACTGCTCACTTCGTATGACGGGCTATATGATCGTATAAAAATAGTGATGCAATAAACAATTATTTTGAATCTTACATTTGAATATATATATATTTATTTTTTATGCGTTTTTTGTACAATCTCTATGTAGGAGGCATTAAATAATAAATTAGTTAAAAAGAAAATCTCATTTTATTTTTTGTTCAATGTATAACATTGATCTATCCTGGATAAGAACTTTTGATTTAATCTATTAAACTATCTCTTTATCTTCAATCGATGCATTGACATGGCTATCGTTTCAAAATTGTATAGCTTAAAAGTATGCTGTTCAAAATTTTTGTAATAAAAGTTATAAACTTTAACTAAGGTATTCAGTTAAAAATTAGTTTCAACTTTTTTAATGCTTTTTTAAGAATCTAACAGGTGTAAGTGTCTACATTTAAATTTTACTATTTTAATGCCTCTTTTATCCTGATATTTTTATATCAATATTTAATGCGCAAATAATGAATGAGAAATAATCATGTTATTAGTTTTTGACGTGACTGATTAATCTAAAAAATTCAAGGTGTAAACTTAAAGTGAAAACTTTATAAAAAAAAAAGTTATGAGCTGTAACTAAGGTATTCCGTTAAAAATTAGTTTGAACTTTTTTAATGCTTTTTTAAGAATCTAACAGGTGTAAGTGTCTACATTTAAATTTTACTATTTTAATGCCTCTTTTATCCTGATATTTTTATATCAATATTTAATGCGCAAATAATGAATGAGAAATAATCATGTTATTAGTTTTTGATGTGACTGATTAATCTAAAAAATTCAAGGTGTAAAATTAAAGTGAAAACTTTATAAATAAAACATTAGTACAGTAAATGTATTGTCTCTTAGTCCATGTTAGCTGTGAAGAAAAATGGATACACAACCTGATTTAGAAGATTAATGATACTCGAAGTTTTTTCATTTAAAAATGTAAAGAAAGACAAAGCAGTTTTAACTATACCAGTGTACAAATTAAACAACTTAAAATTAAACTACAATAGCCTTACAGTAATCGGGAAAATGAAGCTTTAAAAAGGGTAGATAACTGTAAAAATATTAAACCATATATCTCAAGGATAAGAAACGTTATTTCACGCCAGAATTCCCACAATTGTGTTCATGTAACCGAAGAAAAGTGTGTCATTACTTTCAAAAAGGAGATTAATTGATTTTTAACAGTTTCATTGCCCGAAAAATAAGTTTGTACCGAGATAAGATAAGTTCAACCATCTTGCTAGTGCCTGGAGGGACATGCGTTTTTTCTGATATTAAGTCCTTTCTTCTACTGACAAATAAATAATGGCGTTGCTATATCTGGGGCTTTTGTGATTGCCATAGAGTATTACAATTTAATTCTACTAATTGCTCTATTGAGATATGAATTACGGGAAATAACTATAAGTAGTTTATCAATATTGTGATAAATTAGTGTTTAGTAAATAGAAACATTACTGACCATTTTGTATATAATTACATTTTTTACTCTTGAAATCACTTGAATATGCATAGCGATTAATGATTTTAGATCACAGACGTTGTAATAGCTAATGCCTATGTTATAAAAACATTAATAATACTTAAGTTGTAATTTCGTTTTCACTTTCTGTTTGCAAAATTATTACCCCTTTTTCATATGTTTTTATTGTGCTGAGGCAATTTAGATCATTCTAATTAATATAATTAATATAAATAAAACTGGTAGTGAAATGCTCGGGATCTAAATATGATCTTATCACATCTTTTGTAAAGGAGAGAAGAGATATAAAAATTCAGTGAATTGATTCGTCCTGGGCGGGATTCTGTGGCGGGGTTCTGATACCAGTCCCAGATTAGAATGTCTCCGGTCATGACACGAAATAAGAATGTACCTTTGTGGAGTTATTTATGAGTACCTAAGATACAGTGGCCAATTTGAAGTGGTAAAGTTATCCCTATGTTTACGGTTTAAAGTCGCGGAAAGAGAGACCAATGAATATGTACAAATCTGATGATTGGAGCAAGCAAAGTAAGAAAGTACAGAGATGAAAAGAATATAAAAAAGAGAAAAGAGAGAAGTTAGTTAGAGTTCGGGAGTTGGAGAGCAGAATTCGGGGACCAAAGGAAGAGTTGGGTAGAAGAGAGTCTTCGAAAAATTAATGAGGATGACATCTAGAAACAACCAGAAGTGTTCCATTTGCCGTAGCCTCACAGAATTCAGCATTGACATCTCACCAATTGAGAGTGCAAGCAAAGGTGTCTACATCCTTTCACCAACGCGAAGTCTGAAGAGCTCCCGACCTGCGTACAGCTCATGCACATCGCTGCAGATTCACATTGCTTTGCAGATCCACAAAGATACTTGTTATAAAAATTTCAATTGGATATTAGGTCCTCTCTCTTCTATTTTTACGTAAATGTTTCAGTATCTAATTAATGTTCAATTTTGGATAAAGTTTCACATAATAGTCTCTCAGAATCTGTGGTTATATTTAAAATTTAAATAATCTACACAACACAATACAAATACATTTAGTCATAGACTGACCAAATATTAACCATTATATTTGATCACATGTAAATTCCTAAATTTAATGAGAGCTACACGACATTCATGAGTATTCAGTTTGTATTGCTGATGATTGTGTATAAGATTTGAAGTTTACGATCCAGAGACAAAATAGGAATATTCAATTATTCTTAAATTTTAGCAATATATACATAGATAACATGATAATTTTATACACCCCTCTAAACAAGAAAATAGCCCGGGATAACTGTGCAGATTTACATTTGTAGTCGTGCATTGAACCATCAGTGAAGCCCACGATAGATCTTTAACTTTATTTAAGACTAACGAATAAACACATTTGTTTGAAAAGCACTAAGTATCGAATGAAGACAAAAACTCACTTCAGTTACAAATTTAACTTCAGAGCTAGGATATCAAGCAGAGTTTATTCCTAAGAGATCAACAGCTTAGTGAGCTTTATTAACATTAAAAAATGAACTGATGGACATTGGAAAAAGAAAATGGGGGGACAGATGGAATATATGGTAAGTGGACAGAAAATTAGTATTTATTCCAGCGTTAGCTTTGGGAGACAGGTAAAAATAATTCTACTTACGAAAAATATTTTTTAAATCGATATGATAGACTGAGTAGGCGAAAAGGATAATTATATATATATATATATATATATATATATATATATATATATATATATATATATATATATATATATATATATATATATATATATATATATATATATATATATATATATGTATATATGCAAATGTATATATATATATATATATATATATATATATATATATATATATATATATATATATATATATATGTATGTATATATATATATATATATATATATATATATATATATATATATATATATATATATATATAATATATATATATATATATATATATATATATAATGGTTTTAAATTTAAAGATATGCATATGAAATACTGATTTTAATACTTTTTGTATGTTTGGTGAATGGAAATTATTTAATTATTTAATGAATGGAAATTAAGTAAAATGAAATTTCATAGTAGTGGGTATATTTTTTTTAATCAAAGGAGGGGAGGTTGTTTTCCAAAATATGATTTCTATGAAAATGTATTAACTTTTCAAATGGATAAATGGAGTTAGAAGCTATTGTGATTAATTACATATTGTTTTTCTTTGTGTTTGTTAATTTACAAGATTCAGTCAGAACAATATAATCAATAGTTTGGTGGTTTAATAATTTCGTCAATTATATTTTGGAAAAGAACAAAACATATTTTCACACTAAAGTAAGCAAATAATATATCACATATTCCTTTTTTAGATCATGAATCACTGGAACATCTTTGTGATGTCATTTGAAATTCAAAAAAAATGTTGACTTTTCAGTAGTGGGTTTTCTGTCAAATCCTATGATATAACCATGAATTTAAAACTGGATTGGATCAAAACACACTCACTTCATATTTTTCTTTTTTTATAACCTAACACCCTCAAAAGTTGTCACCTATGAAAGGTACAAATTTGACATTTTATTAAAAATATGATTTAAATCGTTGACGAAATTATGACCAAAATTTGACCAAAATATGACTACGTTACTCAGTTTATCAAACTTAGCTTACTCCAGACAACTTAAGTTTGAGACATTTTGTAGTATGCTTGAGAAACATAACTGAAAAGATTCTAGAGACATTCTTAATTTTTAAAACGACTACTAATATTGAAAATATTGATTTTAAATGTTACATATACATTTTGAAAAGATTATTGATAAAATTTTATTGCAGTTTTTAAGTTAGTATTAGTTTAAATATAAAAAATAATGTACATACACACACGTACAAACATACCCATATATATATATATATATATATATATATATATATATATATATATATATATATATATATATATATATATATATATATATATATATATATATATATATATATATATATATATATATATATATATATACATATATATATATATATATATATAAATATATATATATATATATATATATATTTATATATATATATATATATATATATATATATATATATATATATATATATATACATATATATATATATATATATATATATATATATATATATATATATATATATATATATATATATATATATATATATATATATATATATATATATATATATATATATATATATATATATATATATATATATATATATATATATATATATATATATATATATATATATAATATATATATATATATATATATATATATATATATATATATATATATATACATATATATATATATATATATATATATATATATATATATATATATATATATATATATATATATATATATATATATATATATATATATATATATATATATATATATATATATATATATATATATATATATATATATATATATATATATATATGGATATAGAATTGTAAATGTATTAATAATAATAAATTATAAAGAATAACTGAATCACAATAAAAGTTAATAAAAGAGGTCAAAATATATATATATATATATATATATATATATATATATATATATATATATAAATATATATATATATATAAATATATGTATATACATATATATATATATATATATATATATATATATATATATATATATATATATATATATATATATATATATATATATATATATATATATATATATATATATATATATATATTGACTATAAAATTTTAAATGTATTATATATATATATATATATATTATAATATATATTAATAATATTAAATTATAAAGAATAACTGAATCACAATAAAAGTTAATAAAAGAGGTCAATACATAATTCAAAGATAATGTATAAATGTGATATATTAAATATTATTTATTTTAGCATATAAATGTGATACAAATACTTATCTAAAATTGTTTTGTAAATTTTATATCAAAATATCCATGTTTTATGTGTAATGGCTTTCGAAAAACTCATATCCAACTATTTTTACCGTTAAATTTTTATTTGGATAAATATACTTGTATTTTTGAAGTAATACAAATTCACATAGTAGACAATTTCAGTTTTCAATTCTATATTTACGCTATAGTGTGTTTATCGTATGTCAAATCTCCAAAATCTATTCAAAATTTTATTATTTTTGTATTGATACATATTGTATACTGGTTGTTAGATTATATGGAGATTGTAGTAGGATTAGTTGAAATTCCGGAGAAAGAATTGTTTACAGACTAGAAGAATCCATAAGATTAATATTGGTTAACAGAGAAAATAATTGTTTGTAACTTAGGTTTGGTTTGGTTTGAAGTGCTACGGTCTACTGTTTTGTGCACAAGGGCTATTGAGACCGAGAACTACTGCTTAAAATCGATTCCAAACAGCTGCAAGCATCCATGCCAGCGGGACTCGAAGCCGCGAACTCAGGTTCCGAAGACCAGCACTCTAACGTTTGGTCATTGTTCGTCTTTTGGTGAATTAGAACTACAGCCATTTGTTTTATTTTATTAAGTTATTTTGTGTAGAGGATAGTTAGATTGAAACGTAAGATCGGATTCAAAATGTATTTGTACCAACTGTCCTACCATGCATATTTAACCCGGTAGACTTCCTAAAGAAAGATGAGGATCCAAGAAATAAAATATGTTATGGGAAACATATCCGAATGCCCAAGTTCTAAAACATAATCAGCATATTCATAGCAAGAAAGAAAGCGTGTAATGTTAAACAGAAGTGAGGGTTTTATTGGAACCTTCTGAATATGGCCGAATCCGAATATGTAGACAAATTCTTGACTACAAACAGTATAAAACTCATGGAGCCAGAAACCAAATGTAATGCCATGCTGCTATGCACATTTTACCATTTTCAGCAAGGGAAGTCACAATTTCCAGCCTATTTGGAAGGTAGGCATAGTTGTTGAATAAAGAATATATGCAATGGTAAAGAAATACGAAGGTATATAAGAACAATTTATAAAAAAACAACTTTTAGAACACAAATTACGATAACTCACAGATTGCCATGGAATAAACAAAGATCTACGTATTGAGTAACAGAGGTAAAAACAGAAAACATTTGAATATTATTAATTTACAAGCATGCCATGGACCACAGGTAATTGGGGAGCAATCATACCTCGCAAGTTGATAGATCTTTCAAAAAAATTTAAAATTATTCATAAAAGACAGTATCTAACATTGAGCATAAAAATGCTAAGTGCGAGCTTGGTGATATTTTAATAATTCCATATCTATATAAGTAACCCAATCTGTAATCAAATTAATAAACAGTGAAGGAAATATGAAGCAAAAGTGAACCAAGCAAATATTATTATTGAAACTATTTATTCCGTTATTATTCGAAACAGTTCCAAACTTCTAAAAGCTTTAGATTTTCAAATTAGCAAACTGATGCTTAACAGGTTTAGCTTTTACTGAATTATTTCCAGTGCACATTTTTTGAAAATTTGAGAAAACGATCAGTTTGCTTGTTTAGAGTTTTCATTATTTATATAGAGGCTGAAAAACAGAGCAAAATGATTTTAGGATAATTTTTATATCTGTATGCAATTGAAAAAGAGCTGTATTACGAAGCCTGAATGCCGGAATACTGATAATAAACATGGAAAAATGTTCTTCTACACAGTTGCTTGGATATTGTGTTGTAGCAGGAAATACTACAACATGCATCCATTTATCAAGCAAAAAGTGACATAATTCGCTTCACTGGTAATATGGAAAACCAGTAAATTATTATCTAATAACATTCTAAATAGTTAGGCAAATGTTATTGGATAAGTACTACATAACTCATATCTCCAATTAATATTTTTGGCCTATGTACGATGCATTGGGATTCAATCACAGAACACTGACTATAGATACCTGATTGCTATCTTATGTATCCCAAAGAGTGGGTTTGTGGGGATTTTCCAGCCTTTATCTCTACTAGTTAGCGTCATTCTTAAAACTTAGAGCTGTGGATAAGCATGGAACTGAATGAAATATTCATTTTTATTTCTTTTTCTTTTAATGTTACATTTATAATTAAAGAAATTTTAAGGCGGAGCTCACTAGTACTCAAATACAGATTACTGAATACGAGCTGACTAGGTACTGAGTACTGAGTGCGAGCTGACTACGTACTGAGTACTGAATACGAGCTGACTAGGTACTGAGTACTGAGTGCGAGCTGACTACGTACTGAGTACTGAGTACGATCTTGGTTACAGAATATTATCTCACTGTTATTGCATGTTTTTGATTTGGGGTTCCTAGTTATAATATTTATTTTGGTATTATAAATTTGGACTCAATGACAAGACATTGCGTTTCTGTTTCGAAAATTTATAAAAAAATGCATGTATTTGCCTCTTATTATTCATCAATTTTGGGTTTTTCTAACTTAGGGTTGGCGTCAATTAATCTTATTCCGACAAACGCTTCTTTTGCTCTGTAATGCATCGTATAAAAAGTAAATATTAAAACAATAGAGTAAAATATCTTGAAAAAATATAAAACGTATTTTGTGAGAGAGTATTTTTCCACATGGTATGCATATATTACACACAAGACATTCAGTAAATTGCTAGAGCATTGACAAAACATTCAATTTATAAATAAATAATTAAATGTTATCCCATAAGGTAACATTAAAAGTTCGAAGTCTCTAAATGTTATAGAGAATTGATAATTTTCTACGTTCACACAAACCATGAAAATGGGAAACCTGTGCAATAAAAGACGTGAAACACGTTGAATGCGAAATACATTCAATACATATTTGCATAGTATATATTAATGTTTCCCTTTCCTTTATCTCAATGTACTTATTTATTTTTTCTGCGTTAAAAGCTTTCTGTGCCATTCTATATGAGATAAAATGCGCTTATATTGTATGATACTAAGAGCTTATACCCTCTTTAATACACTACATACTAAAACATTCTGAAAGAGATTTCAAGTCACGTTTAGATGTAAGAGAATTTTAGTAGGAATAGAAACTGCACTTATTGAAATTCAATTTCTTTGGCATACCGAAATAAAGACAAAATCTAAAAATTGAGAGTTAATAAATACATAGATTTATATTAACATAGATTTATACATAGATTTATATTAACTGTTAAAATAATCTATTTGTTTATAAAATATAGTCTTTTTTTATATGTACTAAATGCTTATAAATTATATTTTAAACTTCAATAATATGTACTTGTATTCTCTTTAAGTAATGAAGTTATATTAGAATTTAAGTTACATTAAGTTCTCCTTCAGTTTTGGCATCTTTGTTTTATATAATACTTTCTAGAAGACATTATAAGAAAAAATGTAACTTTCTTATTCAAACCTTTGACAACGTTAAAATTAGAAGTTAATTCTGAGTCTTTAAAAAAAGTAGTGGTATTCTTTACACGAATATGGCTTCAGACATTACTGTATTTAGTACTAGGTAAACTATAAGTATTTATAAAACTAATATTGTAACTTCAATTGTTTACCGAAATATAAACGAAGTCAAAAAATGGAGAGTTATTAAATACGAGATTAATATTAACTGGTAAAATAATATAATTGTGTATAAAATGTAGTCTTTTTTATTTGCATCAATTCTAATAAATTATATTTTAAACTCCAGGAATATGCACTTGTATTCTCTGTAAGTAATGAAGTTGCATCAGAACTTAAGTGACATTAAGCTTTCCTTTAGTTTTGGCATCTTTCTTTTATATAATACTTTTTTATAAGACATTATAAGAAAAAATGTGACTTTCTTATTCAAATATTTGACGACATTAACATTAGAAATTAATTCTGAGTTTTTAAAAAAGTAGTGGTATACGTTTCATTAATATGGCTTCAGACATTACTGTATTCCAGTTGTAGGTAAACTACAAGTAATTATAAAAATAATACAGTAACTTGGATTTCTTATCATTTACAATTCAAGTTTTATTACCGAAATCTACAACATTCAATATAAAATTAGTAATATAATTTTATTAAATAAGATAGATATTTGCTAGTTACATACATTACATTGAAAAAAAAATTGTCCGAAAGGCAACTAATTGTATCGAGAAAATATTATATGGCGGCAATGTTTTATTTCATTGGTCGTTAACACTAAATTATTCGGTAGTTTGGTGAAAAGGTTCTTTCTATACTTCGCCATTGTTCTGATTCGCAGATTTATGTCATCAATTTTCTTGGTTTACGACAATTTGTCTCCTTTTGCCTAGAGTAGTGAAGAATAAATTTAAAGGCTTCTCTTTCTCAGCATTAACAATAAAGTACTTCATTGGTAAAATTAGGTTAAACTGGAACATGAGACTTGATTTGAGTTTTACCAAACCTATAAATGTTATATTCCAACGAAAAATATGTTGCAACGTTAAATAACTTCATAAAAATAAATAAAATGTTTTGAGACTGTTTTTCTTCATAACAAATATTACAGAAAATATTCATCGGTTGCATGTCAGCGTTCTTATATTTCTGTTCAAAATATAAATTATAAAACTATTCGTATTTCTATGAATATATGCTTTCGTTTCTACTTTATGTATAGAGCTAAGTTAAAATATTCGTATATGATTTCCCTTGAGATTTTTACTCTTGGCTGAATTGAAATAATTTAGATTTTATTTCGTTTTATACGGACATACTCGTAAAGTTAATCTAATTTACGCTAAGAAACTTACAATCTAATATTCTTTAAAAAATAACTTTATTACTTACTACTTGTAATCCTTAATTCAAGTTTAGAAATAAGATTAAATGTGTAAAAATATAGGCAATATATTAAATATTATAGTGACCAAATGGAATTTATTTTACTTTATGGAAGTTCTTTCTTTAATTACTGAATATTCAGTGAGATATTTTACTATCGTAATATTTTCATTAATTTATTTTTGCATTTTATTGCATTTTATGCTTTTCAACTATTGAAGACTATATAATTTGATCAAATATTTGAAATGCATTGACATAACTATTTACTGTGCCAGGCTATAATTTAAAAATAGTGCATATGCAATTTTTACATTGAAATAAAAATGCAGCTTCAAATAGGAGTCCTTATCTTAATATAACATTTAGTATAGCATTGATCTATCGCAGTAGAGGTATTAAAGTACTTAAAATTCCAACAATTACTATACGAGATGTATATAATTTAAGAATATGTGATTTTGAAATATATTGAGTAGCAAAAATCAGTTTTATTATTAGTATAGACTTATGGATCTGGAATACATGTATAGTAGTTTATCAGACTTTCCATGCTATTATATTTGATGGAAAAAATACTTAGTCCTTTTGGATTTATTTACATACATCCAGACAAGACGTCAACTGAATCAATTGTTAAGGAATATAAATTTTCGATATTAAAGTGCTATATTAACACGTTGAGTGCCACGCCAGCCATCCTTGGCTGACACTAAACTTTCCGTTTAAGCAGCGTCGACCACCGCTGGCTTAAAGAGTGTAACATAATATATAACTATAATATATACACTGTTTTATGGAATTAAATAAAAATGTTTTAAAACTTACTTAAATTGATTCATTGCAGGACTAATGGATTTCATTGAAACAAGGCAAACATGAAAACGGTTCTCTTTGACAGCTATTACAGAATATGACAACTCTCTTAGTGTTTTTCTGGCCATTACTCTATCATCGTCTGTTACAAATTTATCATAGCATAATTTACAATATTTCCTTACTTCAGAGGCTTTTCCCGGTTTTCTTTGGAGTTTATGGTGTTATTTTTTAGACATTCTTACATTTCGGTTCGATGGAATGTCTTCTTTTTCACAACTTGTAAGGGATAGCATTAATTCTTTCCGAAATTCAGTAATACTAATTTTCTGCTTCATAATATCTTTGTATAAAATGTAATTAATTACAACCGTTGTATTTAGTAACAGTTCGAAGGCTAATTTTGTATATCAATTTATGGTCCTGTAGACATTCATTTGGACAGGATGAGGTGACAGCTGCCTTTTGTCTGTTGTAGTATATTATAATTTGTGTCGCGCTTATTTCCTAATCGAAATAAACATTCCCCATTTCTGACGAGTGCTTTGTTGATAGAACTATGATGTCCTTCTTATCTCTCCTTTTCAAAATGGTTATTCCTTTGTTATTTTCTTTCGCGGTTTCTTCTCGTTTTAATTTTGTTGATATCATGTGGTGTGAATTTCCTCGTCCCTTTACTCTTCGAAACTTTTTGTCTGTACTGCACGAAAAACTGCAATGAACTTGTTTGTTATAATGGGAACACTGGCCAAGAATCCATTTCTATTAAATCTTTTTTAGTTGGTCAAACGGTAAAGAAAACAAAACAGACTTGTCGAGCAACGCATTGAATGAATGCCTATATTAATCACGTTCCAAACGTAAATTATCTTCTACTGCGATATTAATCCCTATCCCTACAGTACCATCGCTTTTAAACGGCGCTTGTAGCCTGAACGGGATTGCCTAAGAAATATGCGTGGCAATAAATCATTACAGTAGGCACGTAATTGCACTGCGGTTCAAGAAGGAATCTGTAGTTGACTTGAAACAACACTAATGTGCTGATCAAAACTCATAAAGTCAATGTAGAGTAGAATGAGAACACCACAAT
>CM063503.1:35322027-35379527 GCA_032207245.1 Pardosa pseudoannulata
TGAAAAACCCTCTTGGAGCTATTTTGTTAGACCATCACTAAATTATATCAAACATGATTAATTTCTTTTTTATATTAAAATTTAAGATAGAAATTTAAATAACCGTGTTATTCATTTTATAATTAATTTGTCTTTAAATTTTGAAATGTTTTTATTGTTAGCTTCATGTCATTTAAAAACAAATATTGAATTTTTAAATAAGTATACATTTAGAACATTAATTACCGAGAACAAACGCTGAGTATAAAGAGCGTATCTAAAAGAAAGAGTTATTTTTTAGACAATCTTTTTGGATTCAGTTTTTTTTCTAAATTTTATACTTTCACAGTAAAACTGTTTACATTTATATATATATATATATATATATATATATATATATATATATATATATATATATATATATATATATATATATATATATATATATATATATATATATATATATATATATATATCATTCTCAGGAAAAAAAAACTTGACTTCAATGTTATCATTTTTTTAAACACTAGCTTATTTTTTTCTAGTAAAACTCAGCTTCAAAAGTATTTTTCTTATTTTTTATATCTGATATAATATGTTGATTATACCTAATGCATAAAAGTAAAACACTTTTGAAACATTAGCTGCGTATAATAGGTTAACACATACTGAAATAGTAAATTAATACACACTTTAATGTTTTTTTCAGTGCTTATAAAATCTGCCTAACTTTATAGTTAGTAAATTATTTTTTCTCTTTGAGTTTGAAATTAAATACACAATATTTAATTTCATCTAATGTGCATAAAATATATAAAAGTACAAAAATTTCATACAAATAAAATCAAATAATTTAACTATGAATTATAGTTATTATTTAATTAGGGGGAATTTTTATACATCAAAAACTTCTATACAACTGTAGAAATCACATTCTTGATAAACAAAATAACAAATGGAAATTGATTTCTTAATTTCTAAACTAGATCTTAAATGGTTTTTGTAAATATTCTGAGATATGTATTACGCTTATTACATTTTATAACTTATATAAAAATTTCCCAACAGGCGTTTTAAAAAGAAATTTTCATGGATTTATTATTAAGTATTACAGTAGCAAAAGAAATTATCCCAAATGTATTGATATTTCCTAAAGAAATTATTTATAAATTATTTTAATGCTAAATCTCTTAAGAAAACAAATATCTCATTCACTCTTCTACGCCTTGAAATGTTTTTTTATCTGCATTACTGACAAGTATTTATAAAGAAATAACGGCATTATATTGTGTATTTAAAGACTGAATTGATAAATGAAGATTTATGAGAAAAATATCTTATAACTGAACCTTAAAATAATACCTTTTTGACACTTATGGACGTATAACACTAACAGAAAAATTATTGTACAGATATGCAGCATATTTTCATTTTACCATTGGAAAAATAATAAACAAATCCCAATTTTTTAAAAAAATCCGACCTTAGTAGTTCAAGGGCAAACAAACTATTTTATAGTCCATGCTTGTATGACATACATCTTGAAAATAAATTACTGCAGTAGAAATATTTGCAAGTCTGAAATCTAAAAATAACAGAGCATGGGATTATTCTAAATAGTTTAAGATTATTTATACATGATTTATGTTTATATATAAAAACCTTTCAATGCATTAATATTAAAATGGACTTTATACTTAAGCATTCTTTTAAAATAAATATTAATCAGTAGTATAATATATTAAATATCTCAAATAACATAACAAAATATTCAAAACTTTCTCTCTTTTTTTAGCAGTAATATTGGAACATTCTGCTGAAGTATCCTTGAAGAATTTTCAAGTTCAGTGTTTCTTAATTGCTTTCAATGATACTTTTAATTACTCTCATCGGAGATAATCGAAAAATTAATTCATTTATGCAAGTACGCTATGATCTATTCAAGAGGGATATTTTTAATTAGTCAGCACAATTCAGTAGTTGCAGAGATATGAAAGGAATTAATATTAGTCTTTTTAAATAATGTGAGAGACATTTTCCATATTAGATTCTTGCAAATTAAATCCCAATTATAATTTCTTTAAATATCTTTATATCAATATATTACAGAAGATGTATATTTATGAAGTTTTTCTATTACCATTATATTACTGGAAAAAATTAATGTACATTAAGAATTTGTAGTGTCTCATAAATTCAAAATTTATCACATATTGTGTAACTAAAAAAATAATGTTTGGTGCAGGAAATAAATAACCAGGTTCAAATTGAAAGTGATAGCATACTATTAGATTTTTTTATTTAACCCTTAATATACAAGTCCGCTACACCGGACTTGTATATTTATAACTACTATATAACATAATTGTCAGTGTTTGCCATAGCAGACATTAATCATCTCAAAAATGGAAAATGATATATTTCTTTTGTTTATTTTACAGAGATCCTAATGTCTATACAGATATGGGAAAATAACAGAAATTAAAATTAAAAAATATTTGAGAAAACATCTTGTCAAATTAAGGGTTAAACAACCATAGTTTCATACGCATACAGCCCCTTTTTCCCTTATAACATTATTGTAAATGGAATAAAACAATTATTTTATTTAACAGTGTATGGGTTGGGTTTGGAGCGCTACGGTCTACTGTTTTGCACACGAGGGCTAATGAGACCGGGACCTACAGTTTAAAGCCGATTCCGAACGGCTACGAACATCCATACCATAGTGGGATTCGAACCCACGAACTCTGGTACGACGATCAGCGCTCTAACCAATTGGCCATCGTTCGGCTTTAACAGTGTATGAAAGATAATGCTTGAGTCATGAATAAAGAATGTTTATTTAAAAATTTGAGTAAGAAACAACTATGAATGTTTGAAGAGTGAAAAAAAGTATTTCTTAAAACAAATCTGTCAAAATTTTAAAATTGAAATGAGTATTCTTACCAGTTATTAAAATCTCACTGAAATAACATTAGTTTAGTAAAGATTTTAAAGAAATGTCCAAAAATAAAATCGTGTAGTTTTGCTAACGAAATACTATATGTTACTAATATCAAATTAAAATAACCAAATATGTATTTTTGATTTGAAATAATATATACTTAAGGAATGGTTATTCTGTCCTATATGTTTATTTCCATTGAAAGTGTCAACCACTTTACTAAAATAACTTCTATAAATTTTATCATATAGGAAAAGGTTTCATGAATTAAAAACTAAACTAAATTCTTCTCTTGTAAGCTCTAATTTTACTGGAATTCTAAAGATCAAATTCTATCGTAAACGATGGGTTAAATAATTTTTTATATGAACGATCAGACTGTGGCACATTTCCTGGTACACAGATTTTTCATGCAAGGATCATATAAAGCGGAAACTCGCGTGATCATAATTCTAGATCAACACTTCTGTGTAAAATGTTTGGAAGTGACCCAGAATCGCGTATTCAGCTTAGACCTTAGCTTTACAGATTTCTTATGGTTCTTTCGTGCGTTTAGTGGAAAAGTTTATAAAAAAGTTTAGAAATCTCCCGTAATATTTTCTCTAAAATGTGTCTAAACTACCTCTACAGCAGTTAACATTTTGCTTCCTCATTTCAAGGATATAAAATTCAGATGCAAAATAGAAAAGCTCTTTAGAATTACTTTCCTTTATTTAACGTTATTATGATATGATAACGCTTAAAACAATAAAGGTATATGTAACATGTCTAAAAAATTTCACTGTAAAAATATCGGTAGTAATCATTAACTTATTTACGTATTTTTAAAAAATATTAACAATTTAGGCATTTTCTTTCAAATAAGTGTGAATCACTTTTTACCAAAATTTAGTTAATAATATTTGAGAATAATTTCAAGTGTGAATTTTTTTGTCGATAAAAAAAATTCTTCATAACTTTCCCCTTTTTGTCGATATTATTTAACTTAGATATTAAAAATTACAAACATAAGTGATTTAAAATTGGTACACATTAATATTCAGAATGTATTAAAAGTATACATTCTAAAAATATATAATATTTAGTCAAAAACTTATACTGCAATCTTTTAACTGATACTTTTAAAAACAGTCCCGTTAAAAAATAAATGAATTTCATATTTAAAATGCATAAAATGAGCCTTTTAACATATATAATATATTTCATACCATCCAGATGCAAACCTTTATCTCCTTATGTTCTTAAATAGAATTACGGAATTCTCAAAGAAATCGGCTCAGTTACGATTTCTAGCAGTTGTAATTCTATGAAAAAGGTAAAAATTATACTATTGTTCTAATACATAGCATACATAGAAAGGAAAATTTATTAAAATGTAGGCAGTATAAGTATAAATAACAAAATACACAACTCAAAATAATATGTAAAAGGTTTGTACAATAACTAAACTGTCTCAAAATCGTTTATAGTTTCGCAATTACCCCTTAGCAATACTTACTAGCTAGTGTATTCATGGTAATTCATTAACCATCTTTTGACTCAAGAAATGTTGTCTACATGAAACTTCATAATTTAGAAGTTATTAGTATGTAAAGTGTCATATAAAAGTTCACTTTAAACTGGTAGGAATGCAAAGTGCGTCATCAAAGAGTATTAATTGAAAACAATTGAGGTAAAAATACAATGTAAATCTTTTCAAAGACAAAATTAATAATTTATTACTGAAATAAAATTTGGATTTCCTGCAATAAAAAGATATGGAGTTTCCAGAACTAGATTTCTCACAAAGAAAGCTTCAAATCTGTATGTAAAGGAATATTTGTAGAAATAATATAGGATATATATATATATATATATATATAATTATGAATTTTCGTTTTACACTTCCCTTTAATAAGTTAAGGAAGTAATTTTTAAAAATTTAAGTATTTGAAATATTTTGATATTTCTGAAATAGAAATTGCTAAGTGATAACTTTATACTCTATAGGTTTATAATTTTGATTTGCTTTGGCTTGAAGGGTTTCGGTCTACTTTTTTCATTCACAAATTCTGATGAGACCGGGGTACGACTTAAAGCCAATACAAAACGGTTATGAATATCCATGCCAACAGTAGGATTTGGATACTGAAGAGCAGTGCTCTAAGATTCACAAAATATTCATCTTTAATATTTGACAATTAAGTACGATAAAATTTATATTACTGTGTCTGAGCAAATCTATTTATTATCCTGATGTTTATAACATTTATTAACTGAATTGGAATATATAAGATTACTATTTTTCATCTAAATCATATACGAATTTAGGAATGTAATCCAAAGGTATATAAATAAATAAATATATATATATAAATTATATCCAAATGTGTATATAAATAAATATATATATATATATATATAAATATATATATATATATATATATATATATATATAATTTAAACATTTCTAAAGCACACAGAAAGCGAAATTTATCAAGTTTACGATTTTGCCAATAGTACTCTAGAAATTTAAGATATATCTGTCTTTTGAAAACAATTAATTATTTCGATAAAGTCTTTTAGCACTATAATTTTGATATCAATAAAAAATTATCGACTTTTACGAAAGTTATTTATAAATTAGATTGCATTCCCATAAATGTCCACTACGGCGATAAACTATAATAAATAACTAGTATCTGTTAAATGTCTTATTTCTTCTAACTAAATTCTGTAAAAATGCTATAATAAATACGATTGTCGAATTTTCAGTTTGCTGTGTTAATGATGTGCAATTAATTCTTTGTAGTTATATATCTTACAAATCTAATTACAAATTTAATTTAATGTAATATGGGACTTTATATTAATATCATTTGAAATTAAAAGACTAAAAAAATTGTATGAAATACAAATAAAGCTCTAAATCTGAAATTTCTCATAAAATGCCAGTTACTAGCCATGCATAGCTACGCTTTATTATAAAATAATGACAGTCTTTTTATATGAATATATGCAAAATAAACGTAAATAAATTAAAAAATTAAAAGATTGAACGCATACAGCATTTATACTAATACCGGTCATTATCAAACTCTGTGCCTGAAAGGAAGCAGAAATGAGCTAGCTTTGGTTTGGAGCGCTACTGTCTACTAGTTTACAACACGAGGGTTATTCGGATCTACTGCTTAACCGCTTCCCTTACAATTTTGTTTTTGAAAAAAATTGCAAAATATCATTACATTTTTAATTTTATTATGAAATACAATAAAATGAAACAAAACATAATGTGTAGGTTTTAAGTGGAATTGTTAAATTTTATAGACGTAAGGCGTAGAACGTATAGATGTAAACAGAGTTATCACGGCAAATAGAAAAAGTTAAGTATTCGTCTTTGTATGATAGTTTTTGAAACAGGGGACAAAACACAGTGATACCTGAGATTCTGTAGACTGTTATCTAGTCTCTTTTATCTTACCTATGTAATCTCTGGAGCACAAGTACACTGTCTCCTTGGATTTGATTTTTTTTTCAGTAGCAGGAATAACATCTGGAAAATATCATGAAGTTAACCTAAGTGGTGAAGGACTAATGCTGGTTCTTCCTGATGTGGCAGAAATCTCGTCACGATGATTTTTCGCAACTCTCCTTCTTTATACATTACTAATTCACAAGCCGACGTGTACTATACAATAGGGAAAACATGTGACCAGTTTCTTCAAAATAACTGCGAAACCAACAAAACTGACAATCAAAGCTGAATATTCCATTCATTTCCTCCAGGCCGAGTAAAACCGTGATAAAATAAATCTTACTGACAATTTCTGCTTCGTCCGAGTTTTCACGGGATAATAATTAACTGAATTTCATACGAATAATCAGGTAAGCGGTTAAAGCCGATTTCGACTGGCTACGAACACCAATGCCACATTGGGATTCGAACCTATGAATGCCGAATGTGATACTGAATATCGAAATGTTATTCAGTATCACTTCCCTAACCATTTGACCATTATACGCAAAAGAGAGCTAAAATTTGCTGTTTGACGACTGTGTTTTACTCAAATTGATTGTACAGTTCATTTACTGCTGCGAAACAGCTATCTTCCTGCCTTTTATTCTGCAGATATATGGATGAATGATTAGGGCGTTGATCTTTGGTACCGGAGTTCATTGGTTCGAACTCCACTGTTGCATGAATGTTCGCAGCTGTTCGAAATCGGGTTTCAACAGTAGGTCCCGGTCTCATTAGCCCTCATGTCTCAAAATTAAGCCATACCTCTCTAAACCAAACAAAACGAAACCTTCATTTTATTCTACTTGGGTTTTATTTAAATTATCTTTGGAATTATTACCATATAAAAACTTAATTACTGATCATATAAAACTTTTGCACATATGATTTTCTGAAAGATTCTTCGTATATTTTTAGAAATACTTATTTCACTTGAAATAACAAAAAGAGGAATAAAAATGTTAGAATTCTAAAAGTGTTAATTTTTTTGAAAATGAATCTTCAACGCATTAATAAAAATTCAGCCATTTTCCAGACTATATGCATTTATTACAAAGTAACTAACACACAAAAATTTGTTAAAGTTCCTCCACTGCTCTTTCTGAGATTCTATTAAGTACAACGACGATGCTTTAAATTAACGGCTGTCTTAAAAAATCCTCACAATGAGATTGCGACTGCAATGCCTTTTGAAAATTTGAAAAACAGCAATAAAACATCAAGACCGTCCCTTTCATTTCAACTGATTTTCAGAGTGATTTGAATATCAAATCATCGAGACTGCGCTTATTCTCTCGCCAGGCTTTTAAAGAATTCTGTATGCAATATATAAAGTATTTTATCCGGGAAGTGGTGGGAATTTGTTGACTATATCATATATATATATATATATATATATATATATATATATATATATATATATATATATATATATATATATATATATATATATATATATAAAAGAATAAGATGAAACTGTAAGGCATAAAATACTGGTACAATGCTTTCTACTTCTTTTTCGGAATAAGAAGAGTAAAATATGGTTTCATATTTTATATTAAAATTGTAGACGATTCCTTTTTCACAATATAATTAAATTTTTCTATCATTTTTCATTCCACAAGTTGCTAAACATTCAGAAATACTCAAACTCGTCATGAATGTTTTGCAAGAGTAGATTCTCAAATGTTTTATGCATTATTTAAATATATACTTTTGAGAAAATCATAATTATATAACTTGTCATATTATCATTAGTAGATCCCTAATATAAATTTCAAATAGAATATTTAATTCTACTTACAAAACACACTTTTGGAATATTCGAAATTTAATTAACGTTCAGGTTTTCCATTAAAATATTACAAACTATGTAAATGAACAAAAATTTGAAAAACAAACATTTTTATTCTGTTTTAATCTTAGCGATTTGTAGCAAATATTTAAAGAAAATTTCCATTTACTTCAACATTAATGTAACAAATTCTAATTGATACATTTCGGTATATTTATACAAATATATATAAATATATACTTTTGATAAAATCATAATTATATAACTTATCAGATTATCGTTAGTGGATCCGTAATATAAATTTCAAATAGTCTATTTAATTATACTTACAAAACACATTTTTGGAATATTCGAAATTTAATTAACGTTCATGTTTTCAAATAAAATGAGACAAACTATGTAAAAAGACAGAAATTTGAAAAACAAACAATTTTATATAGTTTTAATATAAGTGATTTTCAGTATATATTTTAAGAAAATTTCCATTTAAGTCAACATTAATGTAACAAATTCTAATTGATACATTTCGGTATATTTATATAATATGAAAAATTTATCTTTATAATAAAATAAAATATTTTAAATATCCCATTAAAACCTATTGTGTTCTTCAAAAAATACTAATTTTTTTAAAGAAAACTTTTATATGTGTATAATATATGAAAAACTATATAAGCCTTTCACTACTTTTATTTTCCTTGGATTTTTACGATAGCAATTGAAGTCTTATATAATATCTGAAAGTTATGTTATAAATAAAACTGGCCTTATGAAATGAAAAATGAAACAGTTTGTAACAACTTCAATAAAGTTTCTTTTCGAACAATTAACTATTAATAGCTTCTAAAATAACCAATATTTTAATTGCCAATTTAATCCAATACATGAAACTCTCTAAGCGCATTTCTGTCTCAGCCGTTTGAAATTTATCGACTAGTTACTTTCCACCAAATAAAGTAAAAGTTACTTAAAGTAATTAAGTTACGAAGCGTATAATCTGTCAATTTTGTAGTCATATATTCTGTTACAGACTTTCTGTACAGAAAAATATTATTTTTGCAATTAATTATTTTCGCAGTTTTTTCTCTTCATGTTTTCCTGATGTGTTTAGGGTAAAAACTAAATTTTATTATTCTGTCTGAAAACTAACATTTAAATTTAAAAAAATTTATAGCATGTAAAAGAGATGTCATTAGGACATTTTAAGTTGAGATTATTAAAAAAAAAATATAATAAATAATTTACAATTAATTGAGTGTAAAGGCACCAATACTTTACATCGGATTTTTAATTAAATTTTTTAATCACGCGAAATTAATCAGCAGGCTACAAGAAAATATTTAGCCCCTATTCTTTTTAGTTGTCCGGGCTTACTGGGCAATAAGAAGCTTAATTAAATTGCACTCGTAGTTCCATTACAAGAAAGCAGCCAGTCTAAATTGGAACTTCATATTTATTCGACACTGAGAAGAGACATGTTTCATGAACAAGAGCATAAAAAGCATTTTCCTATTACAAAGTTGACCCCCAGCAAGAGATGACAAAAATTCATTCTTTTCTCAAGAAATATTAGCTTATTCAGCTTTATTAAAAATCAAACAGGAACTTAGATCACTGGAAAAGTGAACCACTTTATTGAGACCCCTGAAAATGTGGCAAGTAGATAGAAAATTAGCATTTATTTCAGAGTTAACCCTGGGATACGTATAGAAAGAATATTAAGTTATCGCACACACCTTTAAATAAGATATTAGACAGCATAAATATATATTACAGAAAGAGAAGGTAAGATAGGAGATTTTAGAGAGATCTAAGTGTAATAATATTTATAAACACTGAAGTGCCACTGAATTAGGGGTACCTACCTAGTAACGATTTGGGCCTCATCTGGCCTTGAGAACGGCTACCACACGACGAGGCATAGATTCGACAAGTTTCTGGAAAAGTACCAGGAAATGGCTTGCCAAATATTCCTTAAACCGGTCCATAAATCAGTAAGGTTCGTTGGTGCTGTGTGATGGCCTTTCACACCTTCTTCCAAAACATCCCAAATATGCTCCATAGGATTTAAGTCAGGGTCTCTAGGTGACCAATTTGTGACAGAAATTTCAGAGAAATTCTGTCCAACCAACCATAGCCAACAAGGACTTGTGAGAGGTATAATTGTCTTACTAGAAAACTCCATTCCCATGGGGATAACAGACTAGTATAAACAAATGGGGGTGATCACCCAGCAACTCTACGTACAATATTGCATTGAAGAAGGTTGGTACACGCACTAAAGATCCCTAAAAGTGCCGTGAAAAAACACCCCAGACCATGACTGAGCCATCATGCTCGTGTACAGTTCTAATCTGGTATGCAGGATACATGACTTCATGAGCTGACTTCATATTCTCAGCCTCACGTCGGCGTTAAGTAGACAGAATCGAGAATCATCACTCCATGATACTCGTTTCTAGTCCTCTACACCCCAGTCTTTGTTCTCTTTTGCCCAGGTAAGACGTGTAGCCCGATTACAAGCATAGAGCAGTGGTACTCTCGTAGGTCGATGGCTCCCGAAACCCATACAGTAAAGAGAGCGTTGCATAGTTTGTTTACTGACTCTATGACTTGCACCGTCATTCGACTGGGTGGTAATTTGAGCTAATGTTTGGCTTGGCTGGCTACGTACAGCACGCCTGAGCAGTCTCTGAGCTGTCAAGGCTAACTGTCCTTTGCAGTTTGCCCTATCGCTAATTTTTTCCACCATCCATGTATTCTTGATAAATGTGTTCACCGTGAAAATTCTAGCTGTATAAGGATTTTGAAAATTGAACTGCCCATACGTTACGCACCTACATTTTGTCCGTGATCGATAGCAACTAAATCAGGCAGATTACCCATACTGGCAATTCCAACAACTATTTCAGAACAACCACAGCGCCAACACTTGCGCATATATGATGCACAGAGTTACACAATTTGCATAGCCCATGCTACCCCTAATTCAGTGGCACTTCAGAGTATTGTATATATATATATATATATATATATATATATATATATATATATATATATATATATATATATATATATATATATATATATATATATATATATATATATATATATATATATAATATATACATATATACATATATATATACATATATACATATACATATATACACACACACACACACACACACATATATATATATATATATATATATATATATATATATATATATATATATATATACATGTATATGCATACATACATATACCTACATATAGAATATATATATATATCTATATATATATACATTTATTTTCCAATGCACTTGTTCTTATACATCGTTCTTTGTTGACTATTATATTTACATGTAGGTGACTAACACTGCTCCCTATGAGGTGAAATAATATTTACGCCATGCCTTAGTTTGGAATGTAATTCAAACCCATGTTGGAAGCAGGATATGGTAAACACTATTCAATCTAAATAGCAGCATCATGTTATTTGACAATCCCATATATTTCTCTTGCATTATTACATTTTGCTGTAAATTGTTTAAAACAGTAACAGCTATTGTTGAGAATCCTCGGGTACAGTAAGAAGAGATAGTGATAATAGCCATAATTGATGTGTTCTGTGTTTTAATGTGTATTTGAAAAAAGAGGTATATTGAAACAAAAGGTTGCTGAATTAAAAAAATCTACAAAATAAGCAAATCATATTTAATGATGGGTTAAGCTTGAATTAAAATTTGAGGTGTGATAAATTTTAAACTTTTGTTTCAGTTATGAAATCTAACTGTTTAAAAACAATGGATAAGTAAAATATTTCTAAACGGTAGAAGGTCAATGATGTTTGAAAAAATGGGTAACTTGATGGAAAACTACAACTTACTTAAATGGTTGAAATACAAAATTTGGCAAAGAAAGTGGGACACGAAATTAACTATAAATTGTTGGCTAGATTTTGGGTCCATTTGATTAGTTAAAAGGCTTTAACTATTTAACTGCAAAGTTTCAAAATTTAGTATACATATGTAGTGCATGTTGATCTAAGTAGTAAAACAAAATAGCTTATTCGGAGGGAAAGAAATATTTTTCTTAGCGTTCGTTTTACCGGAGAAATGGTAGCAAAAACATAACATAAATTGTTCTTTAAAGCTACAAATTTAAAGGTCCTGCAAGAGACTCTTAAATTTTGTCCAAGGAAAGATATTGTCGGAAAATATATTATCTAAAGTTTGATATCGGGATCGATTAACATGGATTTTATAAGATAAAAATTAAATCCATGTTTGTTTAACTATCAAAAGTCCTGAATGTTAGCGATTCTTGGTGAAGATTTTTGCGTGAAAATCCATTATTCTTTCCTTTATTCCTGGGAAATCATCTTTCATTTCATTTTCCAGTGATAACAATTATAGTTACACAATAGAGCATAAATGTGTCATCGTTATATAATGAGGCTGTAATCTTTATACATCGATTTACATAATTAGAAGTCATAAAATGTTTCTTCGAATGGTGTTAAGGTCATGTGAGGCATTATGGCGTGCTTAGTTCTTAAAACTAGTTTTCTAGTGTTTACTAGAGATACACAGTTGTATATGTACTACTTAAAAATTCGGAATTATCAACCGGATTCTACTATACGTCCGTAATCTTGTTCAGATGTTTCATGGATGATATTGTAACTATATCTCCCTCATAACAATTTCCTCGCTGCTTCAATAATCAATGGCTTAAATAAATCATTTTTCTGGGTCATCACAAAATGTAAAACTTCACTAAAACTAATCTAAAACTAATTTTCATACATGTTGGCCTATTGCCTCCGAGATCACTTTCAATCCTTATTTGCATTACAGGGAAGAAATGTCTGTATATCTAGTACATGGAAATTTCTAGAATTAAATTAGTGCTGTATAATGCTACTTAATACAGTATTAGATTCTAGATGTCAGATTCTATTCAATTGCCAGCTTTCGTATTATCGAATTACATTTAAATTATGCATAATTTTATTCAGATAAAATTGTTTCTTTATTTTGAATTTTATAGTTATGATGATAGAATTGAATTTATTTTCTCTCGATATATATCAGAAAAGTTCTAAGCCTTAAGTGAGAAAATGTTTCATGTATTTTGGCGATACATCACAGTAAAGAAAACATCAATTTCTGACTGTATCCGAGAGTTTTAGAAATTTATTCCCTGGAATGTAATACTTTATTCTGTGGGAAAATATTTTTGAAATGAAGTTGAATAATGCAGGTCATTTTGTGTGACTTCGAAATATACGGCATATACGAGGCTGGGTTTATTCGACGTAACTTATTTATTTGAAAACTTTTGATTTATAATCAAGAATCTTAAGGAATTAAACAAACATTGGTTATAAATGTAGCTCAAATTTATGTCTTATTAATTTAATAAATGGAAGAATTTACCAAAGCTATTGTAAATATATCAAATGTATCCTATGCACTTGTTAAATGTAGGAAGTCAAAGAATCATTTTCTAATTCCTACTGTCGGGCTACAAGGGATGTTTACTATCAGTGTTGTGGATTGAATTGAATAAGGAATGTTTATCAATGTACTTTAATGTACATGTAATGTACTTTATTCCGTTGTTTTATAAAAGGAAGAGAGTTTGGATTCGAACTGTGCAGTCAAATGTTTGAGAGATTCGAATAATAATTTGACCAAGAGCTATGCTTATAGTATGTCAATAGCTAAGAATACTTATACTAGTAGTGAAATACAAACTCATAAACTCCTGCATCAAAAGATGAGGTGCCGCCTGTACTATTATTAGGCCTTCATGGACGAAACGAACTATTTTATAGTTGCAATATCACATTTATTATTGCTTCAGTATTTTAAAAATATTACTTAAATCACATGTATATATCTGTTCGTTTTGAAGAATATACTTCCCAACTAATCCTTGTCTTCACCAGAAATAATAGTGCTATAATAAAGTGATGAGAATGCAGAAATATATAGTATAGCATTGAAAGACTAAAACTATTTTGTTTATCTAATGACAGTTATAGACGTGTATCGATGTGTAATGGACATACAACAGAATCTTCTGCTCTCGAATGATCTGAAACCCTCAGCTTGGAATCATAATATATAAAGAAATAAATAAAATCACTTATACAATGCTTTACATACAAACTAAAATACATCACTTTGATATATGATCTGAGAAACTACTACACTGGTAGCAGAACTCACACAGACATTTTCAGCATACTAACATTTTACTGCATACAAAGTAAATTAACCTGAATACTGTATAATCCATGAAGACTTGATTTCCTTAAGTTAAAATACGTCACTTTGATATCGTATCATATGAAAAACTACCACATATGCTTTAGAACTCACATAGAATATTTCAACATACTGAATCCTACTATAAACAGAGTACATTAACCGAAATACTGTACTATGCTAGCAGGATCTTCTTTAGTCGTGACCATTACCTAATCTCTCACACGTTGTCTTAAACTTTTTTTTTTAATTTAGTTAAACATCCTTCTTCCCTTAAATGAATAGTAAACAAAATACATATACGACTACCAAATAACTAAGATAAGCAAAAAAGGGAATGTTTTCTGATATTCATAAATGTAGTGCCACTAAGTGACGTCTCACTTCCTTTTATAAATCTATACCATGCGATATTTAATACTCATTCCATTTGTCTACAGTTATCTCGCATTCATACCGATAATTATTTGTTCGTAATAATTATCGGTGTGAATAAGGAAATTTATGTTTAAAATGAAATTATTAAGGCAATGTAGCAGGAATTTGAATAATAAAGCTCTTAGCTGTTCATATTTTTACTAATATCTAATATACAAAGCAATGAGTTTAATACACTAAACATTTTATTGAGGTTAGGCAGTGAAAACCGGAGAAAGAAGTAGTACTTCACGTTATTTCGACATAAGTAGATTTAAATAAGTAAAAAGCAAACAAACAAATGAGAACATCATATGGAAAAACGGATATAAAATATACATTCAAAACCGACACTAATAAATATCTCTGTTATTAAAATAATGAAATTAACAAGAACCAACAATGATATAATTGTTGTAATATATTCATATAAAATGAATCACATTTTGTTTCCAAGCGGGAAAGTTAAATAATCATTTAGAGTTATTTTCAAAATTAATCCATTTAATTAATATCAAAAGAAACTATTTTAAGATACTTTAAAGACTGTAAAAACACAACTTTGCTCTTTTATCTGAATTATGTTATAGATTTATAACTATACTAAGCCTAAGAATTTGCCTTCCACTCTCATTTAAAAAGATTTAATTTAACACTCCAAAGGAAAATTAGTTTTTGTCAAACTATTCTCTTCTCTTGTTAATGAATGTTAAGAGTATTTTCTTTCCTAGTTAATTAGTAGATATGTCTGTACTATTACGCAGACATTGTCTGTGTTTAAACGAAACTCTTAAAGATTTTTTTTCAGAACAAGAAAATACATTTTATAATGTACTATTTTCTCTTCTCATTAAGTTTAATGAAAAAAAAAATTAACTATGTATTATTTAAAATCTGTAAATATTTCTGTGTTTAAATTATTCTTGTAACGAATAGTAAAAATAAATATTTATTTGATTTTTATCACCATTATTTCAAGATTAAAAGAGAAAATATCAAGACAGCATTAAACATATTTGGTTGATTAGTTTATTTTAAACATGTCCTATATCTTTCAACATTAAGGCTATTTACATCGGGATTTACTGATTATATCGGATTCCAAAACCTAGGATTTGTCTGATTAGTTCACTTGAAGCTCTGTGGTGACTAACATATTCATACGCTAGGCCTAATGTAACCAAAACCTATTGCACATATCATATTCCAAATCCTTTTTTTTTTTTTTCTTCTCTTTGGTGTGTGTGTGTGTGGGGGGGGGGTTGTTGGTTTATCCAAAGCACCAGTAGCATAAAGTTTAACGATTTGAAAAGTCACATACAACGGTTTTGTATGAACGTGGAAATTGGAGTATACTAAAAATTCTCTTACTTAGAGAGTATTCTCTACTTTTTCGACATACCATTTTGCAAATATGTTATTAAAACAACCAGGTATATTAAAATAATATACAATACAAAATTAGAATCTAATATATATACAATTTTCGACGATTCAGATTTTTAGAAGAGGATATGAATTTTATTTTATGCCTAAGGTTAAAGTATAGGCGAAATTATTGAATATGTCCAAACAGACACTCTAAATTTATAACAAGACTTATGAAAATTTGGTCTTTAAACTGCTGTCAACCAGGCATGGTTTTTAAAAGATAATTATACAGATGTGTTAACAAAACAGTTCGTAAAAGTAGGCACCACATTTATAACTATGTACATTTAAGAATTACCTTTCTTAGTTTATCATTCTTTTGTCTAAACTCTAAGAATTGTAGCTAACTGGAGAGGAGAAATATGGACAGATATAGAGTGATATTGTTTACATAAGCTAAAAATAATTCTATAAATATTTTACCGCTTATATGTAAGTATGTTTATATGTATTTTTTTCAATGTTTATGAATGAGAGGATATGCAAGCCTACGTCAGAATAATCTTACAAATGTACAATTTTAACTCATTATTGGAATAGTGAGATAATGTGCTACTAAGTTGTATTTATAGACTCTGCTTTCATTATAAATCACGCAAATATTTTATAAAAAATGCTTGAGCATTGAGAAAGTTAAATAACATTCTGATAATTCTAAACATAGTGAGAAAGTAGAAATACAATTGTAGTTTTATCTAATGCTGTTCTCCAAAACATCAATGAGAATTTTCTCCAATGAATGGATTCTTCAAAACTTCAGAGAATGGTCTGCTTGTATCATGTCCACCACTAGGTGGTTGTTTTCCCATTTGGTATGCCTATCTGGTGGCTTCACGCTTGTATACATTACTTTAATATTCCACTGTTTAGAAAAGAAACTATACATCCCTTTCTGAATAAATTCGGTGGGTTTTTATTGAGAAGCACTGGTAAATGATCTGTTCTATAGAAAATTAGCTGAATTAGCCTAATATTAAGATTTCAGTCTTGCAAAAAATACTATGATACTTGAAACTACAAACATAGTCTCAAAACACAGTTTAAGTACAGTTACATATCGCAAAATTTCCGTTCAAGTATAAAATAAAACAAAGCATTAAAATAAAATAAGAGGGCATTAGAATTTCCACTGATGGTAAGTAAAGTGCTGCCGTTACAGTGGAGAGTGTTTTTAGAATGTATACCATTCTTGGTCAATTCTAAACGCTGACGTATTGTATGTAGTGATTCATACAGGTTTTATATTTTTCTATAATTGTAATTGCGATATCTTTTATTGATTTTTATAGTACTTTAAGAGGAAATAGAAGTTTAAAGTACCATATACAATTATCTGGAAATATTTCAAATCCTTCTTATTAATCCAGTACATTTTTTTATTAAACATATAAATTTTTTATTTTTTATATCTTATATTATTCTAATTACTCTTAAAGTTTTGCATATCTAACCAAAAGGCAATTGAAATTTTAATTATTTATATTGATTTAACAAATAACACTAAAATCCTATTTTTATGATTAATATATAATTCTGTAAATGCAATAACCAGTAGTGTAAATGATGTTTATAATTATGTGACTCAAAGTTGTATAAATTAAAATATAACCACAACTATAAGCACTAGATTAAAGACTTTACATGAATTTTTTTATTCAAACACATTCAATTATGATACCTAATTACAACAGATATAGCATAATATAAAATAATGATATTTAAGGAGAAATATATTAGAAAAGCGGAAAAGTCATCAACGTTTGTTAGTACTTTTTCAGAACAAATTTAGAATACAGTCTATTTGATGTTAATAATTAATATATGCTTTCAAAATTGTACTAAATAAACATGATTATGCGTAATGTAAATATTTTTAATTATTACCTTAACACAATCTCATAATATATTTTTTCCCTTTTAATTTTCTAAAACTCGTTAACAGATTTTAAAAAGTAATTCCAAGATTTATTTTCTCGTTATCTGATTTCAGTAACATTAGTTTGCGTAAGTCATTATTACTTTTGTATCTTACATTAATTAGCTTTTGAAAATATTTTAATCTCCAAAAACATATCTCTTGTTTACATAAAAAAAGAAGTAGTATACTAATCGAAATCTGATAACATATCATGTAATTTATTTTATAACGTCATAAATTAAGTTTTTATAAAAATATGCTTATTGAATAAATATTTAGAATCAGGAAAATAACTCTTTTTAAAATTATTTTTGAAAGTACATTTGCAACAGCATTTAGTGTATTATTTATTAACGATTGAATGTTTGCGAATATTTTTTTCTTACTTTAAATTGCTTTGTGAATGAAAGAATAAATTTCATGAAATATTTAAAATTAAAGCAAATGAAGAAATAAATATTTTATATTTAGTTGAACTTTATTAAAATAATAATGTAGTATATTTGTTAAAATGGAGGAATATAAAATAGGATGTTTGAAATAATGCTTAATGTTTTTATAACAATTAAATATTTAAGGTTTCAAATATCATTAAGATGACATTTGTTATCATAATCCAGGTACTTACTCTCGCTTGTAACAATCTATAAAGATTGTCATATCGTAAAAAATTATAATCTTTTAATGAAACATGACAGTATTATCTTAAATATTTTAATATTCAACTTTTCATATTCATCATTATATTTTATGCATGAAATATTTTTAAACCAATATATTTTGCATTGCAGGGCTTATTTTATCACTGCATGAAAAATCTGTAAATCTTATATATTTTACTTTTTAATAAAGCAATAATTTATTAATTTCCATTTTATGTGACTTCAAACTACACTAAATATCAAAATTTTCCAAGTAGTAATTAGTAATTAATTTTAAAATATTTTTCATAAATTAATCAATTCTTTATTTTCGTTTCGTTATATCTACAGACTACAATCTATAATTATTTACAAGGAAATAGGGTGGAGTTAAAATAGGTTATTATAAAGGATTAAAATACTCAAAATTCAACGATTAATATTAATTATTTATTTTTAATATGAATTATTAGTATTAATTTTGCTTGGAATAAGTATTCATTTTTATTTAAAAGTGGATTCACGTAGCATTAATTATTCATATTTTAAGCCAATATTTAAATATATTCTTTAAACCATTTGTTAACTACTGAAATCGATATGATGTTTAAATGAATTTCAAGTAAAAGTTAAATGGATTTACAAATTTAATGAACTTTCAAATCTTTCTTGAATATAATTATAATAAGTATGATATAAAACATGGTAAATATACTAAACAAGATAAATTCTTTGTTCCAGAGTAGGATAAATCTATAACAAGGACAACGGGATTAAGGCCAAAAAGTCATTTGAGGTTCTTCAGCTACTATTTACTAACAATTTCCGTTGCTTTCATATTTTTTATTATAAATATTACTACAAATCAAATATGTTAGGTTGATGCTTTTTATAAGTTATACTAGAAAAGGTAAAAAAATGTAAATGGTATTTTTTAATATAGAAGAGGAGTAATATATATCTTTAATTGCTATATTTTCTCTGTTATAAAAATATATAAATGTATATACATGTAATGATTTATAGATAATCCTATTAGAAAAAAAAATCCAGGCACACAATTTTAAAAAGTATGATTTGCTTTTTCATGCGTAATTCTTTGTCTTTAATGAAGTAGAATAAAAGATTAATTTTTTACTGAAACAACATGTTTGTTTTTGGATTTATTAGTCAGTTTTCGGGATTTTGATGCAACTAGACGTCTCTTAGTTAATGATTAATTTCTTATTCTTTAGGAAAATAAATTAAAATATAATTTCAATCTTATCAAAATGGAAATGAAATAAATAAGATAAATTAAAGCTTAAGCATAATAAAAAAATCTTCATTTGTTGTACTATCTTCCGAATATCTATATTGCTATTGAAAATATAATCAAGAAATTTACTTTACAAAAGCTGAGACTTTGTAAAGTAAAGCCGAGAAATCTTTTTAGCAACTGTATGGGAATCATAAGATATTTAAATTAAAGTTGATTTAAAAGCAGCTTCAAACGGTCCATATTTCCTATTATTTATTTTAAGACATTTTTTAATATTAAGTAGGCATCTAGAATGATGCATTTTATCAATTCGGCAAACTTCGAAATAGAAGTATTAGATACTTTACACGTTTGCCCATATACTTTTCTGGTATTTTGAAAAGAAACTTTTCTGTTTTGCTCTTATTTAAACCGGAAGTAAAAGCTCGAGGTATTCCCACGGCCTCAATTTTTTCAATGCTTCTTCCCAATCTTTTACCGAAAATGTATGAATCTCCTTGCAAAAAACTTTAAGTTCTTAACGGTTGTAAAAAAAATCAATTGAGAAATTATATAAATATACTAGATAACCCGAAAGACCTTGTCCTGATTTAACACTGTAAATCCAAAATTCTAAAATGTTTTTAAATAAACTAAAAATTAGACCGTTTTGATGAAAAATTAAGAAAAAAATTATTTTAAAAAAATTGACGTCACCACGCGCACTATCCTCGCAAACGAAATTAGAATAAACTAAAATTCCCCCATCGCTTCTACGAAGATTCGATCCCGGTACTTCTCGAATGAAGTCCGTTGCACCGACCTCTGTGCCACAGATACGGTGGCAGTGAAGTGCATCATGCGGCATTATAATAATCGCAATAAGCGTGCAATTCAGGAATTTTAATAAAAAACATTTTTTATTGAATCAAATTGTCAATCTAAACCATCCTCGAATCAACTTAATTAAATACACAAAATTTCATCAAAATCAGTCCGGCCGTTTAGGAGTTCTATTACAAAAGCACATGGAGAGACGAATACTTCGGATTTGTTTAGAATAGGTGTATCATATCATATGCAGGTTTAGAATAAATTAGAATATTATTAGAATATTATTAATTTGGTTATACTAGCTGTTACATTTTGTGAGTAGGCCGAACGATGGCCGATTGGTTAGGGTGATGGCCTTCGGAAACGGAGTTCGTGGGTTCGAATCCCACAATGACATGGATGTTCGTAGCCGTTCGGAATCGGCTTTAAGCTGTAGGTCCCGGTCTCATTAGCCCTCGTGTTGCAAAAAGTAGACCGTAGCACACCAAACCATTTTGTGAGTAGAGGATAACGGTTTTGAACTATTTGGTTATACTAGCATTATCTTAGTAATGGTAAGACAATGAACAATTTAAAAAATTTGTAGAATACTGTTTTTTAGGTTGAAGAAGTTTTCAATGAAAAAAAGTAAATAGATGATAAGGAAAATATGACTAATAATTATTCCTTAACTCGAATGATAATGCAAACAATTAATTTTGTATTCATAAAAATTGATTATATTTGAGAAGGGGCATATGAAATAGAACAGAAAAGTTTATAAATGTTAGGATATTTATGAAAACGCATTACGAAATTCTTAAGCATGAAATTGTAGAATACTGTTTTTTAGGTTGAAAAATTTCAAGGAAAACAAGTAAATAGATAATAAGGAAAATATAACTAATAATTATTCGTTAACTGAAATGATAATGTAGACAAATAATTTTGTAATTCAAATAAAATTGATTATATTTGAGAAGACATTTTGATGATATACAAAGAGAAGTTTCTGATGTTAGGATATTTATGAAAAACGCCATTACGAAATTCTTCGGAAGCATAAAATTAGTAGAATACTGTTTTTTAGGTTGAAAAATTTCAAGGAAAACAAGTAAATAGATAATAAGGAAAATATAACTAATAATTATTCGTTAACTGAAATGATAATGTAGACAAATAATTTTGTAATTCAAATAAAATTGATTATATTTGAGAAGGAGCATTATGATGAAATATAACAAAGAGAAGTTTCTGATGTTAGGATATTTATGAAAAACGCCATTACGAAATTCTTCGGAAGCATGAAATTAGTAGAATACTGTTTTTTAGGTTGAAGAAGTTTTCAATGAAAAAAAGTAAATAGATGATAAGGAAAATATGACTAATAATTATTCCTTAACTCGAATGATAATGCAAACAATTAATTTTGTAATTCAAATAAAATTGATTATATTTGAGAAGTGGCAGTATGATGAAATAGAACAAAGAGAAGTTTCTGATGTTAGGATATTTATGAAAAACGCTATTACGAAATTTTTCGGAAGCATAAAATTAGTAGAATACTGTTTTTTAGGTTGAAAAATTTCAAGGAAAACAAGTAAATAGATAATAAGGAAAATATAACTAATAATTATTCGTTAACTGAAATGATAATGTAGACAAATAATTTTGAAATTCAAATAAAATTGATTATATTTGAGAAGGGGCAGTATGATGAAATAGAACAAAGAGAAGTTTCTTATGTTAGGATATTTATGAAAAACGCCATTACGAAATTCTTCGGAAACATGCATTTTGAAAGCTGTTTATTTTCATTCGAAAGATTAATGTTTCCTGAAATTATGCGTAGTTTAGTAAAACGCACTAACTTCCTGAACAAATCAATTAAATAACACTTTTAAGGAAATAGTATTAAAAATTATAAGAATTATGAACAAGATAAAGATGTGACCAAATAGAAAGAACATAAAACCAAATTTGTCTTTGCAATGTGTGATAGAATATCCTTGATTTTCCAGTACATTTATCATTCATCATACTCTTTATTTATTTGAAGAGCTTCTAACTCATGGTTGTGGCAAATATTGCATATCCAAATAAGTTTGAATGGCTTCCTGGTAAAAGAACTTCCCTGATTTCACAATATATGTTTAGAGCAGAAGTTGTAGTTTTCCTCAATTTTGACCTCGGTATTTTGATTAATCTTCATTATTTGAATCTCCATGTGTTAAAAAATACTTACTTAGAAATACTTAGAGTTAGAAAATCTTTTGAATTACACCTCTGTGTGTGTGTGTCAGTATATAAACACGATACTCGGGTACATTTTTGTTGAAACTAATTTTGAAGTGTTACATTATAGCAAAATTGTAGTTTTTTATGAAATTTTGGGTTACTTCCGGTATTTCCAAACATTTTTGGTGTTCCAATCCTGGTAGTTTACATAATGTTACATTTCGTAATAGGAAAATTTACGTAATAATTACATTTTTTAAACACCATACGGTTTCACAAGTTCGTATCAACTCAATACCAATTTATTTAATACTAAAACTAAAGATACGAAAAGTAGTTTCACACTTAATTTTATTTTATAATCGTAAATTCCAGAGTTATTCAAGCATAATCTAAATTTATTTAGTTTGCAGTTTGCAGAAAGTTATTGTAGTGCGATACTGGTGTACAAAGACATATATACTTATAGTATAAGACATATTTTATATTTTATCTATGGAAATATCAGTTTCTAGAACTTTTTTTTTTTAGTTTTACGCATTCCGAATATCATTACGTTCCCCCTTAATTTTATATATAGGTAAACAAACAATGTAGAAATATTTATGCTCTTCACTTAAGTCTTTTTAATTGACATTTAGTTTTGGTTAGATTTCAAAGATAAAATATCAACTGTTCTTTTATCAATGAAGTATAATTTATTATACTATACTATACATATAATATATAAGACGAAGAGGTCTTTAAAAATTGAGTACATCACAATGAAAATGTAATTTAAACTTTTTATAGATTTGATTTCTCTAGAATTACTTTCAAAAATGCGTTTGTGTTTTGAGTTTACACTATCTACAAGGAACCAGGAAACATTTAAAGTAGTTATAACCCATTGTGTGTGTATGTATATATATATATATATATATATATATATATATATATATATATATATATATATATATATATATATATATATATATATATATATATATATATATATATATATATATATATACATATATATATATATATATATATATATATATATATATATATATTTATATATATATATATATATATATATATATATATATATATATATATATATATATTATATATATATATATATATATATATATATATATATATATATATATATATATATATATATATATATATATATATATATATATATATATATATATATATATATATATATATATATATATATATATATATATATATATATATATATATATATATATATATATATATATATATATATATATATATATATATATATATATATATATATATATATATATATATATATATATATATATATATATATATATATATATATATATATATATATATATATATATATATATATATATATATATGTATATATATATATATATATATATATATATATATATATATATATATATATATATATATATATATATATATATATATATATATATATATATATATATATATATATATATATATATATATATATATATATATATATATATATATATATATATATATATATATATATATATATATATATATATATATATATATATATATATATATATATATATATATATATATATATATATATATATATATATATATATATATTCAGTATAAATTTTAGATTTGTAGAGAGGTCAAGTTAACTTCCAGTATCATGTGCATCTCAGTGCAACAGTTCCAGGATACTAGATCCACTGATTAAAAGCCTGGTCAAAGTTAATATTGTAACTAATATATATTTTTGAAAGAAACATAATACTTGATAAAATAACAAAGCCATTCTATTGAATATCAGTAATAAATAAATTATAAAATTATATTAAAAAATGTTGTGTATTACTTGTGCTGTGCAATCAAATAAAATTTTTCTTTGATTTATTTTTATAGGTAGTCTAGCTGAAAATGATCACAACTGTACAGCCCAAGAATTTGAAGATTGTTTGACAATTTTAAAAGCCATTGCAGAGAGGGACGATTTAGCGTTACCTGCAACGCGACAAGAATTACTTTTAGTATGCAGGTAAAAAATAGTATACATGATACATTTATGTTATAATATATTATTTATACAGATTTAAAATAGAATCAAAATATATCTTCAATTTCTGAATACTAATCGTGGAGGGATGTAAAAAAATTTTAATTTATTAGATACTTTTATGTGCTATGTAAATGCTTTGAGTTCATGAATAAATATATTTATATGAGTAGTCTTTACTCAGAGTTTAATTTCAATAATTAAGAACCGGAAAATTCTATTAACATTTGCTATAATAATAATATTATTATACCCTGAGTGTAAGTTCCAACATGTTTTATTCTTGTAAAAATGACTACAAGAAAAATGGGATTTAGTGCCTTTGCCTGATATTGTTTTGCACATGACTTTGTAGTAATGAGTGTAACTCATAATCTTAATTAAATCAATGTGAAGTAAGTTGAGATTTCTCTTCCTTTGCCCAACTTATTTTATCCAATATATTATACCTCGAGTGTAAGTTCCAACATGTTTTATTCTTGTAAAAATGACTACAAGAAAAAATGGGATTTAGTACCATTAACTGATATTGTTTTGCACATGACTTTGTAATCATGAGTGTAACTCATAATCTTATTTAAAGCAATGTGAAGTAAGTTGAGATTTCTCTTCCTTTGCCCAACTTATTTTATCCAATATATTCCAATATATTATACCCTGAGTGTAAGTTCCAACATGTTTTATTCTTGTAAAAATGACTGCAAGAAAAAATGGGATTTAGTACCATTAATTGATATTGTTTTGCACATGACTTTGTAATCATGAGTGTAACTCATAATCTTATTTAAAGCAATGTGAAGTAAGTTGAGATTTCTCTATCTTTGCCCAACTTATTTTATCCAATATATTCAAGTGTCTATCACAAGTTAATCTGAAGTATTGTAATTGAAAAAGTATTTTCATTTACCCCATGACGAGTACGTTGTTTTCTCTTGTGATATCAAAAACTTTTCATTTGATTAGAGACTTTGTAACACGTCAAACAGAAACAAAATTGACTAGTTAAAATATTTCATTATCAAATGAAATGTCCGCAAATTTTATTTTATTTATTTATTTTTTAACCAGGAAAAGAAATTGTAAACTGTTGGCATTACTTTATAAACATGTACAGTATGACATGCAATAAAGCATTAACTATGTAGCTGTATGTTTAATTTGTCTGCTGAACTTTCAAATATTTCAATCGATGAAAAAATTTTCAATTCGCTAGAAACATTGTAACACATCAAACAGAAACAAAATTAATTGATTAGAAATGTATCGGTATCAAATAAAAAATCCAAGGAAATTTTTTTTATCAGGAAAAGAAATTGTAAACTATTGCCATTACTTTATAAACATGTACAGTATGATATGTAATAAAGCATTAACTATGTAACTGTATGTTTAATTTGTCTGTTGAACTTCCAAATATTTCAATCGATTAAAAAAATTTCAACCGACTAGAGACAGTGTAACACGTCAAACAGAAACAAAATTAATTGGTTAAAAGTTTTTTGGTTTGGTTTGGAGCGCTACGGTCTACTCTTTTGCACACGAGGGCTAATGAGACCGGGACCTACAGCTTAAAGCCGATTCCGAACGGCTACGAACATCCATGCCATAGTGGGATTCGAACCCACGAACTCTGGTACCGACGATCAGCGCCCTAACCAATCGGCCAGCGTTCGGCCTAATTGGTTAAAAATGTATCGGTATCAAATAAAAAATCCCCGCAAGTTTTTTATCAGGAAAAGAAATTGTAAACTGTTGCCATTATTTTATAAACATGTACAGTGTGACATGTAATAAGGCATTAACTATGTAACTGTATCTTTAATTTGTCTGCCTGATCTTTCAAATATTTTACATGCAACTATGCTGAATAAAATAATTTGCATTCTACAAGTTTAATCATACTGTAATAATTGTTTGGAAAAATATACATCCCATATTTTCAAGTTATATTTATTTGATAACCTTAAAAGAATAAAATGTGAATATTTTTTCCTTACTTAATCAACAATTTGTTTCATGAATACAGATGTAATCAAATTGTATTTTTAAATAAATTATTCATTGTTCATAAGGCAAAATTAAATATGTTTTCTTATTAGTGCTAATAGTAATAATTAAAGAATCTTATTTTTAGCATGAAAACTCTCAAGTAACTAAGATAAAATAAAAAAAATAATGAAATAATAAACTCGGTTAATCGATTTGACAGGGACAGTCTCTCATTTTCAGATACTTAAACATATTTTTCTATTTTTGTATGGCATAAAGGATTACATTATTATTTTTATTCTTTTGAAGATAATTCATCTTCATAATTAGCTTAAAATATAATCTCGAACAACAGCTAATTTCATTATGGTTGTGTATGTTTTAAAAATTTTCCTTCAAGAGATCAGTGGTTCATAATACCTTTATACTTCCCCCAGATTTTGAAACAGAATGGAATTTTACTAATTACAAAACTAAAATTCTTTAAAGTAAGTATTAATTTTTACAATTTTATTTTGTAGTAAATCTTTAGAGGGAAAAATTTACTGGTCATATAAATATTTATCAATTTAAGAGAATAGGAAAAATGAGGGAAAATTTATTTACTGTCTTAAGTTCAAAATTATGAATAATACAGTGACTTTGCTTAGTTCTTTAGAAAGTATATATAATTAAATTTTCATGACAGTAAACGAATATTTGTTACGTAATTTAAAAAAATCTTTGTTTAAATTCTGTTGAAGATTTAGTTTGTAAAAATTTTGAGCATTTATTAGAGTAGGAATACGTTGGTGTTGATTATGCAGTAATAAATTTGTATTTAATTAACTTTGTTTTGTTTGCACTGTGATTATGTAACGATACAAAATAGTCATTCTTTTAAATATCCAAGGTAAAGTTTAGGGTTTATTTAAGATCTCTGTTTTATTTTTCTTACGTTCTCTATACATATTAATTTTATAAGTGAAATCTATATTATTATCATAGAAAATTATTTTGTTTAATTGAAAATATTCAAAATATTAAATGATTTTGCTTCTAATATTCATTGTTTTGTTATTAAGTATTAATTTCTAAATTTATTTTTTATAAGAATTAAAAAAAAATTACTGAAAAAAAAACTTTTACATCTCTAGAAATATACAGTTTGTAAAGAATAATAATGTAAATTATTGAAAATATTGTAACATATGAAAATATTGTAAAACCGTTGCTTGTCATTAATACTATTTTGAATGAATTTTTTAAAATTAATTTTAAATCTGTGCAGTGAGTTAATTATAATTTTTCTTTATAAACTAAACATACTTATATAACCGTTCTATTGACTTATTAATTTTTTTTAAAAACAGCACATTATGTAAATTAACAACATTTACTTTTAATCCAATATAAATTACTTATACTAAATTACAAATTTTGATGCATATGAATAAAAAGTTGTTATTTAGATTTTAAGTTACATAGATAAATCCTGTTTATATTAAAATGCATTAAATATCCATTTGACCTACGATTTAGTATTCTATTTTTTTTATCTCGGGACAGTTTTTATAATTGTAAAAATCCAAGCAATTTCCAAAATTTTAAACAAACATTTTATGCCATTATTTCAAACATAATTCTCATATTCAATAACAGGCGATAATATTGTCGATTTTGAATTATGACGTCATAATTTATTTGAAGATAAATGAACTTCATTATTAAGCATTTACTATTTATTATTACTATCCAAATTTCTTTTACTTTCAAAATAATATAGCTTGAGATTATTTATATAATGTAAATGATATCATTGAAATAACTTGTTATATATTTATATAATGAGATATTATATGCTACAGTTTGGAGAAAACCGAAGGAAAATAATATATCGATTTCAATTAAATTGGAATAATTATACTTAGGTGTACTAATATGCATATTACAATATCCTATCTTACAATTTGGAAAAAAACTGAAGGGATTTAACATATCGATTTCATTTAAATTTAATATTTATACTTAGGTGTAATATTAAGTATATTACGATATTTTATGCTAAAAACTTGCAGTATTTTGGATTTAATTAAATTACAACATAAGTTTACTTAAATTTTCGGTTAAGTGATGTTAGATATGACAGCTATAGTTTTTACATTTGTACATAGAAAACGTCCTTAAAGATGATAATTTTTAAAATTATAATCTAAACATTTTCTGTAAATTTGCAGAATTAAATTATGATAGATTACGTCTAATATTTACAATTTTTTTTGCCCTATGGAGTCTTAATTTTATATAAAATAGAATTATATTATTTTACGAATATTAATTATGTAGTATGATTTTATTATAAAAGCTCTTTACAATTTTGAGTTGCATATGAAACTAAGCTTATTTCGATTAAACTTTACATAACTGTTTTAAAGAGTAATGTGACAACATAAAGCAAAACAAGTTTTCTAGAAAGCACTGAGCGTAAAAGGTTTTAAAGAAATAATTACCTTTTTGTTATGTTTTAGTCAAAAGTTCCAGCTGAGGTAAAAATGCTTAGCTTTTAAAGAAAAATAGATAAGTCACTTGGGTATTTATGTGCGTTATTTGGAGAAACAAGTATATCTTTGTAAACTGGTTTGGATAAGTGAAATTTCTTAAAATAAGGAAGGAAAACAATGAGTTGAGTTTAAAAGAGCCCTTTTCAAAAGAATCATCTTTAAAATGCTAAATAACTGAAATTACAGCAAATTATCAATATAATTGATAAACCTACACAGAAATTTCTTTAAATAATAATTGTAATAAATAATAACTTTTACTGTACTAGTATATTTGAGGTAACCAATCAATATATGTATGTATATTTAATAAAAAAATGTTTATATGCAATATCCTAGTACCAGGTAAAATGGCCAAAGGTATGCAATGTAAAATATTTCTCTCCTGATAATGTGCTTTTTAGTTGCATAAAATGATGCATAAAATATTAAAATTGTTATATGTTAAGTTATAGAGTATCCATAGGTGAATCCTTTCTGTATAATCCTATACTTGTTTAAAAGTACCAAAAATACTTTCTTTTTAATAATGATTATGTATATATATATATATATATATATATATATATATATATATATATATATATATATATATATATATATATATATATATATATATATATATATATATATATATATATATATATATATATATATATATATATATATATATATATATATATATATATATATATATATATATATATATATTATATATATATATATATATATATGTATATATATATATATATATATATATATATATATATATATATATATATATATATATATATATATATATATATATATATATATATATATATATATATATATATATATATATATATATATATTGTATATATATATATATATATATATATATATATATATATATATATATATATATATATATATATATATATATATATATATATATATATATATATATATATATATATATATATATATATATATATATATATATATATATATATATATATATATATATATATATATATATATATATATATATATATATATATATATATATATATATATATATATATATATATATATATATATATATATATATATATATATATATATATATATATATATATATATATATATATATATATATATATATATATATATATATATATATATATATATATATATATATATATATATATTAAAACCAGTAAAATGTATTCAAAATGGTACCTTCTATTTTGTAGTTATTTCGCTCTGAAATTGTTACACTTGTTCCTAAGCCTAGGAAAATTAACTATTATATTCCAGTTATGTCAAAAGATTATGTATTCTATACAGTATCTCTCATTGCCAAAGTAAAAATTCTAAATAATTAATAATACAGAAGGTGTATATCATGTCTTTAAAATGCGTAAACATGAAATTTGGAGCACTATAAAAATTTATTTTAATTTTGATTATTTACTTATATTATTTATTATTATTTTACCTGGAAGAGTTATCTAGATCACGTCTTACTGTTTAAAAGTGGAACTGATACTGGTTGGCTACGGTCATTCAAAGAATTTAAGTCCATATAAATAAATATTTACTCAATAATTGTACAAGTCATTGTCAAATATTTTTAAAATTAATTTTTAACTTAATAATACTTTTATAATAAGTTTTTTTTAATTTCTGAACCTCTTTGTAAATTTTATCATTTACACACATTTAATTAAATCTGAATTCTACTTTATATTTTTGTTTATATTTAGATCATATATTTAGGAATAAAAATTTATTTTAATTCTTTGAAATCATTACAATTATACTTTTATAAATAATTTGTCTTTCATATGCGATAGTGTCTTAGCTTCAGATATTCACCCCTCTTTCATTTTAGAGTTCAATAAGAAACATAAGAGTAAAATACATAATCTGAAAAAAATATAAATTTTTGTTGCAAATACTTTTAGATAGTGTTTAATAAAGATATCTTATTACATATATACTTATCAAAGTGTAAGAGTTTTTTCAAATAAAAAAAACATGTTCCTGAAATTAGATTTATTTTTTAATAAGTTAGAAATGTTAGCTTATCAGCAAATATGTTTAAATGAAGTCTTCATTCCAATAAAAGTTAATTACATTTCAAAAATATAAAAGAATAATAAGTAATAATAGATTTCCAATAATGTATTAAGGCATTTCAACTACATTTGAATTAAATATATCACATAAAGATGTAATATTTTTAATTTTATAAAATTCTCAATTTTCCAAGGAGATACAAAATATTGGATGAAGTGTAGATTATACACAAAGTACCATATGAAAATTAAATATAACTTAAACCTGTTGTCAAAAATAACATAATCATATTTTTGAATATTTATAAATTGAAATATTATAAGAATAATAAATACTATAAGAATATTCGATTTTATCCAGACGTAATGTTATTCATTTTTTAAAACTGAAATTAATCATATATCTACAAAAGTTTCTTTCATATCTTAAGTTATTGGGTATCCATAGGTGAATTCTGTCTATATAATTCTATACTTGCTTAAAAGGGCCGAAAAGACTTTCCTTTTAATAATGATTATATGAATATATTAATATTTCTTTAAAACCATTAAAATGTCCTCAAAATGATACTTTCTATTTTATGCCATAAATTTTTAAATGACATCTAGTCGCTGAAAATAAAATGAATGATGAAATAAAAAATATTCATGTATGAAAAAAATTTTGTTCGTGTAGTATTAAGTAGTAAAAAGCATTCATTTTTCAAATAATAGTATTGTTCCAATTTCTATTCTGTTAAAATAGATTTATAATTATATCAAATACATTAAATATTCTTCATTTGAAAAAATACTTCTTAATGTAAGTTTTGCCCATTTAAAAGCTGAATGACCATCATATTATTGCAAATGGATCAAAATTAGATATAATTATCTTTATAAACTACTAAAAGGTCAATTTCGTGTAGTGACTCTAAGTCATCACAAAAATTTTTAACAAATCCTGTATTATTATACCTCTACTGCATTTAAAAAAAAGATTTATATTGTATCAAATATAATTCTCAAAAACACAGCTTTAAAATATCAGCATTGTACGTTATTGATTTTATAACTAAAAGAAAAACGATAAATCATTTTTGATTCACGGTCTGGTGATATCTATTTCTGATTGCATGAACATTGTAATGAATTCTTTTCAAAACAGTAGGATAGTTTCAATTTTAGAATGAAATAAGTCGAGTTGTACTAATTTTCATCTGGAGACTTTACATGAAACTGTTATGAAATAAATAAATAGCAAAAATACTTTTACTATACGTATTATTTGTACAATTTGAAATTGCCTCTATAACATCGATAAGCAATATTTTGAGAGAAGATGACAGGTTTGGAAGTAAAAATTTATTTTTCTAGACCACTAATTCTAGAAAGTCTTTAAATTACTTAATTTTATAACATAAGAGTTATGCATTTTCCTTTATTTTCTTCCTTAAAACAAAATTGCCCGTCATTTAATAATGACTTTAATACGCTACTGTCTCTTTTAAAACTATTCCGTAGTAATCAGTTAAAATGGTATCCACCATTTACCCTCCTACTTTGGTTCTATTACTCTTCAGGCGTGATGAAAAGCCACGTTCATGGGAAATATTACAGTAATAAAGTTTAAAGAAATCCAGGCATGATTATAAAAGTTTGAGTTTCAGTAACATGCCACTGCTCCCCCCCATGTCTGGAATGTCCGTACCAGCCCATCAGATCATCTATTACTTTCAAAGTCTGCTAAAACTGTTTAGACTAGAGTTTTAAAGAAAATTTCATTTACTAAATTGGATTTGTTATATAAGTGATTATTTGGAAGCCTAAAACATATTGTTATTGAACTTGACGCTGCAATTCGGTTGCAGGAATAATAAAATGACCAAATTGCACACCAACATATTTTTATAGAGATAGTTGAGAGAAATTTATATCAAATTTCATTTACAACAGAAAGCAACTAAATAGCTACTTTTTCTGCTATATTTACTTTTATTGAAACCATGGTGACTGATAGGGATTTGGAGTAAGCTACACTATGTCATGCTGTGGTTTGTCTCGATATAAGAAACGGATAAAAGAGGCATTTTCTCCCTTGAGTATCCAGAAATTTCTGATAAACGTTACTTTATGTATGGTTACATACTGCATGTTTGTATATGGAGTAATTACTTTTCTTAATCATCAAACTGAATTTTAAAAAAATTCGTCGTAATCGCGTACTACAGTTCCAAAAAAATTTAAATATACAGATTTCAAACAATAAATCAATGATTAGTCTGCAAATATCAATAAAAAATCTATCCGCTGTGAAATGCTATCACTCTCAGCAATTTCAGTACACTGCAGCTGCTAGAACAATACTACCTGGTTAAAATATCGAATGTTTATAATTTTATATTTCTGGTAGTATTAGTGCATTCCATAAAATACTTGTTTAACATTTTTCTTCACCGTCTATTCGCGTCAAGTTTCCTCTTCAAATTTGTCTTAAATTCGCCACACTTGTAGTCCAGTTACACTAAGGCCTCAAATGAGAAAATCTTGTTTTAGGGACACTCCAAACAAGCGCTAAAATTAACCAAAGTCCATAGGAAAATTTACATGTGGGACTTATTCCACAAATACACAATCTGTGGCAGTATTCAGATTTTCAATAGAAGTCGTCTTCCATTCACAGGATTAGACGATAAACTTCGTATCAAAGAAGATGGCGAGTATTGCATGTATGTATACACACACACACACACACACACACACACACACACACACACACACATATATATATATATATATATATATATATATATATATATATATATATATATATATATATATATATATATATATATATATATATATATATATACATATATATATACACACACACACATATATATATATATATATATATATATATATATATATATATATATATATATATATATATATATATATATACATATATATACACACATATATATATACATATATATATATATATATATATATATATATATATATATATATATATATATATATATATATATATATATATATATATATATATATATATATATATATATATATATATATATATATATATATATATATATATATATATATATATATATATATATATATATATATATATATTATATATATATATATATATATATATATATATATATATATATATATATATATATATATATATATATATATATATATATATATATATATATATATATATATATATATATATATATATATATATATATATATACATATATATATATATATATATATATATATATATATATATATATATATATATATATATATATATATATATATATATATATATATATATATATATATATATATATATATATATATATATATATATATATATGTGTGTGTATGTATATGTGAAATATATATATATATACGTCCACATATTTAAAATACTATAGTCATATATATATCATTATTATATAAATGTATATGAGTATTGATACAGATTTACACTTACAAAAACATCTTTCATTTAGAACACCAGATAACACACAACGCCTCGTAAGAAAAAACAAACAAACACAGAAAATATTTAATGAAATATTATATCGCGATCTCAAAAGAAAAGCCTCGAAATCTGTGTGCCAGCCTATTTATGAAGTATGGGAAGGGGCATGGCTCCAGGAATGATGTCATTCCGATAACCAATCACTTCACTTTAATTACTTCTCTTTTATTCTAGAAGATATAGTACGTCACAATGCGCGGTAAAAATGAATTAACGGGGTTGCGAATCTAAATGTAAGGTGCCAGGAAATGAGCGTTATGGAATAGGGAATCTAGATTTTCAATGTAAAATAGAAAATATTTAAGTTAGGATTTTACTTAATAGAATTTTATTATTACACACACACACACACACACATATATATATATATATATATATATATATATATATATATATATATATATATATCTTATATTATATAAAGAGAGAGATTACACTGCATATATTGTTTTGTACTTTTCATACGTTGCATATCAAAGAAAATATTAATGACTTTTGAATATATCTTTGGACAGAATGTTTTATATTTAATAATATATTTACATTTCTAATATGCAATTTATAAAAGTATTTATTTCATAGAATTAACTGTAATGCTCACGGTTTTCATTATTTAGCGTATATGTTGTGATTAGTAATATTTATCATAGTATATTGATACAGAATTTATGTCCGTTTTTTTTAACAAATGAGCATACCTAGAATAATATCAGTGTTCTATTTATGAAATAAACATGATATAATCTTATGTATTCTTTGAAGCTTACAAATAAGGAACAAAATTGATCACTTAGGTTAAATTTTCCAATTGTTAATATCATTATGTACCACTAATTTACCTACAAGCATTAGTTTTATTAAACCCTAAGTGTTTATAATATTTTCACCAGTATATACTTGTTTTCACTAAGCAAAACAAAATTAATATTTATTTCTTGTAATATTTTTCCAATGTGAAAGTTCGGAATGTATTAAAACTTTTTATTCCGTCACTCAAGTTCATATACATATTTTACTCATCTACAAGATCAGTTAAAACGTAAAAATGAAAAATTTTGAAGCATTTACCTAATTACTTAGTTTTTAATTCTCATCACTATTTTAGTAAATTTGAATATTTATATTTTCAAGAAGTTGTGAATTTAAAATTAAAATTAGAGTTATATTTGACGCTGTTGAAATTTTCCTGAAACCTTTTTAGACTTTTAAAATAATCACCGAGAAACTGAAAGCAAAACATATTTCAGAAAGTTTCAGTTTTATTTTCTTATTTTCAAAGATATTTGTTTTAAGATTCGTTTTAAAATAAAGTGATGAATAGAAGAATAGTTGTGTTTTATTCAGAAAGAATTTTTAATCTGTTTTATTCATCTTGTGATTTTGATTTATGTGAGGAAAGCTAAGATTAAGATTTTGAGATATATTTTCTGAATTTTGAAAAAAGGCTACCTACAAAATTTGATAATACGCAAATATTATAATATATATTAAAGCAAAAACTATTATTTAGAAGTTTTACAATTTTAAGTATTAATTTTAATTACTAATATTTTTCAAAGTTTTTATTCATTTTTCAAGATATTTTGCATTTGTGTATTTAAGTGATCAGGACCATTTTACTGCTAAAAATAAAATTTTGAGTTTTACATTTATAATATTAGATTTTAATTACTAATATTTTAGTAAATGTTTTATTCAAGTTTTCAGAGATATTTTGCATCTGTTATTTAAGTATCAGGAAATTTTTGCTGAAAAATCATTATTTGGAAGTTTTTAATTTTAAAATATATAGCAATTTTAATTACAAATATTTTATTCAAAGTTTTCTATTCAAGTTTTACGTTTCAAGATATTTTGCATTTATATTTAAGTGATAAGAATTCTACTGCTGTAAATAAACAATTATTTAGGAGTTTTTCAATTTTAAAATGTATAGCTAATTTTAATTACTAATATTTTAGTTCACAAATTTTTCATTCACGTTTTACGTTTCAAGATATTTTACATTTTATTTAAGTATCAGGAACCATTCTACTGCTATAATAAACTATTATTTAGGAGTTTTTCAATTTTAAAATGTATAGCTAATTTTAATTACTAATATTTTAGTTCACAAATTTTTCATTCACGTTTTACGTTTCAAGATATTTTACATTTGTGTATTTAAGAGATCATGAATCATTCTACTGCTGAAAAAAAAACAATTATTAGGAAGTTTTACAACCTTAAAATATATAGCTAATTTAAATTACTAGTATTTTAGTTCACAAGTTTTTCATTCAAGATTTTCCTTTACAAGATATTTTGCATTTGTGTATTTATGTGATCAGTAACCTTTCTACTACTTCAAAATAAACAATTATTTAGAAGTTTTACAATTTTAAATATATAACTAATTTTAATTACTAATATTTTACTTCACAAGTTTTTGATTCATATTTTACGTTTCACAATATTTTGCATTTGTGTATTTTAAGTGATCAGGAACCATTCTATTGCTGCAAAATAAACAATTATTCAGAAGTTTTCCAATTTTAAAATATATAGCTAATTTTAATCACTAATATTTTAATTCAAAAGTTTTTTATTAAAGTTTTCTCGTTTCAAGATATTTTGCATTTGTGTATTTAAGTGATCAGGAACCATTCTACTGCTGTAAAATAAACAATTATTCGGAAGTTTTACAATCTTAAAACATATAGCTAATTTTCATTACTAATATTTTAGTTCAAATGTATCTTATTCAAGTTTTCCCGTTTCAAGATATTTTACATTTGCGTATTTAAGTGATCAGGAACCATTCTACTGCTGCAAAATAAAAAATTATTCAGAAGTTTTACAATTTTAAAATATATAGGTAATTTTAATTATTAATATTTTAGTTCAAAAGTTTTTTATTCAAGTTTTCCCGTTTCAAGATATTTTGCACTTGTGTATTTATGTGATCAGGAACCATTTTACAGTTGCAAATTAAACAATTATTCAGAAGTTTTACAATTTTAAAATATATAGTTAATTGTAATTACTAATATTTTGGTTTAAAAGTTTTTATTCATGTTTTCCCGTTTCAACATAATTTGCATTTTTGTATTTAAGTGATCAGGAACCATTCTACTGCTGCACAATAAACAATTTTTCAAACTACTACAAGTTTAAAATATTCTTTATTTACATAAACAATAATTTAAATGATTTTAAAGCTACTATATTTGTTCTTTAAGCAGTATTCACATTTTTAAATACTTATACAGTCAAAATTTTAATAATTGCTAATATTTACAGTTCTCTGATTGGACAAAGTTGTTATTTATTGTTATAATTATACATAATTTTTAGCTTAAAGTAAATAACTAACTACATGTTCCATCTGCATAAATTTTATTTGCATCTAAATTTATCGTTTGACTGCTGAAATGTCTTTAAAGATTAAATTGTTTTATGTGTGAAGAGAATATATTCATTTCATAACTTATCAATTTAATAACATATTCATTTAATTTTAGAGAACAAAGCAGTGTACATACAAACGTATTTTTTACAAAGTGGTTTACAATAATGCAGATAATATTCATAATTTAGACCTAGAAATAAATAAAAGGATGGTCACAGTATTTAAGAATTATGAATTTTTTTTCTAGAGCTGAAAATGAAAATTTAAAAGTTAATAACTTTTTCCAGTTATACAAATGTACATACAGCTAAATGTATCAGTTAAATGTTGAAATATCTATAAAAAATATTTATTTTTCTATGAAGAACATGCAATCATTTCCTAGTTCACCAGTTTCATGACATGTTCCTTTATTCTGGAGAAAAAAACGGCCTATAATCAAATGTATTTATGTACAAAGTAGTTTACATGTATTTGGATAAGTTTTGGAATTTTGACATACAAACAAATACTCCCTTTTTAACAGCATTTAAGATTTATGTAAATTTTAGTCTAAAGCTAAAAACCAAATAGATTTTGTTAAAATTTGCATGTAGATTTTAAATATATTCCATTAAATATTATATTTTATTAGATCAGATTAGAAAAATAAATGAAGGGACTACTGAAAATTTATATAAAAAACGCTTAAAGTTAACATAGTATCTTTGTAGACTTAATAATAAGAAATAGACTGTGAAACGTTAATAGTCTTTTCCGCTAAAATAAAAAGATATTTTCCTTTAAGACTCAAATTTTTTAATGAAGATATTTTTTTAAAACTGGAAATTTAAAATTATCATTTCAAGTACTATATTTTATAATATAACATAAAAAATATACACAAAAGGAAAAAGTGAAATTCACTTTTAAACAACATGGCTTTTGAAATATGTGTATTATAAAGTAAATGTTCTTATATAATTGCAATAAAATATCTATTTCATTCTCTAAACCTAAACTTCAGAGATAACTGATATTTTAGAATTAAAAAAATAATTATATTAAGATACTAGAAATTTAAAAATTATTATGAAAATTTATAATGCCAGAAAATAACTACACTGGATTTAATAATGTAATTGAGGTTAACAGAATAAAAGAAGATAAATAGCTTCCCATTTTTATTAAACATCAGAATCTAATTTACAAATTTCAAGAGTAAATGAATTTCTACATTTTAAACTGAGTGTATAAATTTCATACGATATGCGTATGATGTTTACAATATAACATATTTTACAATATTACGTTATATCGTGCAATATAACATACTTTTCAATTTTACGTTATCTCGTACAATATATTTTACAATTTTACGTTGTATCGTGCAATATAACATATATTGATTATGTGCAGCCATAACTAAAAAATTATTAAAAATTATTGAAATTTTATGTTTAGAGCTATTATAATGGCTTTCAGCTATTATAATTTACTCTTACTCTTTTGATTGCAAACTTAACACTAATTCCAATATAAAGTGGAATAATCACAATAAAGTAAACATTATTCATTCTCAAAAACGATTAGCAGTAAATTGTTAAAAACTTGTATTTAGTACTTTTATAATATCTGGTCGTGCACTTATGCTTATTTAAAAATTTATTACTTCATATGACAAAATTAACTTTTATAAAGCTAGATTAGTATTAATGTTAACATTTCTGAACAGTGTAAAATAATTTTAAATTTATAATTAATCAAAAATAGTTTGCTATAATGAAGCATTTCCAGGTGTAAAAGTACTATGTTTCTTTAATCATAGATTTTTGCTTTAAATAACAATATTCAATTTGTAGTAAGTCTCCTTTATATCTTAAACCTAAAACCTAATATTTGCATGGTGTAATGAATTATAAAAGCAATTATCCATAGAATGTATTAAAATATATGCTATTATAGTTTATAGACTGACAAAATACTACCTTTGTGTACTTATTAATGTTGAAATGTCAAAAGAAAACTCTTCTCTTTTTATCACGTACTATTGTCCTAATTCAATCTAAGTGGGATCCATGTTCCCACAGGTAAATTCTCTTTTTTTATACCCCGTAAACTCTACTAAATCTGAACTACTGAACTGACCTATATTATAAAAAAGGATAACTACTATCACGTTTAAAAGAAACTACTTTCATCTAATTCAATATTTTATAAAGAATGTTACTATTCTTTTTAACTGAAAGGATTGAAGATTCAAAAAAAGTTAAGGACAAAAACCCACAATCTAACAGAAAATAGCACTCTTTCCCGTAAGTTTTAAGGAACTTTTTAAGGATATGTTCAATTTAACAGATATTTCTTCATATCTAAATTTAACAGGTATAATACCGATAAAATTAAATGTTATTAATAATCCATTTAACGAAAATATCTCATAATAATATAATTATTTGTTTTGTTACAATTTTATTGATATCTAACATTAAAAAATATCTTAATTTTTACTGTCAAGAAAGTTTTAAACCATCTTTGTTTTAAAACTGTTACATTACTATCTTTTTCGCATTTATTTTTTTAAACAAGTAGGAATGTTCGAACATTTAAACTTATCATGCTGCCTTTTATTACTGTTATTATTACTACCTATTATTACTCATTTATTACTATGTTTAATATTTGTAAATTATGTGTAAATTGTAAATATTTAAGTACGAAAATCTCACCATTTCACTGAAAATTGACTTAACAAAAAATCTGTCATTTTATAGGATGCAGTTGAATTATCTATTCTTCTGCATATGAAATTTATATTTTCTCTGACCGTTTTTTCTCCGATAAAATCAGAAATAGTACAATAGTTATTAATCAATGCACTTTGAAATGCAACTTTAAGATTTATACAACTCAATTCACATTGTTTAACCCCCAATTATATGTTTTAAGAGAGATGATGTTAAGAGAAGTGAAATGCAGATATGATAAATCTACAACTCTTTCATCATTCAATTTTTCTTTTTAAGTGATATAATCAAATCAATAGCTAATGTACTGAAAAACAAAAGCAGTCCCTAATGGAAAAATATTAGATTTAATATTTTTTTCTGCTATGCCATTTATTTAGGAATTATTATGGTTGATAGAATTCCTTTTGACATTTAATTTTCAAATATAATAACATATTTGTTAAACATGCTATCACACTATTCTGTATGTATTTAAAGTTATAAGAGGCTATTCAAAATTTCTTCCATGGTGGTTTCAAAACATATATAAAAGAAACCAATTGCAGTAAAAACGATTATTGCTTTATATGCAGAAATAATTTAAACTTTATGTAACATCATATGTATTTCCAATTACCTCGTTACTTAATCATCGTTGCTGCCGAAGATTACGAACCCCTTTTGCTATTGCTTTGGTAATCACCAGTATTCCCACCGTATAACTTTTTATTGTGGGGCTACGTAAAAGACTTCATATTCTTACCCTTTTACCTGCGTAATTTAATAGATTTGAGCATTACAAGTACTGTGAATACTGTTGGTTGTAACACCTTGAAAAGTTTCTGGCAAAAACTGGATTACCGTATTGATATATGAAGTGACCAAGAGCTTATACACAGAAAACATCTTACAGAAACAATTTGACCTTTATATAGCAGCAGTTGTACTCTCAATTACCAAGTTGTTTAAACTGACGTGCTTCCGAAGATACTTTTGGAATCACCAGATTAACACATTATGACTTTTTATTGTGGGGCTAAGTAAAAGACCTTATATTCGTACCCCTTTGTTACGTGGTTTAATAGAATAGAGCAATACCAATACTCTGAATCCTATTGATAACAAAACATTGAATAGTGTCTGACAAAGAACTGGACTACCGCATTGATATATAAAGTGACCAAGATCTTCCACATAGAACACCTGTTACAGAAACAATAAAAGTTTTATTCAACAGCAGTTGTACTTCCAGTTAACAAGTTGTTTAAACTGGCTGGCTTCTGAAGATGACGAACCTCTTTTGCTATCGTTTTTGCACCAGATTAACACTGTATGACTTTTTATTGTGGGGATATGTAAAAGACCTTATATTCTTACCTCTTTGTTACGTAGCTTAATAGAATTGTGCATTACAAGTACTGTGAATACTACTGACAGCAAAACATTGAACAGTGTATGGCAAGAACTGAACTACTGCACTTATATATATATATGAAGTGAACAAGATCTTACACATAAAACACCTATTACAAAAACAATTCAATATTTATATAACAGTAGGTGTACTCCCAATTACCTCGTTGTTTAATTTGGCTTGTTTCTGCAGATGACGGACTTCTTTTGCTATTGCTTCAAAAATTACAAAAACTAACCCTTTCCCCTTTTGCAGAGTGGTTTAATGTATTCGTGGATCACACGTACTGTGAATAACATTGATAGCATCACATTGAACAGTGTCTGGCAGGACCTGGACTACCACATTTATATATGCCATGTGACTAAGATTTTACTCAAAAAACACCTGTCAAAACTGTACATGAAACTTGAACTGCATCTGTATTTAGTCATTATATTTTTGCATTCATCTTAGTGTTTCTACTATAGCTTTTTTAGTACCCGGAGGAAATTATAACAAGCCTTAAAAAATCATTAAAGCCTTTCTTTATTTTCCCGTAGCTTAATGTAATACGATCTGGGATCGGGTACAAAATTTGCATAATAAATACAATTTTATAAATTGAATGCATTATACATTTACTAAACTAGATAAATGTTTTCTCATATTATTATCATATATTACTAAGTTGAAAGCGGAAAACTCATTAATATTTAAAAACAAAAAATCTCATTATTTTACTGAATTTTTAAAATATGTTTTTCAAAGGTTGTTATATTATATATTTCCTAGAATATTGAAGAACTAGTTTGTATTAAAAATAAATGAATTTTAATTAATAAGTACTTTTATATACATATTACATTTTTTCCATTACTGAATATAAACAATATTAAATTGGCTGTTTGTAAAAGTAGAATTTGAATTCATTAAGTAATGAACATCTAAAAAAAGATTTATTGAAAATGAGGATCTGTAGCACTTTAGATATTTTCATTTTATGGCTATCGATTTCCATGTCTTCTATGTAAAATAGATTTTGTTACTTTCTTACAGAAATGATAAGTTTGTTGTAAATTTATGTTATGGTCTTCTAACACGCAGGCAAAATACACCGTAAATGTACTTCTTTGAGTGAATAAAGCGAGATTCAAATGAATTAAACATTAGTTTATTCAAATAGGTTCCGAGCATGCACTAAAACGGTTCATGTCAATACTTACGTAAGTGCAGAGAGCTATCAACTAAATTTATTATATATATAATTCATACGACACATTTATCATGTTTTCTATGTAATGTGTTTAATTTATTCAACGAAAAAAGTCATTTTGGAGAAGTGTGGTTCATAACCATAATTGCCCTCCCATAATTTATTACATATCAGAATATTAAAACTTTTGCATTCGGTCTACCATTTTAATAACAAGTAAGTTCAAAACAATTTAGAAATAATATTCATTAGAACTATAACGAATTTTTTTCATATTTCGTAAAAATCTATTATATGGTTTATAAAAACAGTAATAGAGAGAGTAATTTTTAAGAATTTTTCATCTTCATTTTTATGTTTAAATAACATATATAATTTTAACACTCTTTTTAAAAGTATTTTAAATTACAGTCCAAGTAAAAAATGTGGTCAAAATATAATAAAGAGATATAAATATATGTAAACAGATAAATAAATTAAGTTAAGATTGTTTACACTGTGTGTGAATGTGTATGTATATATGTATGTATGGGAGTGACACGCTTGTGTGTGAATTACTAAATTCAAGCAATTTTTTCTTCTGAAAGGGGATTATTTTTTATTATATAAATTTATTGTGGACAAAAGTTCTATCACTAGTTTTGCATGTGGAATATGTACATGCAAAACTTGAATTGCATGCGTAGTTACATCATCACTATTGAGATGACTCTGCCTGTAATGTGAAACTTTACACGCACCAGCTTCTTAAATAAAATGGCGAAGCTATTATAAAAATATTCCATAGTTTACCTCTTGAATTTCTCTAAATTACACGTGATGGTCATATGATAGGGTGATTTTCTTCGGTGGGATTCAATCCCACTGCTGGCATGAATGTACGTACACATTCTGAACCAGCTTTAAGCAGTAGTTCTGGATCTCATTATCCTTTATAAAACAAAAAATAAACTGCAGAACCACTATCCAAGCCAAACGAAAATTTTCTATGTTGCATAGAGTATAGTAGTAAAACGTAGACAAATTTACAGTTTTCCGATGTTTATTAATTTAAAACAGTTGCTATTTGTGTTTAGTCTATGCAATCAATATTGAAAATTAAATGGCAATTCACTGTTGCATGGAATAATTTATGTTCTTTGCAATGAACAAGGATATGAACGGAGATAACTCTATCAACTTATCTTATTGTTAATGTGTATTATAAGTTGTATTTTAAAAATTGGAAATCTGTGTATAATTTAGAACTGTAATCAATAGAATTTAACCAATTGGAGTCAGATATTAAAAACTATATTCCTAAATTAATAATAATATATGCACACAATATACCATCAAAATAGAGATAGAACTTTTGAGTGGCATAATTCTCTCAGAAATTATAAGTAAAAGATCACATGATCTATCATTTTATGAACTATTTGTTTTGTGAAAATTATAACGGAAAGAAATGAATACATTAAAAAAACTTAATTCAAGACAAAAATGCCTATGAATGAGAACAATAGGTTCGTCTATTTTACTCTTCACTATACTTCAAAAGAAGTAAATTTTAATCGGAGCTCTTATGCCGAACGATTAGTCTGTATCGAAAATACTACAGGATAATAGCAATATTTGCATAGTAATAACGTATTCTTACTGTATATGTTATGATATGCCTTTATATTAGTCAATGTAATGTTTTCTGACAGGAGAGAAATATCGTCAAAAATAACCCCTCTTGTCGTCATTCTAGTGCTGACAGGCAGCCGTAACATTTTCTTCTGAAATAAAATATCCATACCGTGGATGACAGAAAGTTATGTTATTTCTACTTATTCAAAGATACTATCCACAGAAACATCGAGACAACAAATCTACAGATGAGCTAACACATTGAGCGATCATAATATGGCTTATTATCTATTGCTTATATATACCAATAGTAATAATTGTTATTCTACTAAGTATTTTACTTCTCGCCTGTATGTTTATGGTTGCTTGTTCTACGAATTGGTAATTGCTTTACTGAAGTCGAATACAAGTGTTCTCACCTGTTAAAAAATAATAATGGTACCAGTATAAATACTACATAAATAATTTTAATGACCATTTATTTTTTCAAAACAGAACTCAAACTTTAAATTAAAAACCTGCATGTAACAAAATCCAAAACTTAAAATTAGTGTCCTTCAAAATTTGGCTACCGACTATAAGTCTCAATATCAAAGGTATCACTTATGAGTATCACTTAATCGGAACATCATGCCATTGGTATAACATCACATTTCTAAAATTATATACGAGATATAGCATCATTATATTTTAAATTTATCATACCCATTCTTAGATGTATGATTCTTGATTAAAACAATATGACCTATTTCAAGTGTGGTTTTACATTCACACACATACATACACATGGCTCGAAGAACATTATACGTTTGTTCTAGATGTACGTATTGGACAAGAAGATAAACATATTCAATATGAATGTCGAAAAAAATAAAAATAGTACCTCCGCTAAAGAGTTTTCAATGGCACTATAAACCCTAAATCGGGTGCCATGAGCAAAATATGAACTAAATCATTTTAAAGAACACTGACTACAATGGCTTATGGAGTAAATCTACGGGTTTTTTATGAATGAAATTTTAATTTCACTCACAAATTTGTAGTTTTTTAAAATAAAAGTTTTTTTTCATTTATTGTTCTCAATTTAGTTACAAATGGTGAAAATATGTATTTATATAATTATTACAAAAAATTCATTGTTTCCCAAGATATTTGAAGAGGATGTGTAATTGAATCATATTTAAATTAGGAAGAGGCAATTTAATTGTTATATTTCTCAATCTTTCTACATTAACTCATGATATATTTATATGAGTTTTAATCCGGCTGAATGCAGCATATCAAATGTATAGGAAATTGTCTTATAACACCTTACTTCTTTTCATTCGTTCCATAAATATTATCAAACAGATACCTAAATATAATCCTTCTTTAAAATAAGGATTACATATAATTTTCTATTAGATTTTATCATACCATAACTAAATTTACATGTCTAAGAGATAGAGTACATATAAGAAACATATAAACTATATAAATGTTGTACGTAAGGTATTGATTAACAATAAAATCCAAGAGATACCATTCTTTATGAGCCATCTCTTAGTGATTAGATTGTTTAACAATATAATGGTAGACAACAATGCGTTTTTCTAAATGCACGAGTCACATCTGGTTGCCCACAAACAGTACAAAATTTGTTTGGTTTGTAAATACTTTTTAACACTTACATATTAAAAAATATATTACAAGATATATTAAGGTCTACTACTTGAAGCCGGTGCCTAAGTCAACCCGAATTTTGACAATCGTTCAGTTCACACCATTTAAGACAAGGTAAAAAAGGCAACTATTCTTCATTCATCTCTAATCAGCTACTAATAAACTATGCCCAATTTCTTTAAAGTAATCACGGTTCTTATGCTTTTTTTTAATATTTCGGAAAATAAAAACATTATCATGCTTGTAAAATACTCTATTTTATTCTAAAAATAATAAAAAAAATACCTCAAAAACAAATTTTGCTTATTTTAAACCAAGGAAAATTATATTGGTATCTTACTTTTATAGTTTATTACATAATTACGAAACATTTTGGTGTATACAGCTGTATCAAGATGTATTACATTAATGTATAAAAATCTCCAATGTCTCTCTACAGACTGAGCCAGATTTTTCTAATACATATTTGTACTCGCTCTTCTTTATTTGCTCACACACAGATGAGAGTAACGTTAAAACATAGATCATGATCATTACAAATGTTTCATTTCTGAAAAAAAAAACCTTCCAGGCTGACTTGAAAAATTCATAAATGGGGATAATCGAAAGCTACAAGGGAAAAAAAATCTGAGTTTCTTTGGATACCGTACCTTGCATTTTAGTCACGTAAACTAACTATAGGGATGGGACCCGAAATGATTCCCAGAATAATAAACAATTGCTTATTATATCTGGATTGTCTTTCCTTACAACACAAAGAGAATTAGAGAATTAGTCTTACGAATATATATTTTTCCCGAAGAAACAATACTGGAATCCTATTTTTTTTTTCTTCTTCAATTTATTTTTCTGATTAACGTGTATTGATATATACATATACATATATATATATATATATATATATATATATATATATATATATATATATATATATATATATATATATATATATATATATATATATATATATATATATATATATATATATATATATATATATATATATATATATATATATATATATATATATATATATATATATATATATATATATATATATATATATATATATATATATATATATATATATATATATATATATATATATATATATATATATATATATATATATATATATATATATATACATATATATACATGCATATATATATACATATATATACATACATATAAATATATATAAATATATATATATATATATAAGTGTGTGTGTAATTAAGTAAAATTAAAATTAGAATTTAGTCTATAGAAGACAGATTTGTAGAAGATTGGAGCCATCATATCATCTATGAGATAAAATAATCTATCGCATTTCTACTGTTAAAGAAGAATTCTATTAGTAGCCCTTTGAGATTTATTATCAAACAATGATTTTTATCTATACGAGAAGGTTAAAACGTTTGTGCAATAACAGTATATAAAATGCGATACCAACATGAGTAAAACACAAATTGATACTGAAAGTGTATTGTTGGATAGGTTGAAAAGGGAGAATACAAAGCAATCACACAACATAATGCATGCGAAGTTAGAGACCAGGTCTGTTGAAGAAACTCAAGAAAATTAGATACAAGATATAAATGAGGAAAAACTTACCATTTGATGAATTTTAATTTTAAACTCTTCATTTAAAACTTAAATATCATTAATTGCGAAAATGAAAGTCAGGGTAATTGCTGAACTACGAGGATTATGATGTTAGTCAATATGGAAAGCATGGAACCTAAAATGGTAAAATGCAGCTTCAGCTACCGATGATTCTTTTACACTCCTCTGTCTTTCTCACCTGCTAACTCTGAGGTGACATTAAATAAACCGGCTACTTTTACTGCTTTCGATGTAGGAAAAAGGGGTAAGAAACCCCACCTTCCAACTAGGTCAAAGATGAATGTCGCCTAAATCACTTTCGTCCTTCAGTTATTCTTTCCGCACTGTCGTTAAAGCGTTTTAATGTAAAGCTTTGTACAGGTGCATATCCAAAGTGTATATGTTTCGATAGAACAAATGTCTTTAAATATTTAAAATTTTTATACTAAAAATATTTAGACCTGTTTTTATAGAATATTTTGTCTTATTTTGTGTAAGGAATAATGTAGAACAATTAATACCTTAGGATTTTGAAAGCAGAATTTATCTGACCCACAATCAAATTACTTTAACCATTGAAGCTACATGTAATTTTGTTAGTTCTCGAAACAAACCCCTGTAATTGTTAGTATGCGAAAATATAATTTTATTCATTTTATATTATATTATGTTATATTTATATTTATTATGATATGCATAATAAAATAGATATACATTTAAAATAGATGTATTAACTCACAACTTGAATGTTATTTATATGTAAACTGTGTTTTATAAAATAAATTGATAATACAAAAATCATTTTGATATAAAAAGTTCAAAATCTCACAAAAATTTGAAAGAAAGTAGAAAAAGAATTAAGTTATAATTATTTAATTATTAATATATTCTATTAATAGTCTTATTGATAAAAAAATCCTTCTATAGATAATAGAAATATATACACAGAAAAAATTTATTTCTTCAGTGGGCATTATTAAATGTTACGAAAAGTGATATATCTTTTTTCTCATATCTATCATATGAATTTTTTAATATTTTTATAGCAATTAATTAAAATATATAATTTTATATGAAACGAAACAAGACTTGAATATCTCATAATTTTTTATAACTTGATTAACTATTTAGATACTTGTGACAGGTAAAAACTGATACAATTTCAGCATGCCACGATTTCCTTTCGGATGCATGAGACCTCTTAATCTGATCAGGATTTAATCCTTAAAGTTGCTTTCAATCACGGCCACATATATGCATCTTTAAAGAGAAATTCAAATCCCCAAACTACTTTACTAAAAGACAGCACCCTGCTGGGTCAGCTGTCTCTCGACCATTTAAGAGACGTATTAACATTGTGGAACTGTAATATGAAGTACGAAAAGTTATGAAGTAATAATCAGAGATATTATAATACCCTGGTATCATTACGTATGCCTACTATTAAAAATATTTATACTGAGAAACCAGTTTCAGAAAATAAAATATAAACATGAACCGTTTTACTAAGAAAAAGGAAATATAGAACCATGGTCACATGATAGTGATACCAAGCAACATATCAAAATCATTATGTTATGTTAATGATGACCATCATAGTAATTAAAAATTTTAATTTAGTAGTATTTCTTATTTCAAGTACAAAATAATTCCTTCGGTTTCTAAAAATACAATGAATAATTTTACAGGTTTACTTTGAGATTTGATATATCCTGAAAAGTAATTTAAACATATATAGTTAATTAATACTTCGAATTAAAATAGCTGTAATTTTTTTACTTTATTGGAAAATTGTAGAAAATCTAAACAAATGGGAAAATAATAATAATTAGAATTTTATCTGAGACGATAATTTTAATATACTCCCCTTTCTCACAAACATTAAAAATTGATTTTGCCATTAAAAAATGCAAGCTTAAACATTATTGAAAACTGAATTCAGGAATACGCAGTTAAACTAACTATACAGGAATTTTATATTAAAAGGATCTAAATCAATAAAGTCTCACATTTTGGAATGTCTTTTTAAACTTTTAAGTGTATAAACATATAATTAATATAAATGTTTACGTGTATGAATGTAGGTGATGATGTTTAAATAAACTCAACACAACTTAGCTTTTTAAAGCTAAACTGCAAAATTCAATAATGAACCCAAATAAATAAAAATGAACAACACATATTACTTCACTTTAAAAGGAATATTTTAAAGATTCTTCGGCATGACAGATCTGCATAAACAGAAGAAAAACTAACTGAAGTTTGTAAAGTTAAACTCCTTTAAAATGAGCTTTGCAACAACTCGGGCTGTTAAACGAATATGTTTATCTGCTTTAACAACTCTACAAAACTTGAGATGTGTGAGAGAAACTATTTTCTTACATAAGTTAAAAATCTAGACTGTTAAAGACGTCTGCCATATTTCTGTTGAAATTTGCAATTCCGTACAAAATGTTTCCCTTCGGGATTTTTAAATATTCTGAAACAACAGTATGGTCATTTAATCCAGCTAATTAGGTTTCTTGTTCATTTCATCATTTCTGAAAATATTTATCTGTAACTGTCAGAAAGTTGTGTATGATTTATTATTTCTTTGAGTATCCTGAATATGATGGTTAAAGAGAGGCCTTATACTGGCAAGTGTTGCTTTAAGGACTTTTTGAAGCTGATATGTCATCAACAAGTTTGAAATTTCAAAACTAGAGGAATTATTGGTCAATAAATTATTAATCTGACCCATAATCAAATTAATTTAACCATTGAAGCTACTTGTAATCTTAATACTTTACTAATCTAATACTTTATAAATCCCTATAATTTATCCCTAGTCTGGGTTCCTGGGCACTGCGGTGATTTTGGCAATGAAATTGCTGATAATCTCGCGAAGTACGGTTCAGAGCTGCTCTTCATTTGGCCGGAACCGATACTTGATCTTCCCTACAATGTAGTTAGAAAGACTGTTAAGGATCTCCTAATGGAAGAGACTTATAGGGCTTGGCTTAATTCTGGTAATTAAAGGCAGGCTAAGGAGCTTAACCAGGGGTATCCCTGGCTGAGGGCTAAAGATCTACTTAAGCTCACTAGGAGCTAAGGGTGGCCATTGGTCTATTGACAAGACACTGTTGCCTCAAGAGGCACCTTAACATTATTTGCATCATGGATAGGTGGGGGTGTCACGTGGCGGATGCGAGTTCCTTACATATCTTGTGTGATTTTGATTACTACTCTGCTAAGCATTTTGAATTTCTTTGTTATCACTTCATCGAACCATGGGAATTAGCCAACTTCCCGGTTAAGTTGCTGCTTAGATTTAGCTCAGCTATTAGTCTCTTTCAGATTTAATTGTTAATATTCTTAACTTATTGCTGGGACTCTTTTGTTCCAGTAAATGGGGTTTTTTAGTACAATAGGCCTTCGGTCGCAGTGCTGATGCTCTTATGAGCCGCCCCACCCTAAATCTAAATCTGAATCTAAATCTAAAAAATAGCTTTTATTGAAAAATACAAGAAATCTAATCTGTAATTTGGTTTCTGAAAGATATTATTGGATAGGTTATACCCAGACCTGCCAACTGCTAAGAAAAAAATCATAGTTTCTACTAATTAACAAGTAAATTCAATCCTAAGAATATCGGTCAAAATATACGATTTCTCGTCACAAAATATATACAAGAATAAAAAATTACATCGCATCCGGAAAATCAAAATGAATGAATTTCTTTTCTCAACCAATATAAGGAAATTCATTAAAAAAATTTTCCGATCAGTTTTGCGCAACTACGACGGGATTCCACACTCTCTTGAAGGTAGAAATTTTTGGATTAAAAATTAGATTTTTTTGTCTGATAATATTGGTTATAATGTAATAGTATATTTCTGTGTACTTCACTCAGTATATTTTTGACATTATTGTTTAATTTTTTATTTCTTACTATAAAAATGTTAAAGTGTGAAATAACATTTAAATGCAACTAAAATAGATCTAAATAAAAGGCTTCATCTACCTTGCTATGGGTAGTTTTCAGTTCATAAATGTGTATAAATGCATATGCTATTTTGAAAATGAAATATTGTCTATTTGATATTTTATATGGAATTTTAGATCCTTTAGTAGGATTGATTGTTTTGTTTGAGCAGTAAACATACACAATCATTTAATATGTGCATTGTGTTATGCCCCGAGTATGAGTGTCCAGGATTTATGGTGTAAAACATCGCCATCCAACCTACCTTGCAAATTAGTGTGCTACTATTTTTTATTTCAAAAATTGTCAAATGCTACTATTTTCAATATTCAACAGTTGGCAGGTCTGGTTATATGCGATAGGTTATATTTATTTAAATGTTTGCATTTATTATTATATCATACTGCCTTATACTCCAAATTATGGCTAATTCAAGCAATTATACTTGGCATTTACGTTAGGTTTAGCTATAATATGGAATATCAGCAAAAAAACTTGAGAAAAGCTAAATTTTATTAAATTTCGTGTTTTTCTATAATTTGGAGTTTAAGAAATTAAACATCTAAAGTATATGTTTCCATAAATTTTAATATTAAATATAGCCTGTAGTTTACGAAATACCCTACAGTTAAATGTGTCAACGTCTATATTGTTACTTATATTTAATAAATATATTGCTAGAAAATGTTTTTCGAAACATTATATTACAAAATGACAGAAAATGTATCTCTACCTTATAAACGCTTTTTAAAATCCCATATTAAATCAATACGCTGTAGAAATTCTGAAACATATTGAAAAACTGTTTTAAGGTATTTTCAATTTGTTGTCTATTAAAAAAGGTAACATCTCTAAAGGTAATATGTGAGACTGAAGAAGGATAGAATAGCTTGTTATTATGGTCTGTAATAAAGTTAATGTAAATAATCGTCAGTTATACATCCTAGTTTCAATTTCAACAGATATTAGTTTATATAGTGTTATACGTAAAGAGAAGTATCTTTATGAATTAATATATAATATTCATATGGCTTCATATACTCTATATGGTAAAAGTATGAAAGTAAATGCCAGCTGTTTAAGTGACAAAATTGAGTAAACTTTAAATACGAACCTATATTTCAAATCAACAGTACAGCTATTTTCCTCACTTTCCAAATGGTTAATATTTGCAGCCAGGAGGTCTGGTACAGTCACGCTCCGTCTACAAGACAATGTTTGGTGAAGTAACTTGAATTTGACTCTGAAACAACTATTTGATTATAAATTTTACTTTATTTTATGCCCTAATCTTACTATTGTTACATTTAAATTGTTCTATTTTCTGCCACAAAGGTTATATGCCAACTAATATACAATCTTAAAATTGCATAATAATTGTTACTGTTCCTTACGCCTCTTGGGCAAAACAAAGACTTTAGCCATTGGTTACTCGAGTTAAAGCAAGAGATGAGCCTTTCGGTTTTATGAAGAGCTCTAGGGTGAAAGAATGACTCCGTTCATAATGGGTATTCATAATTTACAAACAGGGATCAAGCAAAAGACCTCCCCCCCTTTTGGCCTGACACCGCAGAGGCATCGTTTGAGAACTTGGAAGACATTCTGACCACGAACATATTTTACGCACCCCGCTCTCTTTAGCAAATACGGTGAATGATAGGCTCGAACCCCGAATGGCAACCCGTCAGTTACGAGACCTCTGCCTTTTCCAACTGAGCTACCATGGTTAGTAGAATAATGTAATTGCTATAGCAATAATATTAAAATTAAATGAGCATCCATTAAAAATAAATTTATACGACTATTCGCCAAATTAAGCAATTACTGATCATACATTCATTACTATCCAAAGTTTATAAACAATAGATTCACCAAATGACTAGGATAGCGATCTTATATTACATGCTTTATGCATTTTTATGTTTTATATTAATTTGTTATGTTTACATTCTTGCTGAACATTATCTTCTAATTTTATGTATTACGTGTCATAACATAATATGACACAGTGTCAGTCTTCATGGTACTTTGAGGAACTTATTAATTATGTAAATAAATGAGATAGCATATTTATATTTGACAAATTATTCAGAAATCCGTCAATAATGTGTTCTCTTTAATGTATGCTTGGAAGGAAATTAACCTTTCATTTTTATTGGAATATGTGTAGTACAGAAATTAAATAGCAAATATAATGGTTAAATAACCACTTGTATAAAGAGAGAATTATAAGCTGGCTTTTAATACGTGTTTAATTTTAATATTTACATAAGCTCCTTTATGTAAACAATAAAGTTATCTTCATGCAAACGTATATAAATATGTTCTCAATTAAAATTTGAACTCAATTATATTCACACCCACCTTTCTTTGTCAATATAAGTAATATTTAAAATCAGGACAAATAGACCTGCCAATAGGAAAAGAATTTAAAACCAAGTGACACATTTCCTCAGTGGAAATAGCAATTCAAATATTTACAGTGGCCTCATACCTGGCAAAATAACCTTTTTCGCGTATGATTTGAAGTTTGATTTTCAGTTGAAAACATTTACCAAAAATTACCTGGGATACAAAATCCATTGTACATACGTTTGAACTCTATTACATGGTGTTTTCAATTTTTCAAAATATGTAAATATAACTGAAAGGAGGAGGTTTAGCGGCAATCCAACATTCTTTTGTGTAAAGCAACAAAGAAAAATGCGAAATCCACTTCCTTGAAGAAAGATTTCGATCATGGTTCCGAAAATGGAAAGAGCTTTGACGGTGATGCATAATATATGAGAAAATGATGTTCTTTAGATAGCTGTAAGTGTGTTTATGATACAATCCTCTGTATTCGTTTCTCCTTTCTTTTCACAAAAGCTGATCTGGGAAACTTTTCAAACTGTTTTGTGTGCACGAAAAATTTAATATTGAGTAAATGTTGTATATATTTTTAAAGTTAAATTCATTTACATTGAACCCCATTATGTCGCTTAATATAATATGATAGTTATAGAAGTAATCATAGTTCTTGGTGAGAATAGAAAATTAATATTTTAACACATTTTAATACAATACTAAATTATATTTTCCATTTCAAATATTATTTTGTTTATATCTTTTGATTTGTTGTAGCCATCATAACCAAATAAAAAATAGTAATAAGTCTTTTGTGGGTATTTCTTTTATTTTAAATTCCGTTAATGTTTTTGTTATTCATATATTTGTATGTTTCTTTATTATACAAAATTGTATTTTAAATGGATTTTGCGGAACTACACTTCTGGGAAGAATCTTTGTTATGCATTAATCACTACTTTCGTTGCCATTTTTTTTCTCTCCTATAATACCATTCGTAGATTTATTGGTGCTTCATGATACTACACAGCATTCGTTGTTTTTGTTTATGTTCCGAAAAGACAAAGGTCAGGATTTTTAGTAGTAAGAACCCAATGCGCAGTCACCAATCACAATAGAGAAAAGGAAGACTTCATTTTTTAGCTCAAGGTATTCAAGAAATTGTTAAGAAATTGCTATTCTAATTATATGTGAGATGTTTAGGATTCAATCTTTTACACCAAATGTACTAAATAAAGTGATTCAATATTGAGTGCATGGAGAAAGAAATCTAGATATTTCTGGAAATTATGTTTTTATTTTGTCCAACGTCAGTTAATGTCAACCACGAATTATTTGTCGTTCTTGATAACCATCTTATTAGTCTGGCTTAATAGACGTTTACTGCTTTCTTCCTGATAATTATTCTTTCTGTTGGCTTTAAACTTGAGCAAACGAACAAAGTGTGGAAGTAATACCACTTCTCTAATTTTTTTCCAACACTATAATTTTAGCCCCTTGCCAGTGATGCCCGAATTCAGTTTGGGGCATATCAAGAGCCAATTTTGGATTTGTTCTATCTAAATAAAAACAAGATAAACTTTTGACGATAATAATTAGCCAGTTTTGGATTTATTCAACCTAAATAACAAAGCAATACTATTTTGATGATAATAAATCACAAAATTAAGTTTTTCTCAAATTTATTCCACTTGGAAGGTTTGAAACTTGTGTATTGATGATGAAAAGACAAGAGTGCCGACCAAAGGTGTGTTGTCGACGGCCCTTTGATTCCAGAGGAGAGAGGATATTGCTACGCATTGTTCATCTTGAGTGAACAGCTACTGTGAACGGAATAACCTCCATCTAAAACATTGGTAACCCAGACAGGGTTTCTCAAGGCACTGTGTAGCGTAGATTGCCATGTATGGGCTTACTTAGCCGGAGGTCGAAGCATGTCTTTTCACTGACGCCATCGCCAGCTGCGTCTATAATGGGTCAGGAAACATCGAAATTAAACATTAGAAGAACAGAAGTTGAACAGTCTGACAAATCACGTTTTCTGGTCGATCACATTAACGGACGTGTACGAATATGCCGATTTCAAAAGGAAAGCCCTGGCATCTAGATGAACAATTTGTCGATAAGCAGGTGGAGAGAGTATTATGGTG
>CM063503.1:35382027-35417027 GCA_032207245.1 Pardosa pseudoannulata
CATGAGAGCATACACAGGTGTATATAATATATAACAGGTGTATATAATATAACACAGGTTTTTATAATATATATTTATATAATGCCAGAACATAACTTTTTAGATCTCTATATTAGTGCCCTGAGACCATGAGAAACTCATTTTCCCTACTCACTTGTTCATGGTTACGGTTTAAGCACGACGTGTGTACCGTGCCTGGAAATAGTTTTATCGATTCTAGAAAATAAAAAAAAAGCTTTTGCTATATCTGTCCGAGTTTCCACTTCTCTACTACATTGTTTTCTGTAAATTTCCGATTCATTACATCTATATATCTAGAAAACTAGAAAATCTTATAAACGACTTCCTTAGGATAGGATATGGAAATAAAATTAATAAACAATCAATCATTTATCATTTATTCTGTATATATCTACATTGTGACTAATATGATATATGTTTTATTACTTTTTCTCTATTTAAAACGTGTGATTACAGATGAAGATATGCAAGCTGCGTCGGATCGTTGACTGGTTTCGCAGATTTTTATAATATTTTATTATAGGTATGAAAAAATTTTGTACAATATGAAATCTAGCAGGTAAAGTCATTAGGATTGGTGATAAAATTATGGACTGATAATTCTTTACTTTTTATTTTAAAATGAGTTTCGCTCTTTTGATTTCTTTTTCGTAGGATTCTACATTGTAATCAATATGCTGAAATTTATATTCTCTCTTTTTTCAGACTATTTAAGATATGCTCCCTGTTTAAAAAATGTGTCGACAGACGAAAGAAAATGCGCAAGTCAATATCGGAAACTTACAAATAATCATGACATGGAAGCAGAGGATGAAAGAGTGATAGATGTCAATGATGGATTAAAGATGCATTGCTGGTGTGTTGGTCGACACATTTATATAGAATATTAAAGAGTGAAATTCATTGATATTTTGAATATGTAATCAAATTATTTCTTTGAAATATGTTGTGAAAATCTTTGTTCTATACGTTTTAGAATACAATATTGCATTTTTCTTTGTCCATATTAAAAAAATAGTATATTCATTTTATTCACATATGTTTAAAATTATTTATATTAAAAATACAGTTATATTTTATTAGATACTTAATGTTTATATTTTTGGTAACTTGATTTTGATTGAAGTTATTTAAAATAATCCTGGATCTCAAGGTAAGTGAACATTTCATTATAAAAATGGGCAAAAATTGGCTCATGGATTCATACGTATCAGGTTTGTATAAAAGCCTTTCTATCGATAATAACAGTATCTCATATCAATAGCTAGTATGATTATCATGAAATAAAGGATGAAAAACTTATATATATATATTATTGCATCCATCAAATTGTAATATACTTTCCAGCAATACTTCTTGTTTTATTTTAAATGATTTTTATTTCAGAAAATCTGGTTAATTTGAAACAAATGTTAGGTAAATTATTATTTTATTACAGGACTATAATTACACTAAAGTACTTAAAACACAATTTTTTAAGTGTGTTGTAACTTTTTATGAAAATCAATCGCAATATCATGAGATTAATCACTTAATCTTAGAAAAACCTTTTAACACATTTTAAAAATGCCATAAAATTAAATTCGCTAATGTTTATTACATCGATTAAATGGCAATATATCTCTATTGATGTATTATTATTTAAATTATGCATCAGTTTTGTTAGAAGGTTGGATGGATTTTCCGAGAACGCTATCTTTAAAAGTATTAACCTAAATTAAAACAATCGGCGTTTAGTAATCGAAACAGTCACAGGGGGAAAGTACTTTCATTTCAGTCATGGGTAAAAGTTAATCTCAGAGAGTGATCAGCTTACATATTTATTTATTCCGTTTCAGTTCTCAGAACATTAAGGTGATTATTAATTATTTCTAGCGTAACAGTATTTAAATTTCTGGTTTGTGGTAGAAATTTAAAGTTTCATATGAGACACTTAATTGAAATGCTTCAAATCAACACGTCCTGTTATCAAATACTCCTTGCATCATAGTTTTATTTCACCTGTATCCATAGTTTCAAGAGAAATTAAAATAGATGTAATGCCTAGTTTTCTTTATTTTATAGTGCTTTCACTGATTTTGTGGAATGCCAGCATGAGCATCTATTGCGGGACTGTGGTCATCACGCTGATCAGTTCTTCCAAAGTCATTTGGATCGAATGTCTGGATCACTTCTTAATGAACACTGTGCTTTGTACACACGTGGTTCAAATGCCTGCTTGTTTAATCAAAATTTAGCTGGAAGTTTGGTATCAAGGAAGTGTGATGCTTATAGAAAACTGTTTACAATTTTTGCTCTAGTTATTGCAATGCTATTCTTTATTCAGCGATGACAATAAAGATGCCTGATATTTTGTACTTTTCTGATTTCCTTTGTTTGAATCTATTCATAATTTTTGTGACATACACTACTGCGTTTTGGGTAGATATATTAATACTGCCTTGAAAATGTTAGCCTAGCATTAAAACTTTTATATTTTTATTTCTTATTTTAAGTCCCATTTTGTAATAAAATATTTTATGCATATTTAAATAAAGAAATATTTACAAAATTCCCACAAAAGGATTTATTTAATAAATAACTTTTAAGCTTTGAAATAATTTTAAACCTTCCATTTCCTTGAAAATAAAGCAACGTGTATTGTATATTTCGGTGAAATGAATTTTATTTATCTTTCAGTTTTGTATGAAAAATTAGATTTATTCAAATACATCAGCAAAATTCAAGGATATAAATATAGCTATTTTACTTTGAAGTTTGCATTTTACGAAAAAAAAAGTAAGGGATTTGAAGGTTGAATTATTCACCTAAAAGATTTCCCCAAAAAATTAAAATGAATTATTTGCATTAGTAAAATTACTTTTTGTAATAAAATAATTTTATACTGCTCAATAAAAACATTCTTTTGTGTGCATATTAAACCTTCCCAATTTACGTTATAAGCCAAGGAAAGTATTTAAATTTATCTATTATTACATCAAGTTTTAAATGTACTTTTATTTTCCTTTGAATTATACTCAATCTCTAACTAAACATTACTTTCGTAGATTCTCTTTTTTTTTAAATAAACACCACAAATCATACTATTTATTTTCAGTGTTTTCTGTTTAATAAATGAAAACTTTAACATCTGACACAACGACAATATTGTTTTTACTGGTATTTGTCAAGCAATCTGTTTAATAAGTTCAAACAAATATGTAATTTAACTGAAATGTTTAGATTATTAGCTTCTACTAGGAATTTATTTTCCTTTCTATGAAATATATGAATAGTATTATACTGACAAGGTTTCATGTTGAAACCACCTTCATTGTGTTCGTTGTCTCACATCACATTTCAGCCATTAATTATATACAGTTAGCCATGCCTTTTCGAAAGAAATGCAAATTACCATTGTCACTCAAGTGGTAATTTCTCGTTTAACTCGGCACTATTGCTTTACATTATTTCTAACATTTATTTAAATGACATTTGTAATATATCAGTACCGAGTCTTTTTACTAAGGTTACGAATGATCATTACTCATTAAAAGATAGATACTAAAGTGTCGTAATTTCGAAATTTAGCTCGTTTAATTTAATTTTATTATAGTTACGTAAAATATAACTATGTAACAAAAAATGACAAAACTGATGATTAAATTAATTTTTACTTGAAAATATTCATGACTTAAGCACTCTTCTACTCCAAGGTAAAATATAAATGTTTCAGAGAATGATAGAAAAGTTGATTTGAAACCACACAAAATATTTTCTAAAGTAGCAGTGTAGATAGATTTTCATGTTTGTAGAAATACTTCACATACTTTCATCAGGTATTTTCATCAGATATGACTAATGAGATGGTACTTTGTGATTATTTATTTAAATCCGTACGATATATTGTATATAATAACCCTAAATATTTAAAAATTATTTTTGAGCTAAATAAAAATCCTTTAATAAAAATTAAAAATGCTTAAGAAAATTCAAATCAAATTTATTAGTATGCCAAACTTTTCGAACGAATATTTAAGTCCAACTTCAGTATGTTTGACAGATTACATATCTGGATAAAAAATCGAAGTCTAAAATTTTCTTTAAAAATTAATATTCGAACTTGAATTTTTAACAAAATAAGTACATAGTCACTTCGAATTTAAAATACTAGTATTTCCTTCATAATATCAAAATTTTACACAGTTATTCAGCTTAGCATTGATTAACAGAGGTGGCGGATGTCCACCTGAGGGATATCGTGTCAAATTCTGTCAAACTGGTTCGTTAGATTGAGAACTGTGAAAAGCCCAATGACCCGCGGCTAACCTATGGTAGAAGGTTGTGTGGCCTGCATGCGGGAAATCGGGAGAAATGCCCAACAGCAAAGTAGGGTTTCCCGGTCACTCAACCTCTCGTTCAGTTTGGCACTGCCAACTCCACTAATTCGGGGACCTCCTTCCAGCATTTATTAATCGAATGTACATCAGGCCACTAGGGGGTGTCTCCGCAGGAGTCCGTCAATGGAAATGCCTCTACTGCATTTGCAGGTGGGTATACATTGGTCCCCCTAAGTTTCCCTCCTGTTAGTGCCCCTTCTGCTTGGGAAGGGAGTGATGTTTCTTTGACAGATGAATTAGCAATTGAGCTTGTTGACAACACAAGAACAGATACACAAACATAAAGATTAAATAATAACATAAAAATAATTTTTTAAACAAGAAGGGATTTACAGTGCAGGATAACAATTTTGTACCTCTCTTTTTGAAAGACCGACAGTCCTGTTTCAGTTACGAATGATGTTTAAAACATAAAGCTTGTCAAAATCTCGAGATGTTTGGGAAGTCCTACATATAATGCACAATAGGAGAGAGATCTGGTGACCTTGCTCGCCAAAGTACAGTTTGGAAAGCACGAAGACAAACAATAGAAACACATGCAGTGTGGGGCTGGACATTATATTGCTGAAATATAAGCCCTTGACGGCATAACATGAAAGACAACACAACAGGCGAAGAACTTCGACATAGTACGTTGCTGCAACGGTGCCACGGATGACAATCAAAAGGGTCCTACAATGAAATTAAATGGTTGTCAGCCTGTACGCAGGAAGACAGTCATGTTGGTATCTCGCCTCTGTCCGGGGCGTCTCCAGACATACCTTCGATTATTATCGAGGCTCAGCTCAAAGCAGGACTCATCACTGAAAACTATTCTACTCTAGTCAGTGAAATTCCAGTTTGAATGATCCCGATACCACTGCAAACGGGTTTGTCGTTGTACAAAGGTCGATGGTAGTCAGCTCAAGTGGCACCATGACCCCATCTTCTTTTCTGTGAGCCGCCTATGAATAGTCATTGTGGTCACTGAAGCACTAGTTCCACTTACGATCGATGATAACGGTATATCTGGGACCATGACTGCCTCTCTGATGATTGCTCGTTCCTCACGTTCTGTCTTTTTTCTAGGCCAACCGCTTCCTTCTTGACGCTGTATTCTCTCATGGTTTACCCATTCCTGTCAACATCCTTTAATAGTTGCATCGATCCTGTCGATTAGACCAACTACACGTTCTCTCTCAAATGCTAAAATCTGAGAATATTAGTCGGGCACCTGTATGCGAGGTATAGTTAATGTCTACGTGAGTACAAAGAATGAAATTAGCAAAGAATTTATGACCTGAAAATACAATTTTTTATTTTTAATGAAAAAATCTTAAAAATTCCTATAAGTTGCTAAACATTTTCTCAATAAATGCAAAGACACTACACCTGTACAACAAACAACATAAGACGTATAATGCCACTCGGTTCGTTAATAACAAAATATTAGAAATTTATTGTGAAATATTGTTGGTTTTGGGTGGGGTTATTTTTTCCAACGAAACCAGCATGCATATCAATTATGTATTTTGTATTACATCTCCAATCTCCTATTATTTCTATTAGTTTTTTGGTCTAAGTAAATAATTTCATTTTTAAAAAAATAAATCTTCTCTAAAAAACAACATTTTTTTCAATAATTAGCTACAATTTCAAAACATAAATACATTAATCACTTGAACAAAAAATTATCAATAAAAAAACTCCTCTATTGAAAAAACTCTTACAAAAATTGACTAAAGTATTTTTACAATTATATTAAATTTTTATAAAATGAAAGCAAAACGTTTCGAAAAAATATCTAATTACTGCCATTTATTACTTAGAAAAAAATTATAAAAAAAAAATCTTTTCAAATAATATATCAATATACATTATGTAATAAAATAACATAGTACAACCTTGAAATTATCAAGGAAAGATAAAGTAATAATAATTTATTCAAAATTGTAAAAAAACATATATAAGTAAAAATGTATTATAATTGCTCACACTTGTTAAATTCCTTTAATACATTTGAAATAATTATAAATACTTGCTCTATAAATAATCCCGAATAATGATGTACTTTTTAGCTATAAAGGTTCTATTTACATATATAAAGTTACTTAAGTAAAAAGAGTTACATTAATCAATATATAGTTTTGGGTATAAAGAGCGATTTTTAATGATTTACTCAAATTTTCTAGAGTGTGACAAGTAAGATCATATATTTTCTAATACAGAAGCTTTACGTCAAAGACATTTAATGTATAACCCTTTTGAATGAATCTGGATGCATATATTTGTCATGTTAGAGAACAAAGGAAAATTGCTGACGCGTCTTTCAAGTAAAATGCCAATTTCTAGTCAAGATGATTTATTTTCTATTTACACTGTTATCATGATATCATTTGTTTATGTTCTTGGTTAAATTTCTATTGCACTCTTTTAAACTCAAATAGTATTAACATTTAATTTTTACTTTCTTGTAAGCAAATCCTAAAAAAGAAAGGCTAAGGTATTCAAAAAAGAAATACATTGAAAATTTAATGAAAATAGATCATCAGTTCTCACAGTATTTTGAAAAATAGATCATTTTAGGAATCATGTCTGTGTGTGATGGCTTGTACGTGCATATCTGTCTGTTTCTCCGCTTTGTGTGTGAACACTATAATTCAGCAATACAATGAACCTGTAACTGGTTGTATTTTTGACTTTCGTGTAGGAGGAAATTACACACATATTTTGAACAAAACTAGCAGATATGTTTCAATTTTTTTTTTCAAATTCTTCAATCAGATGAACATTTATAGCAATTTCGGTTACTTCAGGCGTTATTACACGAGACAAACGTACTGACAACTGTTTCGCTCAACTGTTTCATGTTGCAATCGACTGAAAATACACTATCATTCGTAGATTTTCATGAATGTAACATTCATGCTAGACAATTATCTATAGCTATTTCTTCTCATGTGATACGGGCCATACATGTAAATTAAGTAGGTTAATTTAAAAATTTTAAGTTTATTTCATGCTTATTTGAGGACATTATACTTAATCCAATAAATATTTTTCCCAAGATAAACTAATCTTAAACTTTTAGAAGTCTAAGAAGCCTAGAAATAAATTTCTAATTTCATATTAATTTTTGTCCCATATTAGGGCTTTATCACCCTAGTACATTTGCTCTGACAACAATTTCACGCGACTATTTTGATCTACAGTTGAGTAAAATGCACTCGATACTGGGCCGTTCTTCAAATTCAACAATTCCATCTCAGTATGGAGAAAGTCGAATTAGTCAAACCTAATCAACCAATCAGAGACAAGAATCGTGAGATACAGATTTCAAAATGATCACTGTATCATGTATGATACTGTTTTTCACTGAGTCGGAGATAATTTTTATTGCAGACGTGGTGAAAAAGTAACATATGGAATATGAGAGACCCAAATATTGAGTTGATACATAATATTCCCGTAGATAAGAAGACCGAAAATGCCAGTCCCCTTCCCCCTTTCTTTTCTTCAGGTAGTATTTCTATAACCGACAACGCCAGTATTGCAATTCACACCAATGAGGCAAGGTCAATTTGAATCGACTACTTTGACAGAATAGTAATCCAGTACCCTGCAAAATTAGTGAAGTGTCAGCGCGAAGTACTTTTCTTTACATTTTAGAGCGCATAACATATTTGAATGTCAACTAAGATTTTGTAAACATTGCAATGGAAGATTAATCATAGAAAATTTTGAAATTATAGAACAACGCTTAGATTTCCATTTGTCTGCAGCACGTAACAATCACGCGCAACAGTTTTCAATATCACCAGCTCGCGTGATAAGACCTTTAAATAAGATTAGATTAGATAAGATTTCCTTTTGAAGTTCATTTTAGGAAAAAAGAAGTTTAATTTTTATCTTTAATGAAATCTATTATACCTTTAAGCCAAATACACTGATTCATTTTTGATTTAATTGTCAATAACATTAGGTAGTAAGAGTTTGAAATATTAATTTCTCAGATTTTTTGGAGTAGGAGCACCAAAACTAAATATAGTCATGGTGTTTGAGTTTCATATGTTGTTCAGGTTTCATATATCATCGGTGTTGCATAATATATAATATGCTGCTTATATAAGACATATAATGATGTAATTAATACAGTTGAAAATATAAAAGAGACATTTTTGCACAATACACTATAAAGATACAGAACGTTTAAATGATATAAAAACATAGAAAAGTAAATAAATTATACTTTAATAACATTCATATTTAAGATCAATTTCCAACTGTACATTCCTGGCAAATTATTACTGCATATTCAAAACAAAAGTATACATTATGCAAGAATTTTGTTTGAATAAGCATTTCTTGTTTGTTTGGTATTTACCACGTCTTTTCCATTTATCTGAGGTTTTTGGACTCATATGTATACTGTCTTCTTTTTTGAAGTTTCTTATGAAAATCATTTAATTATTCATTTCTGTCACTGCTTAGAATATTATATACTAATTCCAGAACTTCCTTAATTGTTTAAATCTAATGGACCGTTAGCAATCCTCATGTGTAAAAAACAAATCGAAAACTGATAGGAAGTCGCAATACTACAGTAACGCTTCAAGAAACGAACATTATCAGGTTCTTGTGTCAGATCAAAATTCTAAAAAGGGAACTCCTTAACTGTTCTGGTTTATTGGATTATAGAGAAGCAGGTTACCAGATTAGTAGATAATGGTACTGTCAAGGTTCAGGTAGTCATTCGAGAGATGGTGTGTTAATATAATAATTTTTTAGTAATAATGTTGTTGTTGTAGTTAATGCAACTTGGATGAACCAAGCATGTGGGCCAGAAACCACATGAATTATGTCGAAGGAGTGTGCCTTTTGTTTGACGAGCACCGCTTGCTCGGAAGAAAGTCGAATAATTATGTATTACAATGTAAATTGTTAATACAGTACTTGTAAAAGTTTTATACATTTTCAAAAGGGCATGCCTCTAAAATTAATGCATTTACAAACATAAAATTAACCTCAAATTCGTTGAGTTTTCTTCAGTCTAGAAGAGTCCTATATCACTTGGGTCACACGAGACTAGTCCATTGTGTAGTTTAACACGTTCCACATATTTAAAGCATATTAATAGTCAGAGTTTCAGCATTCACCTGTTACTTAAGTTCTTATATTGATTTTGGTAGTGGTGATACATAAATAAGATACTCAAAGTGCCCGTAAAACTTTCACTAAGCCTTAAATAAGATGAACTGAACGGCAAAGGAATGTAGCGAAGTCATTCTCATCAACACCCTCATTTCAACGATGTGGAAGTTTATTACAACGAATTCGAATGTTCCAATAATGTTACTTCATGCACACAATATAAAATGATTAACTGTATGGTCGTATTCATTATCATACTTTAACATGTAAGTGTTAATTAATGATCCCTATGACTAGTGGAGAATGTGCAGATTTGTTGTTGTTGGTGCCTATGCTACTTGGTCTAACCAAGCACTATTCAGCCGGAGGCTACTCGTATTATGATAAGGCTGTACGCCTTTCGTTTTGAAGAGCACCTCAATGGTGAAAGTAAGATTTAAGCTCAAGTAGGTATTCGTAATTTTGAAGCAGTGACCAAGCAGAAGACCAATAGGCTTGGCCTGCACCCCGAGAGGCATTGATTGCGAACTTAGAGGACATTGTGACCACGAACATATTTTACGTGCCCCAGTCACCTTTAACAAACAATGCAGATTTGTTGTGTTACACTGTAAACATTTCAACTGATTTACTATAAATCAAGCTGATTTCGGATAAATTATTTAATTGGTTTAAAAGTTAAACTGAACCGCGGTAGCTCAGTCGGCAAAGGCAACGATCTCGTAACTGAGAGGTTGCGGGTTCGGAACCCGAGCCGGCTTAGATCCGCCGTATTAGCTAAAGGTGACTAGGACAAGTAAAATATGTTCGTGGTCACAATGTCCTCCATGTTCTCAATCAATACCTCTGGGACTGGAAGTCCAAGTCTATGTGTCTTCTGCTTGGTCCCTGCTTCAAAATTATGAGGACCCATCCAGCATAAGTCGTACTTTCACCCTTGAAGTGCTCGTTGAAATGAAAGGAGTACCCCTGCTCATTAAATCGAGTAGCCTCCGGCTCATATTGTGCTTGGTTTGATTAAGTGGCATAAGACAACAACGACAACAACAAAAGTTAAATTATCAAACAAGAGATTCGAATAATATTCAATGGGAAAAAAAATCATAAACTGGAACTGCTACTTTATAAACACGAACATGTTGTACATGCTTGTGACAAGGCATTTATGCATACTGCATGAATATATACCGTTTTGGAAATGAAACTTTTATTGTAAATTTGTATAATTATAAACTTTATTATCTAAGCAAACTATCTGTTTGTTTAACTTTCAGCCAATATTCCCAACAATCAAGCCTAATATGAAGCTTGTATAATTTTGTTTAGAACCGCGCAGAATGAATGGCGATTTCTTCGTAGTGTATAATATTATTTTAAATATAAGAATTCTCCAAATTACACTGGTATTCATATAAGGGATTAATGCGATTGTTTGCCACAGGCAAAAGAGATTTTAGACACTTTCAGGAATTTTTATTAATTATATATTGTTGTGTAACATCTTGTCACAAACATTATTAATCTCACGTTGTAAAAGATGTGTTTATGCGAGTTTATGCGATCGGCAGAAGTACATTAAATGCAAAGAATAAAGGTTATTTTAGATTCAGGAGTTTTGATTAGTAGTACTTTATTGCATTAAACATTGGCATAAATTGTTTCGATCTTCTGTTATTAGTTCTATTTTTATGATCGCATCCGGGACAGTTGTACCTGAATCATCACGAGAAACCGTTTCTCTTTCTATGGTTTTAGGGTACTTTTATAGATTTTATTAATAAAATTATTCGATTATTATTATATTGAATAATTTTATTTCACAAACGTTTTAGATCTTTCGTTGTAAGTGCCGTAATTTCGTGCAATTCTTTGGGAGAAATATAGGTGCTTAAAACGTCCCAAATAAGCTGTTTTTCTATCAATTTAATGGAATTTTATTCATAATACATTTTACGCAAGGAAGAATATAACATTTTTAAATCATTATTATATCAAATAGATCAGTCATGCATAAATGTTTGTATACTAAAACTAAAAAAAATTTTTTTGAATTGTAGTTTTAGGTCGCTTGCAGATAGTTTTCATTTTTTTATCTGCTTGGCAGCGTCAGTGGCCTAGCTGGCAACTCTGAAGGAAAAAGTGTTTTGGGATTTATAGATTCCTAGTTGTGAATATATTATTTATATTCAACTTACATTACGTTAAGATGTGATATTCCAAATGTTAACAGCATTCAATTATAGCAAAACCACTTTAAAACAAACAGTTATCTGTAAAGATAAAAGTTGTGACGTCCAAAAAGTTTGATGGATTGGATCTAAATCGTGTGATATATAAGGCTAGCTTTAAACATTTATACAGTAAAGTAGAAATCTTACGGGTTCTACTATCATGTATATTTTCATTATTACTTACACTGAAGGCAGAGTTAAACAGGTTTAAACTGCTATACTTTTTTTTATATAATCATTGTATTTCGTTATATAACACATGAAACAAAAGTTTCGAATTTTCCGTCATCCATATTTCCATTAGAAACAAGAGGTTCCTAAAATGTCACAGGAAAAGCTTATTTTAGATGTTTTAAAAAATTGTTGCACTCACTCATGTGAAAACTATCGCATGTAGTGACTCTACCACTGATTTCTTCCCCATCTGAATGTTGCGTAAAATATAGTTTCGAAACTTATTCTTTCTTATAAAACTTTATAAAACTTCTATTTAACTGCACTTTAAAGTCAACAAATATTTTCTATATTCAGTTTATGCAAAATAATATATAAAAAAGGCAATATAATACATATTACGAAAATTTTTACATTATGCACATTTTATCTTTGCTACTACATCGAAAACAGCTTCTAAATTCCGTATAAAATTACATTTATATTAAGCTCTCAAAAATATCTTGCAATCTAAATTTTATAAAACAAACGAAGTTCAGCTTTTCTGAAGTTCTCTTTAAAATATTATAAACGCATAAAAAGTAATTCCTAAATCATGACTCATTATCAAAAGAAATGCAAAAACTCAATCCCCCTATCCAGGTTTAGCTTTCTTTATAAAGTAACAAATTCTAAATGCTGTAATATGTTTTTAGATTGGAAATCAAATTGAAATTTTATACGAAAATCTGTAGATTATAGGAAATACACTGGGCCATTATCGTAACTCCAATAAAGTTTTTTTATTAAATAAAAAGAAATTTAGAATAAATTTTAGAGAAAAGTAGCATTATAAAATAAAACCTAATCAAAACATACGTAAAATATATACAGACTGGAGTTTCTTTGATATATGTATATATAATTGTGCATCCTTCATGTAATCAAAATTTACATCAGAGGATCAATTTCTGCTTCGTATAAATGAATAGTATAAATAGCTGAATATTATTGATTAGATCAAATACATTAGTGGATGAACATTCTTAGAGTTTTGACGGAGTAGTCGAGATGCTTCATTTTCGCTATATATTTCTAACAAGGAGAATCAAATAACATATAAAGTGAAACATTTCCTAACTCTTGGGTTTTTCTAAAGAATCAGTTATTGAAAATTTTTTATCATCTATTTCTGCTCTCGGCATATTTTATCCTAGGCTCAGGACTTTTTCAGGGTTTATCAGCAGAACAAATCCATTGAAAATGGCGAATGAGAACAATTTCAATGCAAAATTTTACATTTTACTGATATGCAATTTTCTGCTGTGATGAAAAAAATATGTTTCAAGTGAAACATTTTAAAACTTTGCAACACTTAAGGATAGAAATTGTTAGAGATTTTTGCGTCAATGAAACTATTATCCTCTCTACTGTTTCTCTTTGTATGGGGTTTCATTATTTATATTAGTTCTTGTCTTGCCAACTAGCTTTAACAAAAGTAAGTTTCTCATCGTTTTTTTAAAATCGGGATTTTTTAAGAAAGTAAAATTCTTTCATCAAATAATTTATTTGAAAATGGTTGTTGAAGTTCTAGGTTCATGTATTTAAGACTGAGATTTGTTTCTTTACATTATTATTCTGATCAATTTGTATCATAAGAAAATAAATGCAATTGGAAGTATTAATCTGAAGCATTTTAATACGAAATCTGCATATCAATCGCTTGTAAAACACCTGATATTATACATTTTTACGCTATAGAGTTTCAGAAAATCCACATTAAAAAATAATTTTTAAACAACAATATTGTATGATATTATAAGACGCACATGACAATCTAGGTACGGTACTTATTGTCTAGGTTACAATACTTTACTTTTTAGTTAATGTATTTCAAATATAATAGATTTAGTACGCCTATTTTCATTTAATTTTCTTTCATATATTTTGGATTTTTTTCAAATTTTTCAAAACATAAATACAGTATTTCGATAAATGATATTTCACGAAGCAGCTGACAAACAGTGTATTGGTTAGTGTAAGCTTAGGTGTATTTGTGTTGTTCCTTCATAAAGAGTAAGATATTTTTTTTCTAAACCGTCGGTGGTAAACAGCCTTTCCTAAGGATTAGGTTTTGAGATGTTTACCACGAAACAGTTTACTCCATAACAGTAAAACAAACAAACAAACAAAAGAAAAGAAAAAAGAGAAAGAATATAGTCATGAGTTATCATTTAAAAATGTCCATAGTTTAAATAATTAAAACGAAACCCTGGAAGAAGGTAGTATTATGGTTGCCGTTAATGTTAAAGTAAAAGTAAAAGGTTAAAACTAGTAAAAAAAGGTTTAAAAAGAAAACCAAAACTAAAACGAAGCCTTAAGTTAGGTGGTGTTAATTGGGTTCCAAGGTAATATTATGAACAAGTTGCTTTTACATAAGTAAACTTGGAGAGAGGGGGTGTCTTCAAGCATGGGTCCAGCCCCTGAAGTGATATGAAACAAACACTTGACTGTAGAGATATTTGAATTTTTGCTATTATGTACTAATGAGTTTACAAACATCTTGAAGAACATATGCATTTAAAAGCAACAAAAGAAAGGAACATAAATTGACAACAAAATGAAAACTTTGCTGCCATGAGAAATCATTTATAGAAAGTCAATCTATTATTACTTGAGCTTTAAAAACTAAATTAATATTTAGCAATTTCATAAAAAGTATTTACAGTACAAAAAAAAAAAAGACTTGATCATTTAGCTGGTGCAAGTGATTAGTTAACAGTTTTCAATCACCCAGGAGATTAGTTTCTGTGCCTTACTGCGAAGGACTTTTTTTTGTATGTAAAATCTGGAACCACTTCGATTCCGCTTCTATCGGAGGCTCTTTAAGATGAAAATCCTTTGTTAGATTACAAGAGAAAAGATAGTGCAAAGAGTTTCCTTCCTGACCATATACAGTTTGGAGACCCAGTGGCCAAACGAAAACGAGAGAGATATTGAATGAAGGGTTCATGACCCGTTAGAAGCGCATTTCATTGTAGTGAAGTAGATAAGCGGGCTGGGTCGACCTTCTTAAGAAAATGATATAGAGTGCTGCCAGTGTGAATAGAGTCCCAATAGCACTGTCAATCCTCTAACAGTTTAGAATACAGAATATTTCTAATATGTCTGGTGGTTACTGGTGTGTTAATTTCAGGTGGTCTTAAGGACGCACTTTTCTCAAGTTTGTCCGCTATCTCGTTACCCTCATGGCCTACATGTGCTTTAATCCATTTCAATTCAAGTTTTGTGTTTAGATTTGGCAAGTAAGTAGAGGGATTTTTGGATATTCTGCACTTGGGAGTTGACTTCGTTAATTTTTTTTTTATTGCAAGTAGGCTTACCTTACTGTCCGAAAGAATTGAAACACTAGTCTCAGGACGCTTTGCCAGAAGCCAATTTAATGCCTCCTGGAATGCGTAAGTTCCGCTTGGAATACCGAACCATGGCTGTTTAGAGATACGGACCAGGAGGTCTGTAATTTTGAGTTCTCCAAAATTGCATAAGCAGCTCCAACTCCGTTATCTAGTTTAGAGTCATCCGTGAAGATGTTAATATGGGAGCGGGTTGGTAATTTTCCCGACGTCGAGATATTGAAGTTCCTGTCTGCCGGATGAGGATGCATGATAGGTTACTTCCTGACCACTCCGAAATGTCTTAGAGCTTCCTCTGGAACAGGCGAATTGAGACGGAGAATTTTCGTTTGGAGTGAGGTTTACTTACATGCCTTGTGCTTCCACAATAAAAAGGGTAACCAAATTTCAGCTTCGTTTCTTTTTGAATGCTATTTATAAAACCAACTGCTCCGCATTATAAGAACTATATTTCATGAAATAATGCAAATAGCTCTTTTTATTGAAGATAATTTCAATAAACTATTTAAATTCCGTCACCATTATGAGGTGAATTATTTCAGTCATTCGTGGTATAGTAAAAGTTATTTTGTTTAAATACTGAAAACTCTAAACCATATCTATCTTTTCCTATCTCTTAAACAGTCTCTCGTTGATAGATTACTCGACATATTTCCATTGTTTTCTTCCATCTCTCCATCTCTAAAATCTGTATTGAGAAGATTCATGGTAATTTATATTATATGTAATTGATACACACTTTCAGATGCTAAGATCCTTTAACTATTTTCCAGAAAATCATTACTTTTGGAAGATCAAATGGGTTTTTGTGACCTCGGCGTGACTACTAAGTCATTCAGATTTTGCACCTAGTATACTAAATGCAGTCTTATTTGTACGTTAGTATTTACATATGCTTTTGCATTATAAAGTTTCATATTTTCAAGAAGGCCTTAACCTCTGATAAAACTAAAAATATTGATTATGATAAGTTGAATGGTTAAGTTAGTTTACGAGAAATAAACAACAGAGATTTTTTTAAATAAACAATAATAAAATTAGAATTTTAAGAGGATGTCATATATATATATATATATATATATATATATATATATATATATATATATATATATATATATATATATATATATATATATGTATATATATATATATGTATGTATGTATGTATGTATGTATGTATCTATGCATATGCATATTTGTGTACGTGTATTTGTGCAGAGTTTGGGGAAAAATGATTAAATTTAAATGTTCACTTTAATTAAGTCTGTAGGTTTCGCTTTTTTCTTCGCTCATTGATGCCAACTGTACAATTTCCTCAATGCGTCGCTAGTATCAGAAAAAAAGTGCTGTATGTGTTGGGAGCGTTATGCCTAAGACTATTGGAACATGGCAAATTATTGGTGCTTCTATGTGGGATGCTTCCGATTAATAACCAATTAATATCTCACATACCAAAGATAGAAAGTAAGAGACGTGTTGGTGTTTCAAAAGAAACTGATTTATACTGCATATAAGAAATACAGATAGAACACCATCCGTTAGCTTATAGTACAGACGAAACTTTTCGTTGAAAAATACCTGGTCACAATTGGGCTTACAAACGTTGTCAACACTTAAGTAATGAAAGGAAAAAGCAGGGGTTTCCAAGGTGACGAGCAATTACAAACTTACTCATTGAACAGGAAATTACTTCTAACAAGAAAACGTTGTACTAAAGCTACAAACCATGTACTATAAAACAATAGAAGACATTCCTTGGGTTGAATGAGTTTTCTTTCACATATTTTATAACATTTGGTGTTTTCTTCTGCAGACGACTATCGAAACGTATGATGCAAATTAATAGCTGTATACAGTAAAGGCAGTGATCTGGTCTTTTTGGGATAATATTTCCTTTTTTTTTTGGACATCATAATTACTCTATAAGGTCACATTACTATCAATGTTTATTTGACCTTTTAGCCAACCATATCCATGCTTTTTTGTCTTATACTGATTCTGTGTTCCAAGACGATAAAACCCAGTTAGCACTTATTATATTGTCGAAGACCGACTTTGTGAAGATGATAATGAACATCTTCCCTGGTTAGAATAATTATCAGCTTGCAACATTATTAAACCTTCAAAAGCTACTCTGGGCAATAAAGTTTGTCTTGATTAGCCTCCATCATCATTTCTTCTCAGTATTTTGTATAAAGAAGGACATAAGTTTTCGTATAAAACCATTGTGTTTATCCATTCCGAGAAAACTGCATGGTTTTGAATACGAGTGTTTTTCCTACACCGTAATCTGTATGCTAACAGGCCTTTCAGTTGTGTTCATATTTTTGTCGAATTTCTCGATGTGTGTGTGTATCTATATTATAGTTTTTATGAATGTGTACGGAGAAAATTTCTTTCCTTTTTCAATGCTAAACTCATGACAATTAAAATATGAATTTTGTAAAACATTCTATTAAAAAACATGCCTTAAAGTTTACTCCAAACGTCTATTATTACAATTTCTTTGAATAGTTTTGCATTGTTTCATATCATTTACATTCAACCATATTTTTTTAAAATAAACTTATCAGAATCCAATTTAGAAATAAATCCTAAATCTCAGTTTATTTAACTGATCAATATTGTGATGGATTTTTTATAATTATTGAAATGGTATTTTATCAAAATAATAACGCAAATGTGTGAATCTGAAAGATGGTTTTAAAATTTCCAAATAGCTGGGTATCTTTTTGAAAATCAAATCGACTTCCACGGAAACTTTTAAAGTATTATCAATTGCGATATTTTCAAGGAAATGTTACATAAAAAAATTGCGCAGTGTGTAGACTATTGTATCTTTATGCAGTCGTTGAAGTTCCGAAAACATCTCTCCACAAATACTTCTGAACAAAAATATATAAAAGTGCTACACAAAACTAGGCAAATGCAGTCCTTTATAGCAGTTGCGACTGACACTTCTGAATAAAAAGGAGTCTAGGCACGTCAACAGTTGTAAGAAGTGTATTCGAACGTAAAAATTGAAAATTCTTTAAATTAAGATTATAAAATTCTTCTTTAGCATTTTCAAAAATAAATTTCGGGATGAAGTTTTAGATCGAAAATCTATTTTATGGTGTTATTAAAAATTAAATATTATAGATGAATTATAAAATTGTTTTATTCATTTAATCCGTCTAACAAAGCATGGGATATAGTTCAGATGTTGGAAAATTCATAACGTAGCATTTATGTATAATAATAAGCAATACATTAAATTATTAAAATAAACATTAATTCATCATTTGAGACTATGCCATTGTACTTTTAACTATGAAGTAGATAGGAATTAAAAGATAGTTTTATGACGGTATGAAATATCAGTTACAACCAAGGGCACTTGTGTTCTGACCCAAACATGGGAAATGCTATATCACTAAGATTTATTTACTATATTATCTTATGTACACTATATCCTTAATTGTTGAATATAAATTCTTAAATAACATTATTGTACTTTTGTTTTCAAAACCCAATAACATTAAAGTTGTCATATGAGATTAAATAATCAACATAAAACAGAAACAAGAAACAGCCTCATATCCTCAGCTACATCCAGCTAGATTTTTGATTACAAAATACATGTAGGGACGATAAATGAAACTTCTTCACCACCAAACTTCTGCCTCGGGTCTATGCTCGTCGTAAACGGAAGGGTTAAATGAAACTAATATTACTTTCTTCAGAAATACAAAGAATTACTATCGTCTAGCTGGCACCGTTGCAGCAAAATGATTTGACAACTTTTTTTTCTATAATTTTAAAAGGTACGTTACGTTGTTTTATTTTCACGTTTTATTTTTACGTTATTTACGTTATTTACCATTACGTTATTTTCGGATCATCCAAATATTTCTTGTTTTAATCTTACTATATTTTACAATTATCAGGTAGATAAACATCCATTGCTTTACTTATGTAGTAAGGCAAAATATACTTACTTTTTTACTTATACCCACAATCAATCCTGCAGTATTTGTAAAGAGTGATGGCCACATTAGAAGGAAAAATCCTTAACTGCTGCCAATATATCAATTATATTTACAATATTTCACAATATAAATAAATTTACACTAAAGTAGTGTTTACAATATAGTTACAATTACAAAATATATAACATGTAGAGCGCAATTACATTTTCAATATATTAACAACAAAATTACAATTACAATATAACTGACATTGACAATTTAAATACATTTTCAATACATTAACATCATAATTACTTTTACTATACATATCCTTACAATATAATCAATATAAATAATCAATATAATAACATTATGTAATTGCATGCTCCTGTACCAGGAATTTAAAAAAGATGATTTTAATTTTTAATAACTTGATTACATGTAATCTCAAATGTAAAAGAAAAATTTGTAATACATTTATCATTTACATAAAACCCTTTATAATAGAAACACGGATAATTAACAAACAAATTTATTTTAATAATTATTGTTAGAGGGAACATATAAAACAAATTTAGCTTTCCGAATGACAAAATAGCTGTGACAAAGTAAATAGCTGATTCGGAACCACCTCTTCAGATGCCGAAATTTGTGTCTTTTTTGACAATGAATTTGTTTTTATACTTTTACTAGCTGATTTGCGATTACCATTTGGTCTAAATAACTCAGGACTTTCCAAATTAAATGGCATGTTTCATTTCAAAATTCCTCTAAGATTTTTGTTTGTTGCAATTCATCAATAAAAAAATATTTCGATATATGTAACAGTGTTACATTACAACGCCGTCGCTGCCAGTACGGAGAGACTGACCGAAGAGATTCACCCTCACCTTCGATCCGTATGGACAGGTGGGATTTTCTATCTCCTATTCCTCCATGAAAGGCAGTTAAACTAGTTGGAGTAACCCTCAAAGTTAGTAGGGAGGAATGATCTTTAACTTAAGCTCTCTTTCAACAGTTTATTCGGTTAAATGCTCTTAATTTTGACTGACTTCTTAAACCTAGTAGTTCAGCAACCACGCTAATTTGCAAATTCAGAAATAATGATGCTTCAATTTTAAATGAAGAGTTTAAAATAGGGTATCATGAAATGGTAAGTCTTCGCTCTTTTATATATACTGTCTAATATTCTTAAATTTCTCTACAGACCTGGTTATTAGTTTCGTATGTGCTATGTTGTGTGATTCCGTTTTATTCTCATTTTTAACCTCTCCCACAATATGGCATAAGAATAATAAAGCAACAGATCTACGAAAATGAAAACATTGAAGTTGGTGGTCCGGGAAGCCAAAAACACTGTGTAACAACAAGAATGTATACAAATTTAATTACTATTAGTTCAGTAAATTTTTCGGTTATAACTGACAAAAATAAAACATCGTTTTTCTTTATATAATAGTATATACGAATGGACATTTTAGAAATTTTAAATATAACTTCATTTTATAAACGTGTTTAATAGTTTTTTCCCCAAAATCTCGAACGAACAAAAAAAAATATTTCTCAGTAACTATAAAAGAAAACTTCATAGTAAAACGTAATAGGTAAGTAATTGGTATAGCAGAAACAATTTAACTGTTATAAAAATATTAATTTGAAAGCAAGGACTTAACAAATGAAACCGCGATTTTGCCACATTCTTCTTGAAATGAAAAAATAAATATTTTTTCAAAGCTAGAGCTTTATTGAAAATATTTTTAAATGTTCAATCAAAACTTTTTGTATTATGATGAATTGAAAAAAGCTGTTATCTTCAAGATTTTATGTCTTGAAAGGTACTATGTCCCCATAGCATTTTAAGATTAATAATTTATGGAAGCATATACACTTTTAGTATGGGCAGTCCTTTATACAATTTGAGTCCGTTAAATTGTCTGTTATAGCTATTTTAAATGATATATAATTAAAATATTTAAATACGTATTTAGACTTCACAATTTACTGCTTTTATTTTAAACTGAATTAAATTATAATTATGTTTTTCTATGTATGTCAATTTGCGTAGAATCACTTGATAACTATGCAACTTTCTTGTTGTTGAATTTGGATACAGGATTTTATACTGTACTCCTCATATTTGTTTTCGTATATCAATCAGTTACGTAATCATCAGTAATAATTATAATTTACTGCGCTAAATCTAATGGTGCTAATCACACGAGTTTAAGCTATAATTATAATTTCTTCAATTATAAACACCGCCATGCCTTTTTATCATTACTCTATAAAAAACAGGGATTCGGTTTGTCATGAAGATGTGAGTGATTCCCAAACAACGTGCTTCTGTGCTATCAAAAAGCGAAGCTAAGTCTCGTTTCATCTGAAACAATTGCTTTTCCCAATATTAGTCCTAGGGGAACACTTGATATTTTTTCTATTCCCGTTGCTTGAATGTTGAGTATATTGAACTCTTTATTAACAGCTTGTCGTCTGAGAGAATCAATCAGTGTATGCTTAGCTTCATGCATTTAACTGCCGTATTTTATTATTGAAATCGACTTCTCTTTTCTACTTTAACTGAACACCTTCCGAACTGAATCGGTGCCTAATTGTATACAGTCCCTTATATGTTATTTTTCTTCATCTTAACAGCCTTAGATTTCCCTTTTTGGGAAATAACTTAATTTTATATAACTACTTTTATAATATAAAAAAAATATAAATTATAAAAGTTTATTTGAAGTTTTTTTTTCATCCGTTAGAAAATTTTTTAAGCTTCTCCTCTAAGTATTTTTATCTTTTACTCTCGTGTTTTTATGTTTTATTTTTTGTAATTTATTTTCTTTATCCTATTTACTATATAATATCATAACGTTACTTAAAAATACTTTTTATTAATTTATTTATTATTATTATTATTATGTTCCGCAAGTATATCTACAAGTCTGTAATCCATTTTGAATGTCCACATGACTGTAAATTCTTGGACATTGACCAATTATCCAGATGCTACGAATGTACCAATGTAAAATCCCCAGCATTTCTATATAATTTTTTTTCTTATTTTTCATGTTTTCAGTTAGGAGCGGGCTCCTGTAGAGGTTCCCTTCTCACGTTCTGCCTGATGTTCACCTTTGTTTACTTTGACTTTGGGTTTTAATCCCAATGTCCGTTTTTACTGTTCCTGCTTTAGGTTTGGTTGTTACTGTATGGTGTCCGTGCAAACTAGTGTCTCTCGCATAAAAGTTTTTTTTTTAATTCATTTATTTGTTTTGCCTTATTTTGATTCAGGTTGTCGTATCATTTCTCAACCAAGGACATCTACAAATCTGAAAACTTTTTTAAGGTATATTGTCCCCGAGGTCCTGGAGGATCTCACTGAGAAATACAGCCGGTTAGGTGCATAAATGCATGAATGAATGGATGCTAGACAATACAAACTCTCTTTAAGCAGTAGATTCTGGTATAATTATATCTCGAATTATAGACAAGCTGATCATAATAACATTCTTTATCAACTAATCAATCAATATAAAGTACATAAAAAGTTCTATCTCAAGTTAACGCATGTTCCTGGGCAACCAAACTACTTTTAGTGGTTGTCGTAAAATTATACATTTTTCTTATCCGTGGATTTGGTTTGTATTTGATGATTAAAATCTGTACTCGTGGTTGCAAGATGTGCAATGTTTGCATACCATTAAAAATAATTTCAGGCATTGTATTACTTTTTGTTCTAAGCGTATGTAGATAAATAATAAAATCTCACTTAAAATACTTTGAAACAACTTTTGAAACTGTTTACTGTCAAATTTACTAGGGAAGATAATAGCTTAATAATATTTTATCTAGGACCCTTTTTTTTTCAATTTTTTTATCGAAGTAAATAAATTTTTCAAAAAATATGCTAAACAGTCTAAATTTATGATAATTTATATTTTGAAACATTTTCTTCTAAATATTGTAATTTAAAACATTCATTTTTGTTACTTTATTTATATTCGCATTTTCATATCAGGATAACATTCACCGCAAGATTCTAGACCAGGCTTCTACAACTTGAAAAGGTTCAAGGATCCCATGGGGAAACTTATGCAAGATCATGAGCCTTACATTCATAGTTGGGCATTTATTTTTATAATTCTGCAAGTATCACAAAAGTACCAGTATGAAATAATGAGTTTATGTATATTAAAAACCGAAGTTTAGTTATTTAATCTAAACAGCCTAAACAGTTAGAAACCTTGTGTAATAAGAAACATTTCTGAGATTCACAATTACTTCTACTTTAAAGGTATGGAAAATATGACAAAATAGGAAATCAAAATAGAAATGACTTGTTTAAGATAAAAGCAAAATAACTGATTATATTATAACCTTAATTATATATAAACTTCATAAAAAGGTGAAATTTAAAACAAATTCCCCATAGACTTGAATTTTGAAGAAGATACCTGAACAGTGTCAGTTTTGACAAACTGCAAGAGGAAAAAACAATTACTGAATTACTAAAATCAATACTTACTTAAATTAATAAAACAATTAAAATTTAAATTAAAAAAAGATAATTTAGTGGGATTATTATGAAAAGTCTCGTGAATCAAAATAAACTAAAGGATGTTCATCAACAGCTCATACAATACTAACTACAATAATGCATGAAGAAATTGCAAATCTATTTTTGTGCTGCTTTTTAATATATATTTATATATATGTATAACATCTTAAGTGAAAATATATTTTACTTACTAAATGAGTTCTGATGATTTAGTGCAATTAAAATGAAAACTATTTATTTCAAAATAATGAGCTCTTTTATCCATAAACCCTTTGAATGGTAGAAGAAATTTAAAACTTGTTTGTTTAATTTGTAAAAAATATTTCATAGATTAGAATTTGCTTTACAGAAAATATTCCCATTTATTCCTTTAATTTTCTAAAATAATTGAAATTCTCATTATTTTGTACGTTATACTTTCAGCAGGAACGAATTTTATCTTTATTCCAAAATGTTTCTTTATGCATAATGAAAAGCAATTTGCGAAGCATTAGACGGAAATACATATCCTGGGGAAATTTTCTTTGCATTCGTTTCGCTCATTTTCTGCCTAACAGTAGAATTGCAGATACTAAAAGCAAGATCGTTTAGTCTCAATGATAAATATCTAGTGTTAACAGAAATTAGGTTTCATCTCGCTTAATACTAAAAATATATATAGAGGTGAATTAATGATATCATTAAGAATGTTTTGTATCGCTTTAAATTGTTTAGTTGCATTTTGTTCATATATTTTAAAAAAAAAAGTCAAACTCTATCATGCTTTTACACATGTTGGTTATACGGATTTAACAACTCAAAATTATTTTATAAGTTTTATTTATTAATAAATATCCAAAAAAAATATTTAATAGTTTTTGTTTTAGGAAATGATTAATTTTTACAGCGGTGAAATCATTTAAGTATGCAATATTTTTTTTTTAATTTATACACGATGTAATCATCCTTTAGTAACTTGTATCATAAAGTATCATAATCGTGTATATTATATATCCTTAAATTTACACAAATTTCTAATAACAGTTCTCAGTGTAATTTTCATGTTTCTATCTTTTAGTGAAGAAGATTTAATTTTTATTGATTGTTTTTTTACCCTTAGTATGCAGTTCTTACTTATCTTTAACTTACTCATTTTTCCCTTACCAATTCAACATTTGATTTTCTTATAATTGGTTATCACTTGTAATAATTATTCATTTTTTTAAACTGTTGATTGGGCACATTTTTATTTTTAAGAATTATTTTTCTTTGTAAGTTCAAAGAACAAATGTATACAACAGGTCTGGTCTTGTACATTTTTATATTATTTCTTGACAAGAATGAAGACATGTATATATATATATATATATATATATATATATATATATATATATATATATATATATATATATATATATATATATATATATATATTAGAAGCGGTTATTTCCATTTAATTAACTTTTTTTATGCATTATAATTTTCATTAATTATATATAAAATGGAAGTTCGATGTATATTTTTTACAAAGCAATATAATTATTGTATGTCAAATTATTCATATTACATAATAATAAAAATGATATATAAATTTATATAACTGATAACATGTAAGAAATTATTTATTTTTTAGCATCTAAAGGCAATTCATAAAAGTATTGTAAATATAAATTTTAAAATACAATTAAATCAAGATCATTATATTAATTACTCTACAATACATTTTATTGCATAACTTGATAATTTATTATCTTTAACGCTTTATCAATAGAAATTATAAGTAAATTTTATTTCCAGCTGCATTAATAAACTACTCTAAATATTTTTAATTAAATTTCTTTCTTTAAAAAAATTATTTCAAAATTTACGTATAGATGGCAGCACTAATCTTTTTATTAAATACGTATGTTTTAAATATAATGTACAATTTCAGCAGTATAACTTAATTGGTTAACATTTTGTTTGGTTGTTGATCTGAATTTGTTAATAACATAAAACTGGAAAGATTATATAAAACTGGAAAGAATTGTATAAATTGAAGAATTATTAATGGGTTTAAGGGTTGGTAAATATTTTTTGCTTTAAGAATAGCAATATATATCTCGATGGATGAATTGCATTCGATTGTTGATGTTGCTGCTGGTATAGATTTTTCTCCTTTCATGTTTCTGATGAGGTAATTTTTTCAACAAAATAAATGTTAGTTTAAATATAATATTATTATTTTATCGTATTATCGTATTTGCACCGTGGGTAAAACTTCTGCGCATATGAAAACGTTTAACTGATATTGGAGTCCCGATTCTCCAATGGTATTAACAAACATAGTATCTTTACTTCTTTTATTTCTGTTACTTCTTTGAATGTTATTTGTAAGCTGTTGTCTTCCACACGTATGATGTGTTAACTTGTTCAACATCATAAAAAATTTTGGTTTAATTACCGTATTATTACTGTGAATGCACCTTGGGGGAAGCTTGTGCGCATTTGAAAATGTTTAACCGATATTGGAGTCCCAATTCATCAATTTTATTAACAAACATAGTATCTATTCTATTACTTCTTTGAATGTTATTTGTAATCTTGTTAAGTTTTCTCCTTCCATGCGTATGTCCTGTTAATTTTTTTAACATTATAAAAAGTTTTGGTTTAATTAACGTATTATTACTGTGATTGCACGATAGGTAAAGTTTGTGCTCATAAGAAAATTATTAACCCAAATTGGAGTCCCAATTCTCCAACGGTATTAGCAAACATATCATGAACTCCATTAGTTTATTTTTTGTTTTTTGATATCTGGTTTATTTTTAATTTTAAAGTTTAAGATTATACTTTTAGTTTTCCAATCTTTTTTTTTACTTTATATATAAATATCCATTCTAGTTTACGGAAAAACCATGATTGATAGCAGGTTTTGCCTGCCTTGAATATACCTCCCATATGCAATAACTGACCTAAAATCTGAAAGTTCATCGAATAAGCCGCATACCCCCAAACAATCAAATTGAATTATTCGATCCTAGTTTCATTAGTCCCTGTGTTTCAAATAATTGGCCGTTGAGCTCCAAACCAATACAAGACTATTCTTCTGTCTAAATTAGCCAACACCGGTTGAATTTCTGGTAAGATTTAAAATTCCCTACTAAAATAAAAGGAATTCGGACCATCGTACATTTTTCCCTCATTCGGCTCTGGTACATTTGCATAGAGACGCACTAGCTAATAGTGTACAGTAGAATCTATCGGTCTATCAAGTAGAATTGTGTAATATATAAACCTGAAAATAATTATTTAAAAATTTTCTTTAATTAGATACAAGACAAAGATCTTCAGATACTCTAGCTTGCAGATATAGCGCATAATTTAAATTTCACTATTAAACACTTTTAAAAGGATTAGTGCTGCCATCTACATGTGAGTATTAAAATGTTTTTTTTAAAGAAAGTAATTAAAAATATTTACAATAATTTATGAATAAAACTAGAAATAAATTAATTTACTTATCATTTCTATTAATATACTGTTATATATAATAATTTATTAAGATATTCAATAAAAATATTGCAGCTTATTTAATATAATGAAGTTTAATTATTATTTTAAGAATGGTCTTTAACAACTTCCTTTTGGAGAGATAAATTGCACTCTATTTTTGTTTCGCTGCTGATATAGATTCACAATTTGATCCGATAGAAAATGGTTTTTTTTAATAAATCCAGAATTGTGCGCTTTTTGAGATTATGATAATGCCGCTTGAAACCCTTCAGTGCAAAAGTATCTGTGGTTCAGTGGTCATCGTGGCGGTCCGTAGTATGAGAAATTCCAGGCTTGAAACCCCATACAGGCGAGTTTAGGGGACTTTAAATTTAATCTAATAACGTTTGCGATGACTATAAGCGTTCTGGCGTTAAGTATTTTTTTTTCCTTTTAACTACACTTTTCCATCAAAACGGTCCAATTTATAATTTATTTTTAAAAAAATTTACAAATTTTGGATTTACAGCGTTAAACTCAGAACAACGTCTGTGGGGTCGGCTAGTATATACTACGGCCAGTATGGATGTTTGTAGCCGTAAGAATTTGTCTTTAAGGAGTAGGTACCGGTCTTATTATCTGTTGTATATATATATATATATATATATATATATATATATATATATATATATATATATATATATATATATATATATATATATATATATATATATATATATATACATATATATATATATATATATATATATATATATATATATATATATATATATATATATATATATATATATAAATATATATATATATATATATATATATATATATATATATATATATAATATATATATATTATATATATATATATATATATATATAGTATATATATATATATATTTATATACACATACATACATATTTATATACATATATATATATATATATATATATTATATATATATAATATATATATATATATATATATATATTATATATATATATTATATATATATATATATATATATATATATATATATATATATATATATATATATATATATATATATATATATATATATTATATATATATATATATATATATATATATATATATATATATATATATATATATATATATATATATATATATATATATATATATATATATATATATATATATATATATATATATATATATATATATATATATATATATATATATATATATATATATATATATATATATATATATATATATACATATATATAATATATATATATATATATATAATATATATATATATATATATATATATATATATATATATATTATATATATATATATATATAATATATATATATATATATATATACATATATATATATATATATATATATATATATTATATATATATATATATATATATATATATATATATATATATATATATATATATATATATATATATATATATATATAATCTAGTGTTAGGAAATACCGTAATTCCAGACAGGTATTGCTTACCTTGAATGTACTTTGCACATGCAATAACTGACCTAAAAATTGAAATTTCATCAAATAAACTGCTATGGACCATCCATCACAATATATCAAATTTAATTATTAAATCGTGATGACATCGTCACTTATCTATCCGAAATTGCAATACTGCATACAATTTTTATTTTAAGCTTTGTTGTAAATGTTTACAATAGCCTCTCATCTTTTGATAGAAAATTGTTATTTCTAGCACTTTAATCTGCTTAACTTTTGTTTAGAGCTCGTTTTTGAAGAATAGAATAAATGAGAATTATGATACGGTCTTATTCAATGGCTGTTGACTGGAAGATGGCCATATGCTAAGAAAGCTGCTTATCGGAACTGGAAATAGAGGTTTTGAATACCATGGTTAGAATAGATGTTTGTAGCCGTTAGAATTTGGCTTTAAGTTGCAGTTACCGGTCTTATTATCTCTCGTATAGCGAAAAAATGCAGATTGTAGCATTTCAAACCAAACTAAACCAAACTTACTCGATATTGACAATCCCCTATATAATAATAGCCTACGTTATCTGTCCTTCAATCTTCGAATTTATGAAGCGATTGGACCTGGAATGGACGGAGGTATCCATATTGTGTTCTCCATGAGTTAGGAGAAACAAAACTCAAAGAGAGTTCAAAAACGTTTTTGATCGTTTAATGCCATTATTTCAAGCCCTATTTTCCTTGGTTAAGAGCAGGTGATTAAATTTATCAATTTATCCCATTATAAGTAGATGAAGATAACATTTTTTATCATTATGCCATTTTATTAGCATTCCTTTATCCTTCTCATTTAATCATTTCTTATTTTAAATTATTTAAATATCGTCTGCATTATTTTCATACATTTTATCACTGAACTTAGATATAAGCTAAATAATTTTTTCATATTTGGCATAAATAATAGATTAGGTACATATATGATAATTTTAAATTTAATCATCGATTATTTTTTTTTTTGGAATGAAAATTTTATCACCGGTATTAACAATAAATTCTTTTCATAAAAGTCTAGGAGTCTATTTCACGGACTACTAAGTATCTAGCGTTTAAGTTATATATCTTTGAAAATTAAGAAGTTTGTTCGTTTGTGTGTTTGTTTTTTATACATTACCACACGGTTTGCAAACGATTCGCTAAAATTTGGACATCATTCATATATACCGCCAAATAATCACTGTCAATATTAAAACCTCTGCTGTCCATCCTATCACATAATGTGTCAAGATAAATTAACCCATATTGTACCACACCAACTAAATATTTCTGTAAGTTATTAAAACTTAATCCATATTATTAATATGGTGTAACTAAGTATATAAAACCAAAATTTTGAAAAAATATTTTTTTATGTAATTGGCTGTCCTATAAAGAGGACAACGGTCCATTACACTACTAAAACTTAACAAATATCACTTACATTGCATTAGGCTGATTCATAGATAAAATTTGGGGAAACTGTCAAAACAAATTCCAACATTACATTTTAAGCATACTGTTATAGGTTTTCTCTTGCAGTTATTGAACTGGCAGTAAGAGAGTAAGTTTATCTTGCAAAATATCTCCAGTTTTCTGAATAGAATAGACATCTATTTACCCCTTGTTATGTCCAGGGGTGTGAACAGGTGTTTGAACTGGTTTTCATTGAAAGATGAGAAAATAATATGCTCTATCAATGCAATATCGAATTCATAGAAAAATAATCAGGATTGGACCGTCGTCTTAATTTTAAGGCACCTTTTTTATTCTTACAAAATACACATGTAAAATATATTTTTCAACAAAAACTTTCAGCTACATTATTAGCTCTGTTTTTAAACTAAAAGTAACCTCCACAATGTTTAAAAAATAATAATAATGAATATAAAATTAAAGATTAAAAAATGACAATTTTTAAGAGGTTGCTGAAAATAAATTTTACTATACAATATAATTTGATTTCTCAGTTTTTTTGTTACTATCCTAAAGTGTGTCTATTTTAAAGGTGTTAAAATAAAATCCACTCAGAAAATATTTATAACTTTATTATTAAATGGAATTTTATTTGCTGTCCTGTTTATAGGACAGCTGTCCAATATGGGTTAAAGTTGGCAACTAACATGCGGCCAGTAAAGATAAAAAAATTATTTAGCGTTTACCAGATAATTCTCGCCAAAAAACAAACCATTCTTTTAACTACCTGATAGGGTACTTTACAATTCTAGAAAATGAAAAAATTTACTGATCCCGTCATATGACGGGCTATATGCTAGTTTCAAAATTATGCTTCAAGAGGCATTAAAGAGAATTTAACAACGAATAAATTAGTTAGTAAGTTATTGCAAAATAAACAAAATAATAGAAATGTATAGATATACTTTTAAACTAAGTGTAAAAGTCCAATGTTTCTATCAATTTTTATCATGGTTTAAAGACATAAAGAAAGAAATAATATTATATCAGAATCGCTAAAAGTCAGAATTACCAATCAATATCCATCATATTATACCAATACGTCAATTTTGTTCTGTAGCTTTTATTTATATACATTTATAAAAGTGATGCATTAGCAAAGTTGTGATTTATGGCAGCACTGTTTCTCAAATATATATATATATATATATATATATATATATATATATATATATATATATATATATATATATATGTATTTGTAAATCCATTTAATCACAAATACTTTATGAGACACATCATATGTGCATCTAACATTGGAGAAAGATCATTCATAAAGAGTAAAAATGAATGACATACATACATTGGCCATGAAATGCTATTGAAAATAAAGTAATGGAAAGACACAAGAATCCACTCAAGCAATGAGATTATTATCTTGCTTATATTCTAGACGAAAGATCATAAACTCTATCTGGACCTGTTACGATATCACTTCAAGGTAAAGTGTTAATTGGAAGGAGACACAAAATCAGAAATATCTGAAACAGTTTGTTCAAACAGGCACATTACTAATGATGCATAATTATATATTTACATAGCTGATTGAGGTATTACAATTAGCTGTATTGATTGAATTAATTATAATTTCCAAACCACTAACATAATTACTACATGAACATAGAACTGTAATAGATAACATTATTCTGGTTATTATGAATTATCTCCAAACAGAGAATTATGACCTCATCCGTGTGTTTCATGTTATGCCATGTTATACGAAAGTGCTTCAATTGACACATTTTTCACTAGCTTAGAACTTCTAAAATAAAATAGCTCATATAGTTAAAGAAAATTATTTTTTCCTAAATGAGAACATTTTTCTAAAGATTATGTTTTATTTAATAAGTTTAACAACATTCCCTAATAAAATTCGAAGTTATCCTAAATAAGTCGCAAAGTTATAGTTTTAAAAATCCAGAAACTTTATTTCAGATAAAAAATTAAAAAGCTTTTTTTTCTCATTTTAAACATTTTTAGCTAAATAATTCAAATTCTCACCTTTTCCTGAAAATATGAATTATATATTGATACTTACATATCTACTCAGATTCATACATTTCTAAGAACATAACATAATCGTGTAGCATACACTGACTGCTTTCTTTTTGTTAAACTCAATAGCTTATTTTTTTTAACCCAAGTTGTTATTACATCTACTACTTAAGATGACAATTGACACTTAAAACTACCTTTTATATTTTTTAAGCAATTTGCTTGAAAATACAATATGTAATTCATAATGCTCTCTTATAAAGTTGGATATAATTAGAAAGTAAAGCATTAATTACTAGTCATTTTCAGTTTTTTAAAATTAGCATTAATAAAATGCTATATGTGCTTTCTTTGCCCATATTAGGATCATTTTGTTTATTTCATACCTATCAGTACTTAGAATAAAACTTATCTCTTATTAACACTTGGTATGTGGGTATACTTCATATCCAATTTACACTTGCAGCAGGTGTTTTTTCGTGAATCGCGCGAAAGTTTAGTTATTCAGAAAAATCGCAGTAAATCGAAAACTACTTTGTTTTTATGAAAGAAACTTTTTTATTTTACACTTTAATATATACTGTATGATTATTTAACAACAAAAAAATAAACAATATTTTTACGAAATCACAAAAATAAATGATTTTTAAAATTAAAATTTGATAATCTGTCAGTGCATATTTCTTCATCACTATCTTTGTCACAACTGCTCATTTTATCAATTTTGTATTCAACAATAAAAAACCAAGCTTCAAATTGACAAAACACGACTTCTGCGTTCTGGAGCTAGGAATTCGATTGAAGACGAAATAACGCAACAAAATACCGAGTAACTCGACGATCATAACTTGTGGGGAAAAAAATGCAAAGCGTTGCATAAAAACGCAAACAACACTCATATAATATCACACATACATATAATTATACGTATTTAGTAGATTTGTGGTGGATACTCGCTAACCACCACAAATCTACTAAATACGTATTTTTACGTGACCCGCACTCCAGTGACAGACTGCAAAAAAACGTAAAAATACGTTCCCCGCAAGCGAAGTGTTAAAAGATTTATAGAAAAATACAAAAATAAAAAGGTATGGTAATAGGGAAAATGTACAATTCTCCTGTAAACATATTTTATAATAATTCTTTTAAAAGTGTGCGGTTCAAATAATTAATTGTTTTGTTCTATAAGTAACAATTTAAATAAAAAATACAATTCAAAAGTATATGGAAGTTTCACCTGAAATGCTTAAAATAATCTTAAAATATAAATTTTTTTTTATTTTAATAAGTATTTAATTATGTTTTTATTATTAGTTGCATTATATGTAAGGGTTATATACGTTTTAAATGAAGGAATTAAAAAAAATATTTTTCACTTATCCTACTTGGTTAAATTTCAGAATTTAATACAAATATAGAGTATTCAGTTAAATTTTATCCATCTTAAAACAAACTGTTGCTATAAAGCCAATTCCAAGCCATTGCAGGCACAAGAAAGCAAATCAAATCCATATCTTGTACCAAAATGTTTATTCATTTTGATCCTTCTCTTTGGATGCTTTCAGTTTACTATCTTTACTTAAGATAGCAATGCATATATTGCTATCCTAAAATTTTGTTAGTTTAGAATATAATCGTTTCATTGTACTAATTTCTCAATGTGACTGATAGCATTTTTAAATATAATATCAATGAATATAAAATGAGATTTCAAATAATTTAATGTACTTTTATCATAGAAAATTTTCCAGTAAACTCAATACAAAATAAGTAGTTTATACTAAAATATTAGTTTTCAAAGCTTATTAGGATAATTTTAAAAATAGGATATTTCTTATCTGATATTTATATTGTAATATTCACTTTATTACTTATTTTATATAGAAACAATGCCTCTCTGGCACTGCTTAACAGTCACATGTTAAACAAAAACCTATTAACCTGAAGTTATATATGGTTTAGTTGTCTTTGGAAAGCTACGGTCTATTGTTTTGCTACACGAATTTATAATGAGACTGGGACCTGCTGATTGAAGCTGATTCCAAACGGCTACGAACGTCTATGCCATATGCGGTATTCTAACCCATGAAAATTGGTATCGAAGATCAGCGACCTACCTATTAAGCCAAAATTTCACGTATAAACTGAATAAGGTTTTTTAGCACCAGTATTCACATCCACAACATTATGGTTTTACTAAAAAAGGGTAGATCGTATACAGCATATTTTTATCATCATTTTTGCACCCACGTGCGATATCTGGCAGATACATAAACACTCACTAGTTTTATCCAATGCGTACATAATATTCTAATAAAATAATCCCTTGGAGTGTATATTGTACAACAAGTTTCCTATAATAAATTCCTATATTAAAAAAAAAAACGTAATGATAGTATTAGAGGAAAAAGAAAATTTTAAAATTCTAAATGAACATTATTTATTGTAAAATAATTTGTATAACGAAGAATAATCGTTTAAATATAATTAAAGTTATTATCAGCGTAGTCAATTTTTAATATAATTTGCCTTATCCATGATTTTCCTTAATTATTTTAAGCAAGCATTTTTTAGTAAATAAATCTTAATTAATGTTCTCAGATATTGTCAATGTTAGACATGATAAAAGATTTACTACTATTTAAACGCCTTATATTATATTTGATATATTTCTTACCTAAATTAAAAATCTGTGTTGATA
>CM063503.1:35422027-35432027 GCA_032207245.1 Pardosa pseudoannulata
TCCTTTTCAGACCCAAAGTTATAATAACAACTTAAATACCTTTTCATGACTTTCATACTCATATAATGACATCATGCATCACATATTTTTAACTGATAATTTAAGAGTCTAGAAATTTAGTCTTGACGGAGTTTTATCAGAAAATCTCCGAATGATTAAAATGTTTAAAATTGGTTATTAATAACTGAAAGGTCAAATACTAAAATGTTAAATATAATGATAATTGTTTTGATGAATGTTAATAACAGTTTAAAAAAGGAGTCGATGTTTTTCTTTATTTTGAAGACTTACATTTTTAACGTTATGTAAAAAGAATGATACTTATAATAGAAATTATTCCTTACAACACTCACACATATATATAAATATATATATATACATATATATATATATACATATATATATATATATATATATATATATATATATATATATATATATATATACATACATATATATACATATACATATATATATATACATACATATACATATATATATATATACATGTATATATATGTACATATATATATATATATATATATATATATATATATATATATATATATATATATATATATATATATATATATATATATATAAACACATCTACCGTTATTAATTAGGTTTAACTATTTCCAAGAGGACATAAAATAATGCGATAAACATAAAATATATAAACCAAAAATTTCTAATAAAAATGCAGAAAAACTTCTTTATTTTCATATTAAACATTTGAAAACATAATTGAAACTAGAATATATTAAAGTATGACATAAGTCAATAAAGAATCAGTGACAAATTATGGGAATATGAATTCACTTAACTATTACTTCATTACTTAACTATTATTTAACTATTAATTTACTCCATTGAGAAGTGTAGATCATAAATCCCAACACTGTTAGTAAATGTTAGACAACTGGACCTTTAATGGGTTAAAATAAATTAATATTTTACAGTGTGATAAATGTTATTCCAAAAACTGTCTGTTTATTTCTAATAAATATGAAAATTATTTATTTTTTCCAACTATTGTGTTTTGATGTTTATTTGAAGAAACTCGTGAAACAACAATAGATCTAATAAATAAACTAAATTTGGTTTTGGTATCCATTTTTATATTTTTTAGCAAATCATTTCATCTGTTTGAAATTATGTTCAAATTATCGAAACATTATTAGGTTTAGACTTTATTAAGTAAAGTTTACATTTATATCACCTCTGTTACTTAAAGTAGGTAACACACCCTCCCACAGACCTAGACAGTGATTTTGAAACAGTTATATTTTTAAGCAAATCATTTCATCTGTTTGAAATTATGTTCAAATTTTCGAAACATTATTAGGTTTAGACGTCATTAAGTAAAGTTTACATTTATATCACCTCCGTTACTTAAAGTAGGTAACACACTCTCCCACAGACCTAGACAGTGGTTTTGAAACAGTTATATTTTTAAGCAAATCATTTCATCTGTTTGAAATTATGTTCAAATTCTCGAAACATTATTAGGTTTAGACTTCATTAAGTAAAGTTTACATTTATATCACCTCCGTTACTTAAAGTAGGTAACACACTCTCCCACAGACCTAGACAGTGGTTTTGAAACAGTTATATTTTTCAGCAAATCATTTCATCTGTTTGAAATTATGTTCAAATTATCGAAACATTATTAGGTTTAGACGTCATTAAGTAAAGTTTACATTTATATCACCTCCGTTACTTAAAGTAGGTAACACACTCTCCCACAGACCTAGACAGTGGTTTTGAAACAGTTATATTTTTAAGCAAATCATTTCATCTGTTTGAAATTATGTTCAAATTCTCGAAACGTTATTAGGTTTAGACTTTATTAAGTAAAGTTTACATTTATATCACCTCTGTTACTTAAAGTAGGTAACACACCCTCCCACAGACCTAGACAGTGATTTTGAAACAGTTATATTTTTAAGCAAATCATTTCATCTGTTTGAAATTATGTTCAAATTTTCGAAACATTATTAGGTTTAGACGTCATTAAGTAAAGTTTACATTTATATCACCTCCGTTACTTAAAGTAGGTAACACACTCTCCCACAGACCTAGACAGTGGTTTTGAAACAGTTATATTTTTAAGCAAATCATTTCATCTGTTTGAAATTATGTTCAAATTTTCGAAACATTATTAGGTTTAGACTTCATTAAGTAAAGTTTACATTTATATCACCTCTGTTAAAGTAGGTACACACCCTCCCACAGACCTAGACAGTGATTTTGAAACAGTTATATTTTTAAGCAAATCATTTCATCTGTTTGAAATTATGTTCAAATTTTCGAAACATTATTAGGTTTAGACGTCATTAAGTAAAGTTTACATTTATATCACCTCCGTTACTTAAAGTAGGTAACACACTCTCCCACAGACCTAGACAGTGGTTTTGAAACAGTTTATCCTAAGGAACTCTTTTCTTACCGCATGCATAGCGATAGAATCCCTGAATAAATATTACTTAAAGAGGAACTAAGGGACTTATTAATATTAATATTTAGGCATAAACATTTAAACTATGTAATGTAAAGTGGTATAAAAATGAAGACAACATTTATGTGGTAACGTGGGAGAAAGATATTTTTTTATAAAATGATACATTAATAAAAAGTATCAATGGGAGGAAAAGCTTGACTGTAACAATTTCTTTTAATGTTTGGTTGAACTGAAGGACATTTTATTCTCATATTATTATCTTCCCCTACCATATTCCGGTGTTTAATTTTCGTTAAGGTATATGTAATAAAACCTTTTATGAACTATAGATCGTTGCAAATAGTGCTAGACAAAAACTTTTCTGATAGTAATGGATATTCCCCTTCCAGATGATACCAGAATTCTGACACCAGATATGTTTAAAAAAGTGATGGTGTGAACAATCTAATGTCAGTTTATTAAATTTTTCATACTGGTCTAAGGAATAAAAAGAAAGTTTTGTGCTAATGGCAATTGATATTAAAAAAATCTCAATGTACTCGTGAAGGGTCATTGCAGAACCCTATGGTTCCTCTGATCAAACTTTAAAAACGCCTAAGCTAGACCAGCGATTACAAACCACTAAGATTGCGTTAAAAATATGTCTTTGAAGTACAGTTGGAGTTACAGAAGTAGATTTTCATTCTCTAGCACTTGGTTTACAACTATTTTATGAAAGTCATTTGTGTGTCACACTGCAGGTATCTGCTATATATGAAAACAATTTTTGATCCATTTTTTTGTCAAGATCAGAGTGTGTGTTATATATGAGTAAAGAGGTAAAATGAGCTATCTCTGGAAGGTGAAGTAATATATACATGTCCCTCCAAGAAACAATTTCGATTACATAATCATATTTATTTCATTTTTAACTGTAATTTCGAGTTGTTGTAAAGTACTTACAACACATAGACCAGTGTTCGTTCTTCAAAGAGGATACACAGCAAAATATACTCTACAGAATTTAAAGTAAATCCCTTATTTTTAAGCTTAAACTTTTATTATATACATTATTTGCAGATATTTTTTGATTAATATATGACATTCATTATTTTGTTTTTAAAATTCATCAATACACAATAATCATTACAATTTTCCTTTTATTTTATTTAAAGGGTATTCCCTAATCAAAATATTATAAGACCCAGGTAACAATCATGGATATGTTAAATCGGTTTACCTCCATGCATTCAAAGGGAACCAGGGTGGGGCTCTAGGCTTAACGTCAGTGTTGGCATAAAGGTTGTCACTTTGTGGGATGCAGGATTGGGCAATATTACTATTTGCTGTCCCGGGCTCTCTGGCTTGCTCACGGGCTCTCGATGTACCCAGCAACTCTTGACTCCCAACTTCGACACATTTCCCAACTTTTTTCCACAACTTTACATATCGGTTCAACGCCCCTTTTTTCTCTTTTCCAATCATTTGTTAGTGAAATTTTCCCACATCACTATCAACTTTGGGTGTGCAGGTGATCTCGTTAAAATGCTCCTTTTGGTGAAAACTTACATTATTGCCTAGCCGCTGCCACCCATCCCACGGCTACATTTCTGACTGGGCTTGACCGTTACAATTTTGCCACTCCATCAGCTCTAACTCCTCTGCAGGGGTCCCCCATTAAAACTCGAAGTCAACTGCTGCATGTGAACGTGCTGTCCATCGTGGGAAAATACATCAGTACTCGAGTACTGTAAATTCCGAAAAAATATGTTCTTTAAACGTTTCTAGAAAATAAAATTCGAAACATAGCTCTTGTTTAAAAGAATGTTTATACTATGAATACATAACTGTAATAATGTATCCATATCTGTAATAATAGAGAGATTATTTGTAGTGCTTGAAATATAATATGTACCCTACATTTTATGTTGTCTAACCTAATAGTAGCTACTGCTAAACATTTGCTATTGCTTAATAGTAACTATTGCTTATAACTATTGATAAAAAAATTATTGTTTAAATCTGATATTTATTTTAGGTGTCGTGAAAAATATCAGATAAGTTAGCAAAGAAGGGCAATACATCTTGAGAAATAGATGATTTATTGATTTGTGCAATAAACAATAATAATACAGAGATTGTTAATAATGTTTAAACTCTAATATATACACTACTTTTTTATGATTGTTATATCATTAGAGGCCGTATTACTAAAAAAAAATTCATCTAGAAATCTTATATTTAGTTTAGGTGTTATGATAAATGTCCGATCAGTTCAGGAAAAAGAAAAATATATTTTCAAAGAAATATTTGATCTATTTATACAGATTTAGAAGTCTAAAAAAAAGGAGAGAAATATTTTCGTAAACTGAAAAGAAAAATTTCGAAAGAATGAGGAAACATTTTTGCCAAATAAAAGAATATTTCATTTTATTCTATACATTCAAATAATATCGAGCATAAATAAGAAAAATTGCATAAAAATTTCTTCTCCGAAATAAACTTTTATTGAAATTGTAGTTTACTGTACATGAATTTATATTTAATATTTCAAAATAAACTCTCTTATAAACATGCAACGAATAACATAAACATTTTTTTTCATTGCCAGTGAAAGAAAGAAAACCGAAATGCGCAGTCATTTCGATACAGCATAAAGAGTGCAATAAATCACAGAGAGGAATTCAATTTTTATGCCGCAAATCCCAGCTGATACAATATGATCTTAAATCAGTATGTAATCCCATAACGCCACGTCGGAAGTTAATACCCAGCCATTACCACGTCAGACGTGTAAATGGCTCTCTACACGAAGAAGCAGTTTCCTGTATTATAATAACCATGTTTTCCGACTCGAATGCCAAAGAAGGAATTGATTAAGAGTCCAAGTTATGACTTAATTTAAATCCCTTCGCTAGGAAGGAAAACTTTGACTAACATTAACTCAAAACCTATGCATAAAAACTCAAGAACTCATAATTTTAAATTCAGAACTTCGTTAAAACAACTATAAAGATAAAAACTTTAGCTGATAAACCATTAATACAGATGAACTCTAGAGAAATTAACGAAGTATTTTCTTGAGAAAGTAAGTTTAACTGGAGAATTTATTCTTTTTGGGGTGATTCTAAAATACAACATTAGAAATACATTTACTAGTTTTACTCACTTTTATATTTATTTTTCATTTCTAAAAAGTTCATTTTGGTTATTTCAGTGTTTGAATACATGTATATGTTTGAATTTTAGACATTTCATTCAGTATCTTGAAATATTTTCATAATCGCTCAGTATTTTTCAAGTTTAAAGTTTAAAGGAGCTCATAATTTCTAGAGAAAGTTTGGGGACATCTGCATACAGGGGAACATTAAATTTAAGAAGTATGAATCTCTAACTACCCCTATAATATAACAAATAATTTTGAACTTTTGCACAACATTTAAATAACTGTTAGAATTGTTTAATTGACTTTTCAGAAACAACGACTTATATTAAAGAAAATTTAAATACTTAATCTTTCACGTCCTATATGTGGTTTCACATTTGGGGTTTATTTTTACTATACTTTTTATTATTGGGGGTGACAGAATATTATAGAAAGTTGAATTGGTTCTAAAAAGTTGAATTGGATGAAGTTGAAAGCTGAATTGGTTCATGTCACCTTACGCTGTAGTTATAACCTGTAGGTGACCTTAACCTGTATTATATTTCTAACTATTTCCGAGTATAAGGGTCGTTCCGACAGACCTTTGGTTTTCTGTTGCATATTCGTTACCGGATCTCAAAATCTTTTTTAGAAACTCATCAGAAACTTTTAGAATGTGAGAGTAGTATCAGTTTACGTCAATTTATTAAAAAAAACGGTAACATGTGAAAATACTTATTGTGACTTATTCACCTAAATATTACTTATTATCAGTAAACGTTAAATTGGTTTATACCATCCGTAGCCCGGTGACCTTAACTTGTAGTTATATTTATAGATAGTTCCGAGTATAATGGGTGTTAATACAGACCCTTGCTTTTTTGTTACTTAATTGTTACCGGATCTCAAATTATTTTATAAATCGTTTGAGAAACTTTTAGAAAGTGAGGGTAGTATCAGTTAATGTCAATTTATTTATAAAAAAAACCATAACATTCAAAAATACTTAATGTGACTTATTCACCTCAATATTATTTATTATCAATAAACGTTGAATTGGTTACGTAGAATTTGTTTATGTCATCCGTTTTTTAATCGTTTGAGAAACTTTTAGAAAGGAGTACTTTCAGTTAAGGTCAATTTATTAAAAAAAAAATCGTAACATGCGAAAATACTTAATGTGACTGACTCACCTAGATATTACTTATTATCAATAAACGTTGAATTGTTTTATGCCATTTGTAGCACAGTGACCTTAACTTGTAGTTATATTTATAGATAGTTCCGAGTATAATGGGTGTTAATACAGACCCTTGCTTTTTTGTTACTTAATTGTTACCGGATCTCAAATTATTTTATAAATCGTTTGAGAAACTTTTAGAAAGTGAGGGTAGTATCAGTTAATGTCAATTTATTTATAAAAAAAACCATAACATTCAAAAATACTTAATGTGACTTATTCACCTCAATATTATTTATTATCAATAAACGTTGAATTGGTTACGTAGAATTTGTTTATGTCATCCGTTTTTTAATCGTTTGAGAAACTTTTAGAAAGGAGTACTTTCAGTTAAGGTCAATTTATTAAAAAAAACTGTAACATGCGAAAATATTTAATGTGGCTTTTTCACCTAAATATTACTTATTATCAATTATTTGAGAAATATCTTCAAGATATGGTCTTTGTGCATAGTTTTTTTTTGCATAATACGACCATTTTTATATTTAAAATAAAACTTAATTGTTAATGTATTAAAAGAAAATAACAATGAAAAAATACGAATTTTTCATGTACAATATAACTGCATTTCAGTACCAAACTGCCAGATTTTGCATTTGGAAACACTAATTTTACATAAATTTTATTTTGCGTTGTATAAAGTCAATAGTTCATAAATATCAAACGGCTATGACAGTTAGAAATGCACCTGGAGTGTTTCCCATATTTGTAAAATAGAAAATATATGTATTGAAAAACGTTTAGTATTCTTAAAAGCAGCAACTTTTATTCTAAGTATTATATTCATTATAGGATGTAAAGAAGTGACATTTCTCTTTCAACTTTTTTACAATGTTATTTTATTAAAAATATTCAATTTTCAAACAAGTGCTTTCCAGCTGAAAGTTCACTGTCCCCTTAATATATACATATATATATATATATATATATATATATATATATATATATATATATATATATATATATATATATATATATATATATATATATATATATATATATATATATATATATATATATATATATATATATATATATATATATATATACATATATATATATATAAACATATATATACACATGTATATACACACGTATATATACAGCTATATATACACATATATATAATATATATATATATATATATATATATATATATATATATATTTATATATATATATATACATATATATACATATATATGTATATACACATATATATATATACATATATATATACATATATATATATATATATATATATATATATATATATATATATATATATATATATATATATATATATATATATATATATATATATATATATATATATATATACATATATATATATATATATATATATATATATATATATATATATATATATATATATATATATATATATATATATATATATATATATATATATATATACATATATATATATATATATATATATATATATATATATATATATATATATATATATATATATATATATATATATATATATATATATATATATATATATATATATATATATATATATATATATATATAATATATATATAATATATATATATATATATATATATATATATATATATATATATATATATATATATATATATATATATATATATATATACACTTTCGTTTAATACAATTCAGTTGTTTTCTTATTTAGTATACAATTAAATATAAATATAAAATTCATAATAAATATTAAATATTATTTTGATAGTTCTAAAATCCGGCTTTTAAATAAAAGCTTACATGAAATCATCTTATTTTAAAAATATATTTTCTCATACAAATATATCTCTATTTAAGAATGCACTAATATAATAATTCCATTCTATTACAAATTTGGATTTATGCATAGATTTACTTGTAGGGAATTTGAAATTTCAAATGTAGCCATCTGAAAGGTGTGAAGTATGAAGTTCAACGTTAATAATTTTCGAACTTGAAATAATGACTGCTGAATGTTAGTAATCTACACTTATGATGGAAATTGTAATGTCTTATTAAAAGCTAATGCAAGTGTTATTCTTCATTAACCAACAGAGAAATGGAAACCCTCTTTGACATGCTTATGGTTATGGCATTAGTTTGTACACTAATACGTGTTTCTCTATACATTATTTAATAGAATTCTGAGAAGTTGTAAAACGATAGGTTTGCAAAATATCTCTTAGTATTAATTTCAGAATCGATAAGGAGACAGAAATATATTTGGGATCTATAATGTGGAATGGAAAGCTTATAGTGTCTTAAATATTTAAAAAAATATATTCTATATGTTTTTAGTCTTCGATTTATTGTGCGGTTTCATTTGAAACGAAATGCCACAAATATCAAAGTTAAAATGAAATCTCTTAACCGTTTACCCGCCAATGTTCCAATAATGGAACATGATTTTAAAATAAAAAATTGCATGTAAAAAATCATATCAATATCACTTTTATATACAATTAAACACGACATTATAAAGTATTTTTTACAATAAGTTTTACTTTGGTTAGATAATTATTTATTTTTTTTACAATATTTTTAATTTTACTATATTTTGTCAATTTTAGTCTCCTTTACAATTAAATTTACCAAAATTCACCATATCCTACGGGAATACAAGAAAAGCAAAGTTTTATTTTTAAATTTTAAAGGTAAAATTTACGTTTTTATGTATATGTTCCATTATTGGAACATTGGTGTTTCAATTGTTCATTTTTCATATATGAGCAAAGCATTGTATGATATTTCACACATTATTTTCTTTTGCATTTTGATAAGAATACCATATTTTCTAAAGAGCATAAATAGATAAAGCTGCAATACTTGGAAAGGATTATAATAGGGCTACTTGACATTGATGTTCACTCTAGTAAAGACATGGCAATAGGAAGAAAATTTTTTGATAATGCGGCTAAATATGTGTATGTGTTTAGGGGGGGGGGGCTTTCTCCTGTGCCTTTGGAGACAATTGCAATTTCACATAAAAGGTGTCTTATTGCATATGTTTGCTGAAATAGTTATCAGTTTCCTTTCATATAGAGTTTTTCTTCTTAGTTTTGTTGGACGACAGTGAAAAAGGTGCATGTTTCTACGTGTTTCATTTATAAAGTTTTCCTAAATTTAACACCATGTCTGAAAGATGCCTTACAATA
>CM063503.1:35437027-35444527 GCA_032207245.1 Pardosa pseudoannulata
TTTGGTGTTTGGCTGAGAATTATCTTGCAACATAAAATAATTGATGATTAAATTTAAAATTATCCCATATGTACCTAATTTATCATTTAAGCCAAATATAAAAGAAAATTATTTACTTAATATCTAAGTACAGTGATAAAATGTATTACAATAATGCAGACGATATTTATATAATTTAAAATAAGAAATGATTAAATGAGATGGTTAAAGGAATAACGTCATTATGCTAGAAAAAAATGTTATTTTTACCTATATATTATGTGATAAATTGATAATTTTAATTGCCTTCTCTTAACCAGGCAAAATATTGCTTGAAATAATGGCATTAAACGCTCGGAAAGGGGGGGGGATTTCGAAGGATAAACTTTACTCGCTTTGAATTTTGCTTACCCTAACAGTTATCTGTCTTTCGAGGACAGACGGACAGATAACTTAAGCTATTATTATATAAGGGATTTAAAGCTCGGATATAAAAAGTTTAAAAAGTGAATTGAAAAGAACAGAAGCATATATTTATTTTTATCAACCTTTCATATATACTCATTTAGAATGGTGCGAAATTTGAGTGGACGTGTGATATTTCTAATTGAGATATCTAACTGAAATGTGAAATTTAACTAAGAACAAGAATAAATTATTCAGTTTTAATATTCCTTCCTTCATAATCATAGCAAAACTAATATCATATTAAAATCAAAGTAAAATAGAATCAACCAAAAAAGTCATTTTTTACTAATAACTACTTTCAACATATTTTAAATCATACATTGACGAATTTTATTAGTATTTGAAGCTTTCTAGTGCATCTCTAAAGGCAACTTACCCCAGACATTTATTATCCATTTAGCTTCTAGAGTTCTAAATGAAAGTTAATTAAGAATAATATAATTGGAGCAGCAAAAATTCATATTTTGAAATTAAAACTAATATTAGATTCACTTTTCAATGGAAAAAGGGACATACAATGGAAAATTGGATATTTACCTTTTATTATATTTTAGATAATTTTCTAGTGATTGCATACGATAATTTTTATTCTTACGCATAAAAAGGTAAATTACAAATAAAAAAGAATCTCTATACTTAAAAGAAATGCGAATGAAACAAGTTTAGTAGTGATACTTTTTTAACAATTTGGTTTATGAAGATTTTGCCTTGAATTTGTGAACACTTCTGCGGAAATATATCCCATATATCATGTAAATATTTTCAGTTTATTAGCAAAAAAATTTCCTCCTTCCCTTAAACTCTAGTACTATTTTCTAAATATTATGACTACATGACTAATAAAATTAAGCTTCAAAAATAATAAAGCCACAATTTTGGAAACGAAACTATTAAAACAAGTTAATATTTATTCAAAAGTAAAAAAAAATAAATAAGAAATGGTAGTTTATGTATTTCTCTACAATGCCTAACGTTGTTGGTTGGTTTAGACCTTATACAGAAAGCTAAAAATAAGTATATCTGTAATTTAATACGTTTACAATCACGGCAGAAAGTATATCCGAAATATTTTCTCATAATGAATGGTTTAGTAGATAATTGCTTTTCGTGCTTCCTGCTTCATCTAAAAATTAAGGGTGCAGAGATTAATGACATGGGAGTACATTTAATCAAGAAAAATAAAATAAACGTGGTAAAACTGAAGTTTCAAAATTCTGGAGTAATATAAAGTAATATGGGATATTTGAATGGGAAGAATTTATATAGGGTTAGATTAAAGGAATAATTATTCATTTCGCACATGAATGCAATTTTTTCTGTGAAAATAAAATTCACATTTGTATTAAATTAAAATGTTTATATCAATCCTAATGAAAACTCAAAATTTAAACGCTCTCCTATTAATATTTTCCATTTAAATAAATCCCATTGATAATGATAAAAATATAAATGAGGAGTTTTTTAAATTAACCCCTTCCGGTAAAATGAAGAGTCTAGCTCGTCATTAGTTTTTCATTCCATACCACACAATGACGAGCTACACTCGTCATGCGATTAAAGTTACTGTTAAATATGATAATTAATTTAGTTTAAAATTTCTAGTGTACTGAATTTGGCAAAACTTTTATCACTTGTGAAAATCCCAAGTCACTGTTGCATATTGTTTGCTTAGAATTTCTTGGTACAAGTCATTGACAAATTAATGAGTCAAAATAAAAGAAAACCTACTAAGAAATGCCGTGTGTGTTACAAGAATCAAATTAAAAGTGAGACTACTTGGCGGTGTAAACAATTAAGAATTACTATGCACTTTGTTTTGAAAAGTACCACTAGCTTGAAGACTATTATCTGTATACCTTATTAATGTTTTGCTTTGATATTTTCTTAATTTTACTGTTTCTGATATTATTTAACACTATGTAAAAAGTGGATTTTAATTAAGAATATGTAAGAATTGTAAAATGAAACAATTTTTTTAAATAAAATTTAAATGGTTATTTCATGCACAAATTTTCATTATTAAATCATACCGGAAGGGGTTAATAGTCTTAATTAAAATAAACTTACATTTTTACGTTTATATTAGGACTGCCGTGTAAGTTAAAGGTGACTGGGGCACTTCAAATATTTCATGGTCAAAATGTCCTCCAAGTTTTCAAACAATACCTCTGGGGGTGTCAGGCCAAGTATGTGAGTCTTCTGCATGGTCCCTGTTTCAAAATTGATCAAATTTACGAGAACCTACTTGTGCGAAGTCGTTCTTTCACCTTAATTGTGCTCATTAAAACGAAAGACGCATCCCTTGGCCTCAATACTAGAGTCTTCAGGCTCAATCGTGCTTGGTTTGTCCAAGTGTCTTGAGAAACAACAACGACAACATATTAGGACTTCATTTTCTTGTGTTTAGTTTTTTGCAGAATGTAGATTAGTGTGTTTAGTAGAGTTACAAAAACAAGTCATGTACTTTTCTCATCGCAAACAATCAGAGGGTTAATCCTTTAAAGGTCACCAAAATAAATTCATTGGAATTTAGTGTTATTAGTTTATAAATGTTATCTATGAACCTTGTAAACGTAAAATGTATGATAAGTTTTCTTTACATTCCTTAGGAGGGTTTGCCTTAGAGGATACCTAAGGAGGGTTTGAGGAGTGGTTTAACTGACTAATCAATCCCTCCCCTTGTACAGCTTGAACATTATACTTTTTAAAAGTTTAACTATACTAGAAGACCAATAAATAAGAATTCTTAAAATGATATGATAAATAAATAGCATAACAATTTATAAGTGTTGTTTGTATAGATACTTTTATGTGGTTTCATAAGAAGGATAAATTGAATTACTGACTTCTCAGTTACAGCAAGTTTAAATACATATATTACAAAAGAAAAAAAATTAAATGTAGAGCTATCATCTGCTGTAAATTTAAAATGAAAAAACATAAAAAAAATCGAAAAACCACCCATATCACTAAATTTTTTTTAATTGCAGAAGCTCTTTATCCTAAATTATTGGTTTCCATACATCACAGACGTATGAGATTGGGCTGTAAATAATTATACAAAGATAAAGTAAAGTGCTCCAAAAAGTAAAGTTTGAAAGAAAGATGTTTAATAAGGTGGTTTCGCTACGAAACTACTGTCCGCTAAAGGGTTAAAAAACAAAGGCACGTCTACTTTAGCTGTGTACGGGTTTCCCGTATCTGAGGTATCCGAGTGATCTTTGCTCTTAGTCCTTCCTAGTAGTCTCAAGCTTACTTCCGTAGTGTTTGCTACTTACCGGCTACTACAAATTCGGACCGTGGCAGCAGGATCTTGGTAGCCTCTGTAGGTTGCTGTTGGGGCTTTAAGTTCGTCAGTGTTTAAGTAACCTTATATTTTGTCTGAGTCGGGGAAATCAATTTATCTTATTGCTTTATGTAGCTAGTGATTTTACATAAGACCTGCAGTAATATACATTATATTAAATAATTATATTTATATCAATTTCTACAACAAAGAACTACTACTTCTTCTAATATTATTCAATAATTGTAGAATGCAACCAATTAAGGGATGAATTTCGATATACTGACAAGAGTATAATTTGAGAAATTCTTCCAGAATCTGGAAGAATTTTATCCAGTTAGTATTAGATGCGTACAATACTTTTTAATAATCAGATATTCTAAAATATTATTTTTTACCAACAAGACCTGAATTCAAAACATTAATTTATCAAATTGAAATGAATCAAATATTTTCCATTCGCAGGTTACCTAGATCTATACCTTTTTCTAATAGATGTCGCCTATAATAACTACTACGTCATTAGGGTGACTAGAACTTAGGTTAAAGCTTACAACACGCAAGAGATAACTCTTTGATCATTACTCTTCCCTTGGTTATCCAGATCTGGAATGAGATCTGCGATGAGAAAAGTACATGACTTGTTTTGGGAACTCTACTAAACACACTAATCTACATTCTGCAAAAAAACTAAACACAAGAAAATGGAGTCCTAATATGTTGTCGTTGTTGTTTCTCAAGACACTTGGACAAACTTGGATTGGATCTCAAATCCAGAATTTATTAAAGTCAGTATTAGATGCGTACAATACTTTTTAAAAATCAGATCTTCTAAAATATTATTTTTTCAAAGACCTGAATTCAAAACATTAATTTATCAAATTGAAATGCATCAAATATTTTCCATTCGCAGGTTACCTAGATCTGTCCCTTTTTCTATTAGATGTCGCTACAACCGCTAATAACTACAACGTCATTAGGGTGACTAGAACTTAGGTTCAAGCTTACGACACGCAAGAGCTAACTCTTTGATCATTACTCTTCCCTTAGTTATCATTATCCCCTTTCTTGAATGAGATTGAATGCTTATATTATAAGTAAATATTGTAAATTACACTTACTGATACTGTGACAAATGACAAAAGACCTTTCCTCGCGTGTTTATATTTAATAAGAGCCCACATATCATGACTACTTTAGAGTTTAGATTTTTATTTTAATTTTCAAAACACTGTAAATGTAAATTGGATTTTCAGATGTTTCTAAAATTAAATATTATAAAAATATTTTACTCACATTTACTTGAAAAACAATGCAATTTGGCAGATTTCTATATCACCAGAGGTTGTTGAAGTCTATATAGACAGTTTTTACTCACTGTCATGTTAACAATCTATATTAACAATCTAAATATTATAAATAAGAAACACTATAAAGAGGTCATAAATGAATTTTTAAACTGAAAAATATGAAAACGTAAATTTAAAAAATAAAAAAAAATTCAAATTTTCATATATTGAAAAATTTAATCTAAATTTAAAATTTCAGATTTTTGGACAGTATCCTTTGTTAAAAAGTCATCATGCTTACTTCTATATACATATATATATATATATATATATATATATATATATATATATATATATATATATATGTAATATATCAAAATTAATTAACTCTAATATTTCTTTAAAAAACCTCCTCTCTCCTATTTTAATTCATCCAAATCTCTTTCCCAGCCTTTAAATGGTTTGGTCAACGAAGTATTTTCCACTTAACATTCCTTTCTGTCATAAAACTGTAAACTTTCTGTCTATACAGCAGTTTCCCAGCTGTTGGCGGAACATGGTTTCGCGTTTTGCTGATATTGCATTTAATTCGCTTATTAAGTTGTTTTTTACTGAGGGAAAATTCTTGTTGTCAGCGCTCTTGTTTGCACCTCTGTCAGAGTAGAGTGAACTCTGTGGCTTTTGATTGTATGTTGTCCAGAAGGATAGATGTGCGGTGTTGCCGCTCTGAAATAAAGTTTAAATTAGATTTCTGCGTTCTCCTCAATATGAGGACCGTCTGCATGTTTGGACTTTTATGATTGCTAGCTGGTAAACTTTCTCCTTGTGGAGGAGTTTTATAAAAATGGATTACATATATATATATATATATATATATATATATATATATATATATATATATATATATATATATATATATATGTCATACATCAAAATTATTTCAGTTTAATATCTCTTTAAAAGCTTCTTCTCATACAGTCCAATTTCTTCAAAATCTATTTTCCCAGCCACAAAATGTCTTAATCAAAGGAGTGCCAGCGACTTAAAATTCTTCCAACACATTTCGTAAAGCTTTCTGTGCAATAGATGCAAATGTTCTGTTCATTCAACACATTTTCTAGATGTCGCCTGCAAATGAATAAGTTTTTTCTCCTGATCTAAGAATTAATTTCCCTGACTAAGTCCCTTGGGAACTTTCTATCTGTCTCGCTCTGAGGTACACCTCTGTTTCAACAAAGTGATTTTCGTATCATTTTCTTGTACGCTATTAGCTGGTAAAGATATCTTTTTAGTAGCTCATTAAAAGATATTGAGTTTTTCTTTAAATTGTGCTTTCTTTCAGTGTCGCTTGATTTCAACATTATTCTTTAGTCTAACTGCATAGGCTTCTACTTGCACGGGTAAGTAAAAAGAATAGGGGCAATAATCAAATGTAACCAGCCTTTTTATTTTGCTAGATTACATATACATAATAGCATAAACAATTTATTCATAATTATATGCAGAGTTTATGCTAAGAATTATAGAAAACTTGCATAAAAACATGATACCTTAAAAGGACTCTTTTACATAGAATACAAAAAATTCATGAAGGGAAAAACCATATTAACCCTTTAAAGGTCACCTACATAAACTCTTTAGAATTTAATTAAATTAGTTTATAAATATTACCTATGAATCTTATAAATGTAAAATGTATTAAAATTTTTCTTTACAATCCTTAGGTTTGCATTAGAGAATACCGTGGGAGAGATTGAGGGGGGGGGGGGGTTCACTGACAAACCCAATCCCTTGTACAGCGTGCACATAATATTTTTTAAAATTTTAATTATATTGGAAGAACGATAAATAAGTGTTCTTAAAAAGTATAATAAATAAATAGTTTAACAATTTATAAGTGTTGTTTGAATAGACATTTTTGTTTGGGGTCATACGTGAAAAAAAGTCGAATTACTAACTTTCCAGGGACATCAAGTTTAAATACATATATTTCAAAAGAAAAATATAAATTAAGTGTAGTATTATCATTTATTGTAATTTTTAAATGTCAGAAACATAAAAAACCGAAGAAACCATTCATATTTCTCAAAAAAACAGAGAACAAAATGTTTAACAGGAGGTTTCCCTGCGAAACCACTGTCCGCTGAAGGGTTAAAGTTAATTTTTCAAACAGAAACGTTCCAATAAAGAAAATATATATCAATAGCATTTGAAATATTGAATATACAAATGCGAAATTTCAAATACATCTGTAGAAAAATAAGAAAGGTATTTTGAATTGTTAAAAACTATTCTATATTCTGCCTTTAATTCTTTATCACTGTTCTACAAATCTACATCGTACACAAAAATTAATGTTATTTTAACAATGAGCTTTAACACTTTGACTGCCATGGCTATCATATGTGATATCCAGTGATATTTCCGTTGGGACACTGGCTATCCGATATGATAGCCATGGTGTTTTAACACTTCAGG
>CM063503.1:35449527-35499527 GCA_032207245.1 Pardosa pseudoannulata
ATATATATTATATATGTATATATATTGACATATATATATTATTTATATAATATGTATTTATATGTATATATATTATATATAAATATCATATATATATATTTTATATATATATATTATATATATCTATTATAAAATTTTCTTTCTACGCCACGTTTATATTCATGATTTTATGTGCTTTTAAATCAGGCACATGCCATCAGTAATTTTTCAGAACACGCAGATGTTGACCTTTATGTAGCAACAAACTACCCAAACTATTGAAAATTTAGCTAAACCAAAAAAAGCTATTTAAAGCTTTAGGTTATTTGGAAAGTGAATCAAATAATTTAAATTGAAATATACTTCATTTATGTACAAACATCTCATTCATCCTATAGAATATAGGGTGAATGGAAATAGGGGAATATTTTCTTTGTATAACAAACCCAGAAGCACTTATTATTGGTTGTAACATAATTTGAGAAATTCTAATAATATTTATCCCACCATTTTGCTGCTTTATATCCATCAGTTTCGAAAATGGTATGAGATATGTTCTATCTATACCTAAAAATTAACAAAATATGACAAAAAACTGACAAAAAAAAAAGAAAAAAAAACAGAAAATTATCTGCATACTTGCATATTTTCACTTGAATAGTGTGCAATTTATGCTTACTACATATTGAGCTAAATTTTTAAATAGATTACATAGGAACAACAACTATTGAGTAATACATTCTAAAACTTCTTTTTAGGCAGTGAAAGCATAGTATTTTTTTTCTTCTCACAATAAGGATGTCTACGCTTTGAGAATTACTTTTACCACATGTGGGTAATAACAGTTTGCCATCATTACAAATAATGTCGCTGGCGTGCAGGAAACAATCAAGCTTTCCTTATCTGCAAATAGTTTGTATTCTTAATATTTTTGCATAATAATCAGATTAATCATTTTAATTTTTTCAGGTTTCAGTATATTGCTCCACATCAGGAACATGGGGCTACTGGCATAGTTTTTTAAGGATAGACAGACTTTATTACACAGAAAGCTTACATCTTTGAGTTACATCATTTAATGCCTTTGCTAGTATAATTAGGTGACCTTCGGAGCTGCAAAAAATGTCGATTTGGCTTCATGACTTGCTGGACAAGTCTGGTTTGCCACTCTCACTACTCTAAAAGCAGTAAGATTTCCGTAATTTTTGTACCCTGAGAGGACACGCACATGTGCTGTGATGTGTGATTTTGTTTTTATTCTTTTATTGACTTTTCCCCCATTATGGATAGTAAAAATGTTTATTACTAGTTTACTAGCATGTAGATCAAGTTATACATGGAATCGAAACAAGTAGGTGAAATATTAAGGAATTGGATATTATGCAGAAACTGCTTTTTCCCATTTCTATTGATACATAGAGGCAAAGAATTTTTCATATCACAATAAAATGAAAAATAACAAGTATTACTTTAATAATACAAATCAATTTGATTATAGCTAAAAAAATTGTGTATTTTATTATTTAAAAAATTAGGATTTTTCATTGTTTAAAACTTTTATTGTTTCATAACTTTAAAAACTACTATATAAATCAAGAAAAAATACATTTTTCTGAAATTTTTAACATCAATGTCTATATTTATATTTAAGAGAGATAATGGTATTTTTTGGAATTAAAAGAGATTAAGTTTCTATTTATACGATGGAAATATGACATTATCTTGGTGAAATAAAGACTTTGTTGAAATATGTGCCCATATAGACATTCGAAATAAATGCCATTATGGCGCAGGTATTCTATATAATTTCAGTACTATAAGAAAACTAGAAGAAGTATAGTATTCAAGTTTAAAAAACAATACACAAACTAGACAAGTATAATTTTATGACTTTTGAAAACGTTCGGCTTTACGATCAATACATTTTTTTACTAAAAAGACCGATTTTGAAAACACTTATGACATTGATAAATTCTTATAAAGTATATATAGGATTTATTACTTTATATGTAGTAATTCCCGAATCTGTATAGTTAAATAATTGAACTGTTTAGATTTTTTAAATTTGCAATTGCTCGAGATGCTGAAATATCATAGAGTGCTACATGAGGTATTAACTACTTAATAAAACACTTATTAAAATAAATTTTCAATCCTCAAATTATTGAAAGTTTTAAAAGAGAGGGGTAATCCAAAATATAAGAAACAAAGTGATATATTAGAAACAAAGTGATATTCCCGTTGTTTAGTAACTTCTAAATATATTCATAGTGTGCGGTAATTCTAATACATGCAGTCAGCTATTGTGCAGAGATATATCTACCGACCAAGTAAGTGGCTAACAAAGTAAAAGTACTCTAAGTGACAAAATGTGAAAACAATTATTTCTTTCTACTTTTCCCAGTTAAAAACAAGTTTATAACTTTTGCATAACTGGACAAGTGAAGATAGCGTGTTTATTCTAGAAAAAGACATGTACCAACATGACATTGTTCTTAACTTATGTTTATGTAAGAGAGTGTGCTTGTGTGTAGAGTTGTCATAAATGTACATTTACATACAAGTACTCATTAACTGAAATAAAAAAATTAAAAACACATTAAACATTACTCTAAAGGTATCCTATAATCATTTAACTGTTATTATTAAAGTCATTTTAAATGCATTTTACGGAAATGCATAATATGAATATATATTTGCGTCCGTTTGACTTCGTCTTACAGGCAATCAAATGTATATTGCAGAAATGTGAGAATAGTAAGTATCTTCGAAGATTTAGGAGGATAGGAAAGATATTACCAGTATGAAACTGGTATCTATATAAAACACTTTTATTATAGCGTTGTCAAAAATGTATTTTTTACATACAAGTACACATTAACTGAAAAAAAAACATTACTCTAAAGGTATCATATAATCATTCAAGTGTTATTATTAAAATCATTTTAAATACATTTTACGGAAATACATAATGCGGAAATATATTTGCGTCCATCGACATCGTCTTACAGGCAATCAAATGTATATTGCAGAAAAATGAGAATAGTAAGTATTCTCGAAGATTTAGAAAGATGCGAAAGGTATTACCGATATGAATCTGGTATCTATATAAAACACTTTTATTATAGCGTTGTTAGAACTGTACTTTTTACATACAAGTACACATTAACTGAAATAAAATTTAAAAAAACATAAAACAATACTCTAAAGCAGGGGTCGGCAACCTGTTTGTTCTTAAGGACGCAATACTAAATTTGAAAATCACCGAGGGCGCTTATTTTACAGATAATCAACAGGTATAAATAGACATTAAAAAAACAGATTTTTTATAACTTTATTTTGTTGGTGTCATACATAATGCTACATATAGTTCAGTGTGAATCTTGGGTGTCCATATTTTCAGCTAATTTCTTATAATTGGGGATATATTTAGAGTTCCCGGTCCTTAAACAATTATGTGAGTCATCAAGCTTTGTTCGGTATTTTGATTTCAAATTTTTCAAATTTGAGAACAAAGACTCGCAATTGTATGTTGAACAATATGAATAAATTTTTAGCGGACATTTCCTTAAAATAGAATACATATTTTCATCGACTAAATTCCAAAACATTTTATCATTACTATGCACTTTTAAAATAATATCACTTTGCAAGTTTATTATTTCTAATTCTAGGTCTTCGATATTATGAAGCTCGAAATACACTGAAACTAATTCAAGGTCATCATCTTCAGTAACATTGAATGGATTTATGAAAAATCTTAGAACGGGTTCTAATGCTGCAAAATCGTCAAATCTAGAAGAAAACTCTTCTATTAGCTTATCTATAATTTCTAAATATGATGTAGCAGTAAAATTTTCGTTATTCAAATTTAAACTCTCAACAGTATATTTTATATTTGGTATATGTGATAATGATTTTTTCAATAGATGGGATTTCAACAACACTAACTTGCATTTGAATGTCCTAAACTCAACTGACTACTTGCTGTAAATCGCCGTTTGACAAGAATAAGTAAATCGCTCTGGCTATCATACATTTACATTAGTCCAGCGAGGGCGCATTAAAAATCGATCGGGGGCGCCATGGCGCCCACGGGCTCCGCGTTGCCTACCCCTGCTCTAAAGGTATCATATAATCATTTAAGTGTTATTATTTTTGTCAGTTTAAATACATTTTACGGAAATAATTAATACTGAATTATATTAGCGTCCGTTCCACATCGTCTTACAGGCAAACTATAAAGATTATAAACTAAACTGATCATAAACTAAAGGTATATAATTATTTAAGTGTTATTATTAAAGTCATTTTAAATACATAATACGGAAATATATTTGCGTCCGTTCGACTTCGTGTTACAGGCAATAAAATATATATTGCAGGAAAATGAGAATAGTAAGTATGCTCGAAGATTTAGAAAGATGCGAAAGGTATTACAGATATGAAACTGGTATCTATATTAAAACTTTTATTATAGCGTTGTCAGAAATGTACTTTTTACGTACAAGTACACATTAAATGAAATACTTTTTTTTTTAAATATAAAACACTACTCTAAAGGTATCATATAATCATTTATGTGATATTATTAAAGTCATTTTAAATATATTTTACGGAAAAGCATAATATGAAAATAGATTTGCGTCCGTTCGACTTCATCTAACAGGCAATCAAATTTATATCTCAGGAAAAAGAGAATATCCAGTATGATCGAAGATTTAGAAGGATGGGAAAGGTATTACCGATATGAAACTGGTATCTATATAAAACACTTTTTTTATTTCGTAGTTTGAAATGAGTAAAAAAATATATATATTCTAGGAGGGAGTTTTACGCTTCATTAAATGCCATTGTGTGACAGGAAAGTAATCTTTTACTTTCCTACGATTGAATGGAATTTTAATTATTTATTGTATAAGATTGACAGCTTTTAAGAGCGTCCTATTTCACTTGGCATTTGTCATATCTTCGAGATTCACACCCATTTAAATAATTCATGATTTTATTTCTAGAAGCATAAAATTAATTTCCTCTAAAAGTTTATAATATTGATTGATGATATACGTATAAGTTTATGTAAAAGGTCAACATATTTATGGAGAAAATCAAAGGTTATCCTAGTTAGAGCACATCCTGGGTAAGACATTTTCCTTTTGAATTTACCCTTAGGGAAAATTCTGTCGTATAATATTAATTAAGTTAAAACTTAGTATTAGTAAATAGATTAGAAAATGAAACGTCTTGAAATATTTTCAACTAATGCGTTAAAAATAAAATTTTTAATTTAAGGCTTCAACATAATGAGTTAAAATTTGTGAAAGATGCTTGTAAATTACATTTGTCAATTAGAATTCTCATTAAATAACATCTTCAAATGTACGTTTATCGTAGGAAAATAGTTAGAACTTTAGCCTTATTTAGAATTATATAAGAATATATGTTTTATTAATGCATGTATATATATATATTATATATATATATATATATATATATATATATATATATATATATATATATATATATATATATATATATATATATATATATATATATAGCTGTGTGTGTGTGCGGGCGTGAGTATTTGCATATTTCAAAAAGACAGAGATGCACACATATTTAATCATTTAAATTCAAGATTTTAAAAGTTACGCAGTTAAAAGCAAGAGAGAAAATACTTTATTCCATTGTGAAGTTAATCATCTTGAAGTAAGTAAACCAGTTATTAAAATATGGGAATTCACCAAAATCAGAAAATTTAAAGTGACGATTTCTAACCAAGTTGCAATACAAATCAGAGTCTCAAAGATAACTTAGAAGAATATCGTTATCCCTATGTCAGAAAACAATTTTTAGCTCGTTTAAGAGGAAAAATTAAACATAGAGTACAATATGTACTTACTTTTTAGCTATATATATATATATATATATATATATATATATATATATATATATATGTGTGTGTGTGTGTGTGTGTGTGTAACGAGGCCTTTTGCCTCATTTCGATATGGGTTCCAGGAGGTTATTACCACCCTGCAGTCGTAGAACCTTGCGATGAGAATACAATCAAGATACGCAAAAATGCAATCTAACATCTTTTATTTCACGACATATCAAATATCATCATGAAACCTTATACAACACTAAAGCTATACGTTGAAACTGTATCAAAAAACTGTGATGGATCTCAAGACATTTCCTTAAATTGTCATTTGTGCCGACTAAGTGATAAAAATAGCAATATATATAAATATAAATATATATATATATATATATATATATATATATAAATATATATATATATATTTAAGTATATAGTGTGTAAATATATAAATATTTCATTCTGTAAAAATAATGCTAAGATTGTCTATATATAATATATTTATATTAATATATATCTAATTATACTTACATTCACATTTAATATTTCATTTTTTTACGCATTGCTTAAATCACGTGATTCCTTAAAAGTGTTGGGTTTACTTTAATACAAATTGATTAAGAATGTAAGAGAGAAATAAACTACACTTCATTTTACTGCTTTACTTTGTGAAGAAGCTATTTTTCTCCCCAAAGCGATTGCTTATATTATATATATATATATATATATATATATATATATATATATATATATATATATATATATATATATATATATATATATATATATATATATATATATGTGCGTGTGTGTGTGTGTAATCCAGGAATTATACAACTGATGTACACATTTGAAATTATAATCCTAATTATTTTTACTTGCCCGGGGGCTGAAAAAGGAGAAGCCTAAGCTACTAGACAGTAAAGTAAAGTAACAGTTTGAGTAAATTGCAGTGGGACCATTTTCGTAAAAAGAACAGACGTAGCTCAAATTAAACTTTATTCTTTGCCTGCTAAAAATTAGATCTTTAGCAGTCAACGACAGACAAGAGAATGACACGAAAAACTCTTTGCTCAAACTGAGGTGTACCCAAGAGGGAAGACAGATAAAATTTTCCCAATGCACAAACATACTTAGGGAATTCAACTGTTAGGCCAGGAGGAAGGCTGAACCATTTGCCGGCAACTGCTGGAAAACTTGTGGAAAGGGCAGGAAATTTACATATATTGAATTGAAAGATTTGGGAAATGTATTGGAAGAATTTTAAGTCGAGGCATACCTTTGATTAAGACATTATGAGGCTGGGATAAAAAGATATATATATATATATATATATATAATGTAAACCATGTATATATATATATATATATATATATATATATATATATATATATATATTTATATGTATATATATATATATATATATATATATATATATATATATATATATATATACATGGTTTTTGTTTTTTATTTCATGACAGTACTTTAAATGCTTTTCCATTAATTTTCTTCAGTGGTTTCCTTACACATTGTATTTATGCTGTACTTAAATTTTGTACGGGAATCAAAAAAGCACATCACGACTAGTTGTAGTTTAATTCGAAATGACAATATATTGCAAGCTTAATTTACATAGTCTTATTTATTTTTAATTTCATGTGTATATTTAATAAAACTGAAATACTTTGTTGTATATTCAAGTATACGCATAATTCATCCTGTTCATGAATTTTTTCAGTAGATTAGTATATAGGAACTTTCACCTCAATAAATGTATAAAATTTTATATAAATATAATAAAGTTCTACAGATTAATTTTGGCATATATAAAAATATCTTCCAGATAAAACAATGTAAAGCTCATTATCAAGTTTAGAGAAAACGTTGTTAATAGTTTAGAAACTATTGGAAATTCTCCGAAATAGTTAAAAATTTCCCGGGTAGTTAACAAACTGAAATTATGAATGAAATTTTGCAGTGTCAGCAGAACTTGGAGATATTTATCTCTTGCTTTTTCTACTTTGAACGAATGATTTGAAATTCTGATTGTTGTAATAATATTACAAGTAATAATAAAATTATATGAAAAGTTATAACAATGTTTTGCATTTAAAATATTATTTAAACTTTGTATAACTTTTTCTAGTCATTATTTTTATTTGTGATAATTGAACAGTAGTATCTTGGGTTAAAATAATTACTATTAAAATGCTGCTATCTCTTATTGATAATTTTCTGAAAATTAGGGTTATATAAGACCTGTTGTAATTAGCTTCTAATGGTTAATGTATGTTTTAAGCAATACATTGCTGCTATTATCTTTAAATATAAAGCATGACATAGCTATTAAAATGAACATACATAAAAATTTAAGAGCTTTATTTTAGCTGTACCGAATGTTAGATCGTTAATACAGAATAAGGTATAATTGACGGTGATTAAAAATTTTTAAAAGTAATGTATTCTTTTGCATATTTAATAATTCATGCTTTGGAGAATATACTATAAAAATCCATCTTCTTTATATATTCTTTATTTACTCTTGACAAACTTTTTAAAAACTAGTCATTTAAACGTTAAAAGTTATTCTTAAATTTATCGAGATGCTATTTTCTTGGGATTAAATGGAGTTTTAAATCTTTCAGTTACCTTTTAACCGTATTTTAGAGTGGTTTTATTGTCTGAGCGTAACAACCGTTAAAAGACTATTAAAAATTAACAGAAACTGATGAAATGTGCTTGAAATAGTAGTAAAAATTACTTTAAATTAAGAAAATATGTTGCTAAATCTTTCAAGTTGAAATTATGTTTATGGTTATACTGACAAGATAAGTATATATATTTCAGAAATAATCATGTTTTGTGAATATATTTTGACAAAGAAGAATAACATCACAATTTTACAATGCTATTATAAAATCCACTTTGGATTTAAAATTTAAGAGTCTTAACTAAACTTAAAGAGCAATACAATATGTAAAAGTGGATATTGTGAATTATCCAAATATATTGTACACAACAATATTGAACTAATAATACACTCATGTCCATAAATTAAGGATAATGAAGTTCAGGCAATGAAAGAGACAAAAGCAAAACAAATTTGACTTATTTGTAAAGTCTATTTATTAAACTAAAGGTAAAGAGCAAAAAAGATGCTATATGTTTGACATAATTAATAAAAATTGCTATTTTTACTCCCTGGAGCAAATTTCATAAAAGAACCTATTTACAGAAAACAGTATAACATGGTTAGCATGATGGTTAATATCGAGTATTACTCCCGGACGATGCAATACAAGCGTTACAACGCCTACGCATGCTTAGTATCAGATTTTCAATCTGATCTTGGGGAAAATTACACCACTCATCAAGCAATGCCCTCCGAAGTTCCGATAGATAGTTGGGAGGGGGTTGACGGGCTGCAATTCGTCGGCCAAGCATGTCCCACACATGCTCTATTGGATTCAAGTCCGGTGAGTATGCTGGCCAATCCATACGGGTGATATCCTCCGATTGAAGGCATTCGTCTACAATGTTTGCACGGTGAGGTCGGGCGTTGTCATCGATATACAGAAATTCAGGACCAATGGCGCCCCGAAACAAACGTACTTGTTCCAGAATGACATCCCGATAGATGTGGCCTGTCCTCGTTACACCCTTAACATGCAGGTCAGTTCTGGAACCAAGAATAATTCCTCCCCAAACGAGCCATCCTGCACCACCTTAACGGTGTCGTTCAATGGTGTTCTCTTGGTGGTAACGAGTACCTGGTGCTCTCCATATGAAAGTCCGGCGAGAATCAGAATGTAAACTGAACCTGGACTCGTCGGAAAACATCACACAAGACCACTGTTGCGGTGTCCACAATGCATGCTCTCTAGCCCAGCATAATCGCAGGCGACAGTGAGTTGCAGTAAGGGAAACACATCTGACAGGCTTACGAGCATATAGACCAATGTTCCATAAGCGTCTGTACACGGTCTGCCTTGAAACTGTCGTACCGGTAGCTGAAGAGAGCTGACGAGACAGGTCTGATGCTGTGCTCCGTCTGTTTCTTTTGGCAGTAACTGCCAAATACCGGTCATCATTCGGCGTAGTAACTCGGGGGCGACCTGTGCTGTAACATCTACTCACATTACCATCATGTTTGAATCGTTGCCAAAGCCTGGAGATGACACTCTGGGCGATTCCAAGTTTCTCGGATACTTCCAGCTGGGTACGTCCACATTCCAGTCGTCCGATAATTCTACCACGTAAAAAATCATCCAAATGCTTCCTTTGTGCCATAACTATGCGGTTATTGCACTGAAAGGCTTTTAAAGCGCTTGTGAACAATTTTATTTCTTTGCTACCATTCCTTATATACCCCTTTCATAAACTCTCGTCATTGTGACGTACTATCCGCGCCATCTGATGGTTTCCTGCAATTTGCATATTTTTCTTCAAGATGTGTGTGATAATTCTACAGGTGAAAGTTTTATTTTAGAGCTCAATTTCTGTGTGATTCTGAATTATCTTTAATTTATAGACATGAGTGTATATTCTTTACCAACTACACCAAGGTGCACTTTGGTAGAATTAAATGGTGATGTAAACCTTTTAGTTATCTTTTAATGTTTTTAAAGTCATTTTATTGTCTCAGATTAAGAATTCTTAAAAGACTATTGCAACTTTCTTCACAATGAATCGCTCACAGCTAAATCTGCGACCGATTCTTTGTGCCGGAAGTTGTAGTAAAAGTGACTCAAGGAATTAAAACGGATGATATTGTTTAAGCTGAATTGTCAATTTAATGAATATACTTTTTAAAAGCATAATAATATAACAAAAATAATAGAACTTATGTCAGTAGGATTTTTCGTAGAAGAAAGCTATGAAAATTCAAAAGCGCTAGATTAAAAGCCAACTTAGTAATTTGAACTAAAGCAAATTGGTAAAAAAGCGATAATGTGGAATTTACGTATATAGCAAATTTTCACAGATCATGGAATATAATAAAATTCTTCATTCTAAAATGTAGTTAAAATGTTAAATTTTTGAATAATATGGAATAACAAAAAGGACTAAGGCAAAACATTTTAATCCCAAATGTTTATCAATATATCACGCATGTAATGTATGTTACCTTTGATAGCAAAACATGACCAATAGTTCCAATTCATGTCAATAAGAACACCTATGAGTTTGTGACATCTAATTCTATTCAGGTTAAAGACACGCTCATAGCTGTGAAAATATCAGGAGAGGGTTACAGAGGAAATGTTCAAGCCTTTTTTAGCATGTATTTTTTATGCTCATCCGTATTCGAAAAGAATTACCTTGGTGGTCATTTTATAAGAAGCAGTTTTTCAGATATATAACAGTTGTGACTGACTAGATGAATGCACCATCTTCTGCTTTATATTAAAAACAGTACGGCAGAAAAGATCATTTAAAAGAAAATTTTTAATTTTGTTTAAACATAAAAGTAAACAATATACGAATTGTCAATTATATAGAGTAGCAATTATTCCTGAGTGATATTATACATTTAATCAAAATTTTTAACATGAATTTCTAGTATTTCGCAAAGTAAAATTAAAGCATCTAACATGTTGCAATAGCGGAATAACATCCCTTAATGTGCTTATCTCATGTTTTGAATGGTAACATCTTACTAAATATATATATACATGCTTTCCTTGTATTTATAATCTAAACACAGGCGAAATACATTTATACCTAATATACACAGTATAATACACTAATGTAAAATTTCCATAGTTGTACTACACTCTACATCACTATGCAATATTTTCTAAAATATTCCTTTTTAATATTGATACTTCTGTATTTAGTAATTAAAAAGTCATTTACCGTTGAAATTTTTAACATCATAGTTGAATTATAACATTAAAGTAAAATTCAAAGAAGATTGTAAAAGATGAATGAAAATATCTTATTCAATATAGCAAAAAATATAAATAATTAAACATGCTGTGTCATTCTATCTTCTATATCACTATGCAAGGCAAGTATTATGCAATATTTTCTAAAATATTAATTTTTAGTATTGCTACTCCTGTATTTAATAATTACAGTCATTTGCCGTTGAAATTTTTAACATCATAGTTGAATTATAACATTAAAGTAAGATTCAAAAAAGATTGTAAACGATGAATGAAAATATCTTATTCAATATAACAAAAAATTATAAATCATTAATCATGCTCTGTCATTCTATCTGAAATTATAGTTGTCCTCATTGTATTGAGAATCTAAACGCACTAGAAATACATTTATAGCTAAAATAAACAGTATAATATACTAATGCAAAATTTCCATATTTATACTACACTCTACATCACTATGCAAGTATTATGCAATATTTTCTAAAATATTCCTTTTTAGTATTGCTACCCATATATTTAATAATTTAACAATCATTTACCGTTGCCATTTTTAATATCATATTTGAATTATAACGTTAAAGTAAGATTCAAAGAAAATTGAAAACGATGAATGAAAATATCTTATTCAATATAACAAAAAATTTATAAATCTTTAAACATTCTCTGTCATTCTGTCATTCTACCTTAAATTATAATTGCTCTTATTGTATTTAGAATCTAAACACTGTCGAAAATCATTTGTATCTAAAATACACAGTATGATACACTATCCAAAATTTCCATATTTATACTACACTCAACATCACTATGCAAGTATTATGCATTATTTTCTAAAATATTCCTTTTTAGTATATATTTAATAATTTAACAGTCATTTACCATTTACATTTTTATCATCATAGTTGAATTGTAACATTAATGTAAGATTCAAAATATATTGTAAACGATGAATGAAAATATCTTATTCATTATAACAAAAAAATATAAATCATTAATCATGCTCTATCATTCTATCTTAAATTATAATTGCTCTCATTGTATTTCGAATCTAAACACAGTCGAAATACATTTATATCTAAAATACACAGTATAATGCACTAATCTAAAATTTCCATATTTAAACTACACTCTACGTCACTATGCAAGTATTATGCAATATTTTCTAAAATATTCCTTTTTAGTGTTGCTACTTATATATATTTAATAATTAAACAGTCATTTACTGTTGACATTTTTAACACCAGAGTTCAATTTCTAACATTAAAGTAAGATCCAAAGAAGATTATAAACTATGAATGAAAGTATCTTAGTCAATATAACAAAATGAATTATAAATCATTAATCATTCTGTGCCAATCTATCTTAAATTATAATTGCTCTCACTGTATGTAAAATCTAAACACAGGCGAAATACATTTATATCTAAAATACACAGTATAATACACTAATCTAAAATTTCCATATTTATACTACACTCTACATCAGTCTGCAACTATTATGCAATATTTTCTAAAATATTCCTTTTTAGTATTGCTACTCATGCATTTAATAATTAAACAGTCATTTACCGTTGACATTTTTAACATCATAGTTGAATTATAACATTAAAGTAAGATTCAAAGAAGATTGTAAACGATGAATGAAAATATCTTATTCAATATAACAAAAAAATTATAAATCATTAATCATGCTCTGTCATTCTATCTTAAATTTAGTCAGGTATTAAACCAGAAGCAAATGCATTTGTGAGCTGTATTACAACTCAACGGAAACTAAGACCCAGTCATTATCATCGTGACCGAAGAAATTGAGCTTAGCACGCAGCCGCTCACACGCTCATTATGATAGTAAAATTTTCGGAAATGTTTCCGTTCCCAAAAATAGTTCTGTTCTGCTTCATAACTTCATTCGAGTATCAGTATTTGTAGTGAAGCAAAATATGAACTCCACTAGTCATAAATTAAAGAATTTGTTCATCTAATTAAACATATTAAAAGGGTTATTGTCATATTTGAACTTACATTCTACATATTCTTAGCTATTATTTCTAGTCTGTACTACTTGGATTGGGAGGAAACTAAATGTGGTATATTCTGAAAAACATTTTTCTATTTATTCTATTACACAAGAGAAATTCCATTGAAGTTTAAGTCTATATGCTAAATCACAGTAACTTAATTATGAATATATGCTAAGTAATAATTTTAGACAGGTTTGCTAAAAATTTCTTAACGTATATACCACTAAAATTAAAAGTTGTAATATAACTAAGAGTTGTATTAAAAATTTATAAACCATCTAAATATATATTAATGCAATGTAAAAATGTGTCTGTTAAAAAAGTTGATCTTAAAATTTTGATTAATTAATAACTTTATACGGTAACGTTTGAGGTATTTAACAACTATTTCATTTCTTGAGTTAAGTATTTATACTAGCCTCTACTGATGAAAATAAAAATTAGGAAATTGTAAACTGTTTTTCTCTGTCACCATGTATTTGTATTATCTATAGAATAACTAATTATTAGTTATATAATTAAATATTGGGATTATTTTTAATTATTAATTAGTCATAATATCGGTCTAACTCTATTATTCTGCAAAATTTGATAAGTGTTTTATCCTGCACAAAACGTAATTTTGTGTTAATAATTCATTCTATAGAAATGGCTTCATTTAAATTCAAGTTTATACCTACAATTTGAATAATTTTACTGTCCATTAAATAACATTAATCGTATAAAATATTCTGCAGTGTTAAACCTTTTACAATAAGAAGTACAATAATTCCTTATAATTTTCGGAAATATTTCGGTTCCCCAAAATAGTTATGTTCTGCTTCATAACTTCATTCGAGTATCAGTATTTGTAGTGAAGCAAAATATGAACTCCACTAGTCATAAATTAAAGAATTTGTTCATCTAATTAAACATATTTAAAAGGGTTATTGTCATATTTGAACTTACATTCTACATATTTTTAGCTATTATTCCTAGTCTGTACTACTTGGATTGGGAGGAAACTAAATGTGGTATATTCTGAAAAACATTTTTCTATTTATTCTATTACACAAGAGAAATTCCATTGAAGTTTAAGTCTATATGCTAAATCACAGTAACTTTAATTATGAATATATGCTAAGTAATAATTTTAGACATGTTTGCTAAAAATTTCTTAACGTATATACCACTAAAATTAAAAGTTGTAATATAACTAAAAGTTGTATTAAAAATTTATAAACCATCTAAATGTATATTAATGCAATGTAAAAATGTGTCTGCTAAAAAAGTTGATCTTAAAATGTTGATTAATTAATAACTTTATACGATAACTTTTGAGGTATTTAACAACTATTTCATTTCTTGAGTTAAGTATTTATGCTAGCCTCTACTGATGAAAATAAAAATGAGAAAATTTGTAAACTGTTTTTATCTGTCACCGTGTATTTGTTATATCTATAGAATAATTAATTATTAGTTATATAATTAAATATTGGGATTATTTTTAATTATTAATTAGTCATGATATCAGTCTAACTCTATTATTCTGCAAAATTTGATAAATATTTTATCCTGCACAAAACGTAATTTTGTGTTAATAATTCATTCTATAGAAATGGCTTCATTTAAATTAAAGTTTATACCTACAATTTGAATAATTTTATTGTCCATTAAATAACATTAATCGTATAAAATATTCTGCAGTGTTAAACTTTTTACAATAAGAAGTGCAATAATTCCTTATAATTTTCGGAAATGTTTCGGTTCCCCAAAATAGTTATGTTCTGCTTCATAACTTCATTCGAGTATCAGTATTTGTAGTGAAGCAAAATATGAACTCCACTAGTCATAAATTAAAGAATTTGTTCATCTAATTAAACATATTAAAAGGGTTATTGTCATATTTGAACTTACATTCTACATATTCTTAGCTATTATTTCTAGTCTGTACTACTTGGATTGGGAGGAAACTAAATGTGGTATATTCTGAAAAACATTTTTCTTTTTATTCTATTACACAAGATAAATTCCATTGAAGTTTAAGTCTGTATGCTAAATCTCACTAACTTTAATTATGAATATATGCTACGTAATAATTTTAGACAGGTTTGCTAAAAATTTCTTAACATATATACCACTAAAATTAAATGTTGTAATATAACTAAAAGTTGTATTAAAAATTTATAAACCATCTAATTGTATATTAATGCAATGTAAAAATGTGTCTGCTAAAAAAGTTGATCTTAAAATTTTGATTAATTAACCCTCCAAGTGGAACAAATCCAGGAAAAATCTCTCCAAAAATAGGCTAAAGGTTTACTGTGTCAGTGGCAAAAGTGTTCCATGATTTTTTACTTCATCCTTAGTCAATTAGAATGGAATACGGGAAACCCAAACACGTTATTGCCCCTTTACTTCCGGTTATAAATAGATATATAAATAGATATTATAAATTGTTAATTTTTAATACATATAAAGCTCGTCAAGTCTCAAAGACCATCCCATAACAAATAATGGATTCGAAAAGTACAAATAAAAATATTCTTTAAGAGACTTATTTATATTTTTTACGAAAGTCATCCAAGATATTTAAGTGGTGCAATTAGAGATACATCAGTTACCGCAAACGAAATACTTCAAAATAGAGATTTATAAAGCCATGAAAATCTATCAATGTCTTTGTGCCTCAGCGTGCACCCTTCAATAAATGTTAGTCAAAGAGGGGTGCAGTTCCTAAACAATCGACCTGACCCTCCTACTGCAGAATTGCATGGGGAAAAGCACTGACAGAAATGAATATTATATCCATTTTCGGAACGTTTTTCGATTTCGAAAATTGCACGTGACGACAGCTTTGAATACGTCATCGGTTTGGCGGAATTGTACGTGCAAACCGCTTAGAGGGTTAATAACTTTTGAGGTATTTAACAACTATTTCATTTCTTGAGTTAAGTATTTATGCTAGCCTCTACTGATGAAAATAAAAATTAGGAAATTTGTAAACTGTTTTTCTCTGTCACCATGTATTTGTATTATCTATAGAATAACTAATTATTAGTTATATAATTAAATATTGGGATTATTTTTAATTATTAATTAGTCATAATATCGGTCTAACTCTATTATTCTGCAAAATTTGATAAGTGTTTTATCCTGCACAAAACGTAATTTTGTGTTAATAATTCATTCTATAGAAATGGCTTCATTTAAATTCAAGTTTATACCTACAATTTGAATAATTTTACTGTCCATTAAATAACATTAATCGTATAAAATATTCTGCAGTGTTAAACCTTTTACAATAAGAAGTACAATAATTCCTCGAATGATTTCGAAAATAGTTATGTCTGCTTTAATACGTCATCGTATTTAAGCAATTGTACGTAGTCATAAATTAAAGAGGGTTAATAACTTTTGAGGTATTTAACAACTATTTCATTTCTTGAGTTAAGTATTTATGCTAGCCTCTACTGATGAAAATAAAAATTAGGAAATTTGTAAACTGTTTTTCTCTGTCACCATGTATTTGTATTATCTATAGAATAACTAATTATTAGTTATATAATTAAATATTGGGATTATTTTTAATTATTAATTAGTCATAATATCGGTCTAACTCTATTATTCTGCAAAATTTGATAAGTGTTTTATCCTGCACAAAACGTAATTTTGTGTTAATAATTCATTCTATAGAAATGGCTTCATTTAAATTCAAGTTTATACCTACAATTTGAATAATTTTTCTGTCCATTAAATAACATTAATCGTATAAAATATTCTGCAGTGTTAAACCTTTTACAATAAGAAGTACAATAATTCCTTATAATTTTCGGAAATATTTCGGTTCCCCAAAATAGTTATGTTCTGCTTCATAACTTCATTCGAGTATCAGTATTTGTAGTGAAGCAAAATATGAACTTCACTAGTCATAAATTAAAGAATTTGTTCATCGAATTAAACATATTAAAAGGGTTATTGTCATATTTGATCTTACATTCTACATATTCTTAGCTATCATTCCTAACCTGTACTACTTGGGATGGGAGGAAACTAAACGTGATATATTCTGAAAAACATTTTTTTATTTATTCTATTGCATAACAGAAATACTACTGAATCTTATTTCTGTATGCAAAATCACGTTAGCTTTAGTTATGAATAAATGTTAAGAAATAGTTCTAGTACAGATTTGCTAAACATTTCTTAACGTATTTACCACTAAAATTAAAAGCTTCATTTGACATTTAAAAAAGTTCAGATAGAATGAACTGCAAGACATATGTCTGTCATGCATATTTTTATATGCAAAATGTGTTTTTTCAAGCAATAATTATCCAAAAGGATTGTAAGTTATTTCATTATTAAAACATAGAATATGAGACACGTACTAGTACGTTTTCTGACGATTGAAACTTGAGCTCGGATCACGTACTAGTACGGGTTAGTGTAACAACATGGTTTGTTTGTGGGTACAAAAATAACGGTATATACAAGAAAACGAAGCTGAATGTTCTTGTCTACTACATATATTCTGGAAAAAATTAGACGTCGTATATAATTCCACAAAGAAGAAAAAAATTAAATATAAAAAAATGTATATAATGTCGAATTGGAATGGGTAGCTGTTAAATTACCTGAAACTAACATTCCAGATCCAGGGCCGCCTACATCTAGTACACAAAATGCACCTAAATATGACTCTCCTGGATGATTATCATTGGATATGCGGAAACATATTTAAGAAAAAATTTTTACTACTGGGAAGAAGAAAAAGCCGCAAAGACAATGACGTGTGTGTGTGCTGTGAAAAAAAGAATGTGGTTGAAACAGCTTACAAATGCAAGTTTTCCGTGTACCTCATCATAGAGGTAAATGCTTTGAACGATACAAGACTGTAAAGCATTATTAGTCTTATGATTTATCTTTTCATTTTTTATAATGTAAAAATGTTTATATATACCATAATTTCAAAAATTTAAAACTGTATGCTTCTATTTCTATTTGATTTTTCATATTTACGATACTATTATAAAAAACGATACTACTATTATACTATTAAGATACTATTAAAAATGTCCGCTCCCGGTACAATTCAGCTGCGAAATGTACTTTAGCGCAAATAATGTGATAATAACTAATGATATTTTTATTTTACTTATTTTTCTTAAAATTTGAACATGAGTGTGTTTATCATGTATACACATATATAAAAAAAAAAGCTAGGAAGTTCTGGAAAGATGCAAGTAGGCAGCTAAATTTAACAAGATAAAAATAATTAACTAAAAATGTATTAAAAATTAAAAAACATCTAAATGTATATTAATGCAGTGTAAAAATGTGTCTTCCAAGAAATTCGATCACAAAATTTTGAATAATTAATAGCATTATACGAAAATGTTTGAGGTATTTAACAACTCTTTCATTTCTTGAAGAGTTATATATTTATGCTAGCCTCTATTGATTAAAATAAAAATTAGAAACATTTTATAGATTAGAAATATTTTTTATATTATTAAATATTTAGATTATGTATAATTACTACTTAGTTATAATATCATTCTAACTCTACTATTCTGCAAATTTGATAAACTCTTTTATCTTCTTGCACAAAAAGCAATTTTGTGTTAATAATTCATTCTAAGATATAGCTTCATTTAAATTAAAGTATCATACAAGTATCATAATCATACAATTTAAATAATTTTGCTGTCCATAAAATAACATTATACGTGTAAAACATTCTTCAGGGTTGAACCGTTTACAAAAAGAAGTGCAATAATTAATTATAATCAATTAAGAATAAGTAAATGATGATTATATAAGAGCTGACATAATTCTTAACATTTTCACTAGATTTTAAAAAAATTATTTAGCAAATAAAGATTTCTAATCCATGACTTTGCATGCCGCATAACTTTTTTATAAAGTCTTCTTCATAAACCAAGATATGGTTAAAAACATTAATAAAGAAGTAACACACACACACACACACATATATATATATATATATATATATATATATATATATATATATATATATATATATATATATATATATATATATATATATATATATATATATATATATATATATATATATATATATATATATATATTTATATATATATATATATATATATGTATATATGTATATATATATGTATATATATATGTATATATATATATGTATATATATATATATATATATATATATATATATATATATATATATATATATATATATATATATATATATATATATATATATATATATATATATATATATATATATATATATATATATATATATATATATATATATATATATATATATATATATATATATATATATATATATATATATATATATATATATATATATATATATATATATATATATATATATATATATATATATATATATATATATATATATATATATATATATATATATATATATATATATATATATATATATATATATATATGTATATATATATATATATATATATATATATATATATATATATATGTATATATATATATATATATATATATATATATATATATATATATATATATATATATATATATATATATATATATATATATATTTGTGTGTATATAAATTTTAAAAATTACAGAGATTTCCTTACTCTAATTCCCTGTTTAAATTTGAATCATAAATTTTATTGTACTGATGAAATTATAATTATATGAGATCACAAAAGAAAACGTTAATTATTTAAATAAATTCAAATGGTCTTTCACGACATATAATAACTTTTTGTCCTGTATAGAAGACATAAATTCATAGCATCTCTTGCATTCAAATTGTTTAACTAAAGTTTCAAAACTATTTATTCAACCGTATATGTTAATAAAAGAATACAAGTTTATACTCAAAATACGCCTACTTCCTCTTTCAAAAAATATTTTATAAATAAGTTAATTAAGTTAATAAGTTAAGTCATTTCTCTTCTTAGCTAAAAAAGAAAAAAAGCCTTAAATGAATAATATTAAAGCAGCTTTTGATTTTAAGGATTGACCGTTGATATTTACACGAATCCTTTCTTCCTCAAATACTAGCTAGAACACTTGCTCAGGTTAAGGTGCTTCAAATTTGGGAACAACGCCAAATCTAGAAACAAAGCTTGTTTGTTCATGACAGCCGTGTGTTTTCTTTCTCTAAAGAACAGTTTTCGTAATGTACATTCGCAAAAACGCGAAAGTGCTTTCTTTCTTCTAGAATTCAATCAAATTATGGAGATTTCTATATATTTCATGCGTAGAGTGAAAGCATAAATTCACTCTTATTTACCTTTTTGAATAGAGCATATCGATGTTTCATTTTGGAATTTATTGTAAGCATTTATTTTTATTCCATTTTAAACACATTAGAAATGATAAATAGATATTGTTTTCCTACGTGATTCTTAAGATTTCTTAGGTTTTCTTCTGAATATGTAACAGGATTCTTCTGAATATGTAATACAAAATCTTTATTCTACGTGTATGTGCATGGACAAACGTTGATTAGCAGTTTACTTCAGTAAATTGAAAAACTTCAGTAGACTGTTTGAACAGCTATAAGTTGACTTTGTTCATTACCCGAAAAAAAATATGTACGTTTCAAAAGTATATATATTTTATTTACCGTAAAATGCTGTATTACTAACTAATAAACTATATTCATCAGACTATATAATTTAAATTTGTAAGTAAAATTAACCTCTTCCAACTTTCCTCTTGGTAATATTTGTCATAAGATATTTAAAAAAAAACTCTACATATTAATACAATTATGTTTTAAAAAAATATTGACTAAGGTTCAAAAAATATTTTATGAAGGAGTTAAACATATAAAACCATTTTTTTCCCTCCTTTACTAAAATCGAAAAACCATTCTAAAATAAATAAAAGTACAAAAAACCAGCTTTTGATTTCGAAGATTGATCATTGATATTTGCACGAAACCTTTCTTCAGATACTAGCAAAAACACTGTTCAGGGAAAAGTACAGCAAGTTTGGGAACAACGCCAAATATAGAAACAAAACTTATTTGTTCACGGCAGTCGGGTTTTTTTTTTCTATCTCTAGAGAACCGTTTTCGTAATGTACATTTTCAAAAACGCGGAAGTACCTTTTTTCTTTAAAATTCGATCAAATTATGGAGATTTCTAAGTATTTCATTCACAGAGAGAAAGTATACTATTACTGTTATTTAGGTTTTTGGATAATAGATATTGATGCTTTATTTTGAAATTTATCGTAGTCATTTATTTTTATTCCATTTTTATACACATTAAAATGAAAAATAGATATTTGTTTTCTTACGAGTTTTTATCATTTATATTTTTTAGGCTTTGGATGCATAATACAAACATTTTAAACCACGTGCATATGCAGGGATAAATGTTGAACTTTTGAAAATTGTTTGAAAGAGCTGCTTAATGATTTTTTTTCTGTAAAATCCGAATGATATCTTATATTTAGTAACATAAAATATATTTAGATAATATTTCGCTATTTAATGACGTGTGCAAGTAAATACGTCTCATGCCATTTAATTTGAATTTATACACACACATATATATATATATATATATATATATATATATATATATATATATATATATATATATATATATATATATATATATATATATATATATATATATATAGAGAGAGAGAGAGAGAGAGAGAGAGATAGATAGATAGATAGATAATGTATACATATATATATATATATATATATATATATATATATATATATATATATATATATATATATATATATATATAGATAGATAGATAGATATAGATATAGATATATGTATATATATATATATATATATATATATATATATAGATATATATATAGATATATGGATATATATAAATATATATATATATATATAGATATATAGATATATATATATATATATATATATATATATATATATATATATATATATATATATATATATATATATATATATATATATATATATATATATATATTATATACATATATATATATACACATATATAATATTCACAGCTACATTTATTACATTTCTGTACTTTTTAATAAATGAGACTAAGAGATACAAACTATAACCCATAATTCAATAAAACTGAATAGTTAAACTGTATTAATTCGCACATTTAAGCAAATGTTTTTACGAAGAATTTAAAAATGAAAACAAAGACCCTCCGTTAACCCTCTAAGCGGTTCGCACGTACAATTCCGCCAAACCGGTGATGTCTTCAAAGCGGTTGTCAAGTACAATTTCGACCTCCAAAAACGTTCGGAAAATGGATGTAATGTACATTTCTGCCAGTGTTTGAGGTAGGAGGGCCCGATTGTTTAGAAACTGCATCCCTCTTTGACTGACATTTATTGAGGGATACACCAGTACTCCCTGAGGCACAAAGACACTAATAGCTTTCCAGGGCTTTGTAAATCTCTATTTCGAAGTATTTCGTTTGCGGTAACAGGTGTATCTCTAACTGTACCCCTTAAATATCTTGGATAACTTTCTTAAAAAAATATAAATAATTCTCTTAAAGAATATTTTTATTTGTACTTTTACAATCCATTATTTCTTATGGGATGATCTTCCAGACTTGACGAGCTTTATGTGTATTAAAAATTAACAATCTATAACATCTATTTATATATCTATTTATAACCGAAATTAAAGGAACAATAACGAGAGTGGGTTTCCCGTATTCCATTCTAATCTACAAAGGGTGAAGTAAAAAATCATAAAACGGTTTGGCCATTGACACAATAAACCTTTAGCATATTTTTGGAGACTTTTTTTAATCGGTGTATTCCACTCGGAGGGTTAATAAAATGAAGAAAATTGTTCTAAAACAAATATAGAAAATGATATAGAAAAATACGGCTTTTGATTTTCAGAATCAATCGTTGGTATTTGCACGAAAGCTTTCTCCAAATACTTGCTTGAAAACTATTCAGGGACAAGTACTGCAGATTTGGGAACCATGCCAAATCTAGAAACAGAGCTTGTTTGTTCATGACCTTTCTTTGTGTCTCTCAGAAACCGTTTTCATAATGTACATTTTCAAAATCACATCTTTCAGAATTCGATCAAATTATAGAGATTTCTAAATAATGCATTCACAGGAACTTCTAAAACAGTATTATTTACCTCTTGATCTTATTTCTCATTTACCTCATTTTCCTTATCTTACCTACTGATTTTTCCTTACCTTATTTCTCATCTTGATACTAACTGTTATGTATTATTTTGATATTAATGTTAAGACATTAAACATCATAAATATATGTTGGGTATTCTACGTGATTCTTGAAATTTGTTAGGTTTACGTATATTTACGTAGCTTCTGAATGTATATTTATATACTGTGAATGTTATAAGTTATAAGTTGTGAATGTGGTCTTTCACGAAAACATACAACTTTAAAGAAAAATGTCATTAAACTTATGTGCAAAATGAAATTGCCCTAATTTTAACACTGCCGAGTGATCTACGAAAATTTCGCTATTGGGGTTGTTGTATCTTACAAATGCTCCTTTATTGTATATGATTTCTGTTGGTTTCTATTAATTTAAATGTTCTACTTTTATTCAATTACGCTGTTACAACCGAAAAATATTTTCTCTCATTTTTATTATTTTGTTTTTCATATATTCATTATTGTCAATCTATGGGATATACTGTATAAAATACTATTTAATAAGGGCAATTAATTGAGATAGTTAATACAAATCAAAATATAAAGAAGCACAGTTTCACTCTGATTTAATATAACTAAAAATACATAACATAGACATGCTAATGGTTATATATACTCATTTTTACCGAACAATGAATGAATCTATAGAGCAATCATTATCTTTTTCTATTCGAAGTCTATAGCATCGAAACTCCTTTACTTGCATGCATATTCATGGCCATATAGAATAATATGATAATGTTATCGTTTATTTTGTTGATGACAGATAAGAATAATTACCATGTAGTGCTCCAGAGATCTTTATTTTTTATAATATTTAGATGAGATTGTATGCCTAGAAATATTTATTGAATACATATGAGTTATTTATTGCGTTATATAGAATTATTTAAAATTACTAACGATCTCCAACCCAAGGATCTGAGAACTACAAACAATATTACGGAGTTATTTATAAGCATTTTTTTATAAATTAAAGAACAACACAAATTTAACTTAATAAAAAAGTAACACATTGATTTACACAAAAATATTTGAATTATTATTTACATTGTTTCGATATCATATATCACCTATATCTTAACATTTGCATTTATAGTTAAAAATTTATTAACTAGCGTCTTGGATTGGAAGCATTAAAATTCTTATAAAACTAAAATCAAAATTTGTCACTAAAAATAAAGAAAGGACGAGAGTTAATACAATACTTTACTAATGGGATTTAATCGTACCTTTTGTTTATGTTGAAAACGGAGACAGGGCTTTCAGAAGAACACACGATTGCATCACGTGGGCACTCATTTCTTTTATATGGTTCAATTAAAAACAGTTGCATAGTATGCCGGCCCACACATTTAGAGACCAGCGGTCCTGATGTCTCTGAGGGCTGATTGCATGAGAATTGGAGATAGACCACGTATGGCGGTTGTCATGTGTGAATCTTGCTTCGTTCGTTCACAAGATATGTGCTATAAAAACATTATCAGCTTTATGTTGTTGCAATAACCATTCGCAAAAGACATTTCATCGGTGAAAATCACCTGGAAAGAGGATATAGCTAAAGCCTTTTTGCCAGTAATAGCCTATACACAGTACTATGACTCACATTCATCTCCATGGCTATTGGGCATGTACTCAACTCGGGAAATTCTTATACCCGGCTAACCATTGCATTTTCCTCTGCTGATTTAAGAGCACCGTCAGAATTTCATTATATTTTCTCTGTGTTTACTAAGATCTTATATTAGATAACTAGTAATGTTTTGAAGAGTTATAAGAGATATAGAAAGTAATTCTATTCTAATCTTAACATAGTTATTTTTGGCATGCAAAAAATATTCGTGGTTCGTGGTCTCAAAAGATACATCTGTAAGTGGAAGATCAATCTAGCGGGATCTTCTGGGTCCCTGGTTCTAAATTATGAGGATCCAGCTGAGGCAATGTTACTCACGTCTGCAGCTTTAAGCTACACTTCTCTTTCGGATAGTGCTAAATAAGTAACAGCTTTGCAGTAGTATTTGACATATAGATATCCGTATGTATTGCCACCGAACGCTGGCTGATTAGTTTGGGCGCTGATCGTCGGTACCGGAGTTCGTGGGTTCGAATCCCACTATGGCGTCGATGTTCGTAGCCGTTCGGAATCGGCTTTAAGCAGTAGGTACCGGTCCCATTAGCCCTCGTGAGCAAAACAGTAGACCGTAGCGAACCAAACCAAACCGTATGTATTGCCACAGCATTTGAGAAAGATTCTAGTAGGCTGTACGGCGAATGTACTATAATTAAACGCTTTAGTAAATTATGTATGTTTTCTTCTCGAAATGAACCTGATTTTTTCTGAAACAAATTTAAACTGAATAATTTTAAAAATTATTGAAATAATTTAAAAATTTATTTCGAGCATTATATATCGAAGAATGACTGACGATTGATTGTTCCTTTTTTTTGTTATGTTGGGTCAAAAACTAAGCATAATTTATAAAAACCATATTTTTTCAATTGGTTTTATACATTTAATTCCACTGCATTGTAAGTATTGAGCTTACCTATTGCAGAAAATTATTTAGAGCGTAATGGAAACGGCATTTTCCTTTATACTATGCTTTTACCCTGAAAAACTAATTAAATTTAAAATATCAGTTTAAAGAAATATAGTTTTAAAAATAGAATGGGTTTTATTTGATATTTTAAATACGCAGGTATTCAAAAGACAGCAAATGTTGTTTTCAATGTACCATACAGACTATACAAGTAAAAGCAAATCTTGTTTTTTAACAAATGTACTATTTTGAAATTTACATTATAGGGGACATTTTTTTACAGCGGAAAGAAAATGGTATTTTCGCCTGCGGTTTGCTTTTTTCCCGAAAAACAAACCAAAGTGAAAAGAATATCTTACAGAAGAATAATTTTTAAAAATATCGTGGATTTTATTTTATATCTCAAACACGCACAGCATTAAAATAGATTATAAAATAGCATTTACAATGTGTTACACATTAAATTATTGGACACAAAATTTACCTCGTAACAAAAATTAGTGACTTACAGAACTGTGTATAAGTGTTAAGAACTCATTATTTCTGAGACGGATAAAAGGCAAATAGATAGACCTTTCCTTTCAGTACTGTGAGTTAGTTCCGCTGATGACATGTTTCAATTGTTTATTTATTAATCTCTTCGAATACCACTTCATACTTTTTCTCGCTACTGGAATTTTAAAACTGTAGAATAATTAATGTTTGTCTTAATAATATCTTTATTTGGCAAGTGGTCTTTCACTAAAACATGCAACTATAAGGAAAAATGACGGATAAAATGCGAATAGATAGACGTTTCATTTCAGTACTTTCAGTACCGTGAGTCAGTTCCGCTGATGACATGTGGATTTCATTTGTTTATTTATTAATCGCTTCAAATACCACTTCATACTTTTTCTCGCTACTGGAATTTTAAAACTGTAGAAAAATTAATGTTTGCCTTAATAATATCTTTATTTGGCAAGTGGTCTTTCACGAAAACATACAACTTTAAAGAAAAATGTCATTAAACTTATGTGCAAAATGAAATTGCCCTAATTTTAACACTGCCGAGTGATCTACGAAAATTTCGCTATTGGGGTTGTTGTATCTTACAAATGCTCCTTTATTGTATATGATTTCTGTTGGTTTCTATTAATTTAAATGTTCTACTTTTATTCAATTACGCTGTTACAACCGAAAAATATTTTCTCTCATTTTTATTATTTTGTTTTTCATATATTCATTATTGTCAATCTATGGGATATACTATATAAAATGCTATTTAATAAGGACAATTAATTGAGACAGTCAATACAATCAAAATATAAAGAAGCACAGTTTCACTCTGATTTAATATAACTAAAAAATACATAACATAGACATGCTAATGGTTATATATACTCATTTTAACCGAACGATAAATGAATCTATAGGGCAATCATTATCTTTTTCTATTCGAAGTCTATAGGATCGAAACTCCTTTACTTGCATGCATATTCATAGCCATATAGAATAATCTGACAATGTTAGTGTCTATTTTGTTGATGGCAGATAAGAATAATTGTCATGTAGTGCTCCAGAGATCTTTATTTTTTATAATATTTAGATGAGATTGTATGCCTAGAAATATTTATTGAATACATATGAGTTATTTATTGCGTTATATAGAATTATTTAAAATTACTCCCGATCTCCAACCCAAGGATCTGAGAACTACAAACAATATTACGGAGTTAAATTTCATCTTTACCGTTATTTATAAGCATTTTTTTATAAATTAAAGAACAACACAAATTTAACTTAATAAAAAAGTAACACATTGATTTACACAAAAATATTTGAATTATTATTTACATTGTTTCGATATCATATATCACCTATATCTTAACATTTGCATTTATAGTTAAAAATTTATTAACTAGCGTCTTGGATTGGAAGCATTAAAATTCTTATAAAACTAAAATCAAAATTTGTCACTAAAAATAAAGAAAGGACGAGAGTTAATACAATACTTTACTAATGGGATTTAATCGTACCTTTTGTTTATGTTGAAAACGGAGACAGGGCTTTCAGAAGAACACACGATTGCATCACGTGGGCACTCATTTCTTTTCTCTTTTGGCCGAGGGCTTTGCAAAGAAAATTTTAAATAACAGTGAAAACTATTCGTTCTAACACCATTTCTTTGATTCGTACTTTTCGAGCTATTAAGCCACTACTACCAGCTACTTCCACCGACTTTCATCTACGACCTTAAACTGCTAGGAAGAACTCTGGCCAAGGTCACCTAGCACAGAATTGCACTGTCTCTTCCGTTTGTACCTCTTCTCATTGTTTCTTTATTTTGTAATTTCGTTCCATCTTACTTTTTCCTCTGATCAAAGACATATCTTGATATATTTGATTTTCCGATCCACTTTCATTCCTCATTTTCATTCCTCATTTCCTGTAGTCCCTAAGTCCAAAAGGACCTCCAGGGCTCCATAAATAATTTACAAAGGGGCATTTTACTTTAGTATCAGGATTGGATACACTTGTCTTATCTCGTCTGGTTATCCTATCTCACACACATCGGCCATCATAATTCTTCAGATCATTTCCTTTTAACAAACAAAATGTCGTGAGATTATATTTATATCCGAAAATTTATTAAAAATAAAACTGTTATAATAATTTAACTGAAATATATTATATGAATCTAAAACATCTCATAACAATAATGCTTAAATTAATCATATAACCGGCTTTATCAACTGCTATTGCTGTGTGATACTTAAATGTAAAAATTAGGGCCAATTATTTAAAAGGTAAATTATTCTTTTACAACTGATTATACTTCATATTCCACTAAGAGTAAAGAAAGAGTATTTAACATCCTTATTTTAAAATGTTTTATAATTTATTTTATACCATTAGAGTCTATAATTAAGTTTTTTTTTTTACGGTTCTAATTTTACGAGTTTGATTAACTATGTGCTGTTATCGGATTTCTATCTATTCTTCTTCGCCAAAATTTTATTAATGCGACTATTGGAATATTTTAATATATTTTTGATTCACCGATCTACTTTCACTCCTCATTCTTTGAAGAATTGAATCGACAACACCGCCGTATTCTAACCTGAACCTAAGGTAGACTGCACCACTCTACTTATGTACACTTGTAGTTCTTACTTCCAAAAGGACCTCCAGGGCTCCATAAATAATTTACAAAGGGGCATTTTACTTTAGTATCAGGATTGGATACACTTGTCTTATCTCGTCTGGTTATCCTATCTCACACACATCGGCCATCATAATTCCCTTTACACCTTATCTTCAGATCCTTTCTTTTTAACAAACAAAATGTTATGAGATGAGATTTAGGTCGGAAACTTTTATTTAAATAGACAACTGTTATAATAACTTACTTAAAATATTTTATGTGATATCTAGAATACCTCATAACAATAATGTTTCAAATAATTATATAACCGGCATTATTTTCTATTATTGTCATGCGATAATTAAATGTAAAAATTAGGGTCAATTATTTAAAGATAAATTATTCCTTTACAATTGAATATACTTTTTATTGCACTAATAGTAAACAAAGAGTATTTAATACCATTATTTTAAAATGTTCTATAATTTATTTATATCATTCTGGACTATAATTAAATTATTTTTTACTGGCGTAATTTTACGAGTTTCCTTAATTATGTGCTGTTATCGACCTTGTATATATTCTACTTCACCAAATTTTATAACTGTGACTAGTAATTAACAAAAAAGAGATCAAATTTTGCTTCGTTCAAGTGACAGTAATTACCGTTAACAAACCAATTACCTATACAACGTGTAGACAATTGCTGTTACCTATTACTTTGCATTGTGAATATCTTGGATTCTTTAACATGAGTCTCCACAAGAATTTCATTAAACCCGATTCTTTCGCAGACATAACTGTTTCAGAGCTCCATAACAATTTTATTTAAATTATAGATATTTTAATCATTGATGCCGAATATATGTTGATGAATATTTTGATTCTAATTTATTATGATGCGCGTAAAGATAATAAACATTTTTAATATTACAAAAAGCATTTTAATTAAATATTAGCACTCATTTAGGCATTGTATCATTCCATTTAATTAAAAACAACTTCGTGATAAGATATTTGTCTTAAAACCCTTGTAAACAAAATACTGTAAAGTAAAGATGCAAAATAGAAAATACTGTTCATACCTGGTATACCTGCCAAAAATGTATTTTTATGGGCTAGGCTTCAAAACTTTTTAAATGTGAAAAAACTGACAAAATTGAATATAATAGCTGATATTCGAAATAATTGTACATAATTTATAAAAACTGCCATCTATGTCATTGTATGTTCAAGGATGATCGTTTCAAGAATCTTTATGCTTCCAAAGAAATCATAATACAAACTATATCTTATCTGGCCCTAGGAAGGGATAGTAAGCATTAATGCTTTAACGAGGGTGGTTTCCTGGTTATGCAACAGTAAAACCCTTTGTTCGTAGTAATAATTTTTTAAACTGTTGAAGTGTATTATACACTGTACTGAACAAACACTTAGATTAAGATATTTTTTTTAAATTTCTATAAAGCTAATCATTGGCATAGTCGTGTTAATCATGTAGTAATCCTATCAATACTATTTTATATAACTTCAGTTTCTAATATAAAATGATCATTTAGTTCATAGTGATCCACCCTTATGTTGTGTAAAATGCAAGTGTATTTTAATTGTTAGATTTGACACTAAAATTATTATTTTTATAAAAAATACTTTAAGTGAACCTTTAAGCGAAAAAAGTTTATTAAAATTAACTTAAATTATTTTCATTATTAATTTTTATTGCCTACTGAATTCGACCTGAATAGTTCTAAAACCTAACTCACGATTATACGTGCATCTGACGGATCAAAAATTATTATACATACTTTTTATAAATTAGTTATCCCTGCATTTTGCATAGGACGAGTTTTTAACCTTTCTTCCGGCCCGGTTCGAAAGGAATTTTGCTAACACATTGTAGCCTGAGTTAATTTGACTGTAAGCGTTCAATGTGGACTGAGGTTTTTAAGTGGTCCCATTCCCAAAATCTAGAACTTTCCATATGGACTTTGTTAAAGAAGAAAGAGTATAAAAAAGTAGCAATTATTTTTCCACATAATAATTTATTCGGTTTATTTCATTTTAATTATCAGGAATTTGCGCAAGAGTAACGCAGGAAGGGTTGCCACTCTATTTGTAGTTTCTGACTTTCATTCATTTTCATTAAAATATTTCGTTTCATTATATTTATATAAACTAAAATATTATGCGTCAATGTAATTCAGTATATTTCATTTTAAAGCAGAAATTTGCGCAAGAGTAACGCAGGAAGGGTTGCCACTCTATTTGTAGTTTCTGACTTTCATTCATTTTCATTAAAATATTTCGTTTCATTATATTTATATAAACTAAAATATTATCTGTCAATGTAATTCGGTATATTTCATTTTAAAGCAGAAATTTGCGCAAGAGTAACGCAGGAAGGGTTGCCACTCTATTTGTAGTTTCTGACTTTCATTCATTTTCATTAAAATATTTCGTTTCATTATATTTATATAAACTAAAATATTATCTGTCAATGTAATTCGGTATATTTCATTTTAAAGCAGAAATTTGCGGAAAAGAAATGCAGGAAGGGTTGCCACTCTATTTGTAGTTTCTGACTTTCATTCGTTTTCATTAAAACATGTCGTTTCTCTTGCATCATTCTATTTTTATAAACTGAAGTATTATTTGTCAATGTAATTCGGTATATTTCATTTTAAATAAGGAATTTGATCAAGAGCAACGCAGGAAGGGTTGCCACTCTATTTGTAGTTTATGACTTTCATTCGTTTTCATTAAAATATTTCGTTTCATTCTATTTTTATAAACTGAAGTATTATTTGTCAATGTAATTCGGTCTATTTCATTTTAAAGCAGGAATTTGAGCAAGAGCAACGCAGGAAGGGTTGACACTCTATTTGTAGTTTCTGACTTTCATTCGTTTTCATTAAAATATTTCGTTTCTCTTGCATCATTCTATTTATATAAACTGGAATATTATGCGTCAATGTAATTCGGTATATTTCATTTTAAAGCAGGAATTTGCGCAAGAGCAACGCAGGAAGGGTTGACACTCTATTTGTAGCTTCTGACTTTCATTCGTTTTCATTAAAATATTTCGTTTCTCTTGCATTATTCTATTTATATAAATTTTAATATTATCGTTCATTGTAATAAACGAAAAATAACGTTTAGAAATCAATGCGCTGCAAGAAGCAAATTAACTAAACAAGGTTTATTTCTGGATTTTAAAAAATTTGTAAAGATCAACAAGCTTACATATTTCATTGACGCTCTCGCTTGCCACTCTGTGAGTTTATTTAAATTTGTAATAAATTTATCTTTTCAATTAAAACTATATGAATCTTTCTTTAAAATACTGTTTCCCTTTCTGTGATTGTTTCAACATATAATTTCTTTACGTACTGAAAAAATTAGTAACCCTTGCGATAGGTTACTAAAAGAAATTGATTATAGTACAACGTATTATTCAAGTAACAAAGATCTTCTCTGGCATTGACGGTCAACCAAGACATTCAATAAAATAACTTAAAATTTTTAATGTTATAGAATTTTAGTTTGGAAATTTGCTTGACTAACTTAACACAGCATTAATTGCGTTCACATTTAGAAAGCTAGTGGTCACATATCAGTCAATTTCTCGGACACAGAGAAAAAATATTTTCATTCAGTTTTCAACATTTATTTTTTTTTATCAAACTAACTACAATAAAATTTCTAAAATATGCAGTGAATTTTTTAAAATATATTTTCTGTCAAATAAAAATTTTTAAAATGAACTTAAAAGAATACTATTGTTACATTTTCGTGCTTTTAATTAATGTTTAAATCTTAAATGCTTTTATACACAAAATAAACACAAGGATAAGATTCTTTACTCAAATATTTTTATATACTTGCAGACGCGAATGTTTTGGAAACGGTTTTCTATTACTAACTCCCGATATCGCAGTTTTAAAACGGAAGAGTCGGGGGAGCGTTTTTAATACCTTATAAAAAGAAAATCATAAAAAAATATCATATCCCATACAAACAGAGAAAACCAAGTAGTAGATGAAAATTGTCTTTGCATTTTTTCTACAATTTCATTCAATATATAAAAGAGAGAGATAAAAATGATATATCTGACAATATTCAAAATCACGTATTGTATTCTCCTTATTGTTGTCACGTATTGGAAGGATCTCAAGGCACTGCATATTATATTCAAAGATGATGAATAAGTGTTCAAGTACGATCTATATTTTTAAACAGCTTTAAAAATAACAAGAATTGAACTAGAACTTGAGAAATGAAATTTTTATTACTCAATAATTCATACATCTCTAACATTTAGCTGGAACCGGAAAGAATCATACTTTACTAGTTTTTTATTGCTCTTTTTAAATGTGTGTTGATATGTTTTATACTTTTTTATATAAAATAAATACATATATCATTTTATCAGATTACTTTGAGTTTAGGGTTGAAAATATATAAAATTAGAATACAGGATGTTGGTCTGCTGTTGTTTTCCTGAATTATTTTATGTTGACATACTGGAGTGTTAACTAACAAGTAAGATTCATTACCAAACGAAAATGTTAACCCTCTGACTGCTCATCCCGTGATTTTCCCCGATGGCCAATTGGTTAGGGTGCTGGCTTTTGGATCCGGAGTTCGTAGGTTCGAATCCCACTGAGGTATGGACGTTCGTAGCCGTTCGGAATCGGCTTTAAGCTGTAGGTCCCGGTCTCATTAGCCCTCGTGTTGCAAAAAGTAGACCGTAGTACTCCAAAACAAAACAAACCCGTGATATTCACAGGCAACTTATATGTATCAAATCTGCTAATACCGCGATTTTCAAGGGAATGTGTTTTTCTTCCTTTATTAAAGAACGCATCCCGTCTTTTCACTGCTTAACCAGTGAAATAAATTATATACAGTATTAGATGTTCAATTATGTAGTAAATAGTATTATATAATTAAATCTATAGTTATATTAGATAATATAATTATAGCTATTATGTAATAAATAGAAATTAACTGCAATTTAATTGAAATTTATTAAAAAATAAATTTTGTATGTAATGACATCTGAAATTAGTTTTCTGACAGCTTAGTTTCTCAGGATAAAAATCAATATAAAAAATCTTTTTTTAAAATGAAAAATGTGTATTTCATTTTTCCAAAATATATAGATTTAAAATATAAAAAAAGCTCAATTTTCGAAGTGATTTTGGTTTATAAATTGAGCAGTTAGTGGGTTAAATGCTTTTGTCAGTATGCATTCTTATACAGTTTGATACCAGATTTGAACGATACACCCTATTCTAACGTTGTGTAAATAGTTTTGAGCATAACTGTTTTATTGAAGGCAATATACGTACATTCATTGAGACTTTAAGTGATTCATTTAAAATTTACACAAAGAGTGTATTTAAAATCACTTTATACCTATTTACGATAGGAAATATTGATATCCACTTAGGAAACACTTCGTCAGGAAACGTCACGTCAATTTTTTTTTGTTCATTCAGAAGATCAAAGTGCTATGTGATGGCACTAAATATCACACTTTAATAATCATGCCATTTAGGGGTAATATATGCATCAATATGGTCAGGCGTTTAGTACTCAAGTTCCTGAATAAGGCTGAATAGATACGCCACTCTTTTTTGTTACACAAAATTGTAGGTTTTAAAACAACAAAATTTCGCTAAATAACTAGTTCCAATTTGTATCTTTTACTATCTTCTGCCTTATCTTGTAAGTACAACGAGTTACTTGTTTCTCCTTATCCATGAAACCCAATGAAAAATAAATAAATGGGAAACTGCTTTTAAGATGTGCAGCTAATCGTGAACATTAAAGCTGACATTAAAATTTACAGTTTATTAAGGATCACTTTTATTTGGTATATATTAGAATAGATACCCATTGCATAGAACGAGTACTGACAAAAAAATTAGTCAGATTGGAATATATGAGTTAAAAAAATTAAGCTACCATTTTATTCTACAAACTCACTTTAAAAGTATGGAGAGAGAAATATCATATATTATTATTTAAAATTATTCATAAATGATCCCTCACAAATTATTCGTTAACATTTCTTGAACTTCTCTCGCCATTAATTAAATTTTAAAGCAAAATTTTGAAGCAAACCTTTTATCCATTGATAATTCTATGACAACATGAACGTTTCTGGCAACATTCTGGAACAGTTCTATAGCTAATAGGAAGTACCCACACTAAAATTTTTCAATGACGAAATAATATTTTTATGTTTTGAAAAAAGTCAAGGAGTCGTTTATTTTATTAGGTGTAAGGCATACTTAATACTACGCCAGTTAATAACCATGAAAGATTTTATCTCTCGCCATTACTTAAACTTTAAAGCAAAATTTTGAAGCAAACCTTTTATCCATTGATAATTCTATGACAACGTGAACGTTTCTGGCAACATTCTGGCACCGTTCTATGGCTAATAGGAAGTACCCATACTAAAAGTTTTCAATAACGAAATAATATTTTCATGTTTTGAAAAAAGTCAAGGAGTCGTCTATTTTATTAGGTGTAAGGGATACTTAATACTACGCAAGTTAATAACCATCAAAGATTTTATCCTCTGATTTTATTTCCAGTTCTAGCGACATTAGACTCACATATTTGTCTGACACGCTCTTCTTGTATACATAAACCTGCATGGTGTATATGTCAACTGTGACGGCCGATTTTGTAAAATCTTGAATTTTCTCAAATTCATCTCTCAAATGAATCTTTGATCCTTGTCAATTATATAACAAGAAATCTCAATAGCATTTAAGGCTGTAAAATATAGAGATCATATCCTGTACTCATTAATTTCCCTTGTACCGCCTTCAATAAATGTCTTGTGTTTTGCGCGTTGTTATTCCCGATCACAATATTTTAATCTTCTAAATCACTGTGTAAACCAAGAGTACTGAATTCCATCTACGTAAATATCAGTAAAAACACACAAGAAACGTCTGCATGAACTTTGACCTAGTAATTTTAGTATGTTATCGCAACCACTTTCCTTGTACGTCATTACAAAGAAAGAACTTAAAAAAACTGATCAAAGATTTGAACATTCATTTGCCCATGAAAATTAAATCGTCATTGAGATGTGTAGTTTTTATCAATGGATTTTAGTAGTAAATTTCAGTAGTAGTCTTTAGTAGCTTTTATTCTTGTTAGTAATAGTTACTGGTGCCTTTAAATTATCAAGATAATGAACTTTTAGAGGTATTAAAAATCTACAGACCGTAACAAAATGGATAATCTAGTAAACTGATCCAACTGAGTAAAACAATCGCAACGAGTTTTATTCGCCTAGGAAAAAAATTCTGATTTAATTGAAGATTTTAAACGTACTTAATTTAGGAATTTAGATGATGTATGCCAAATAATATAATAGATACTTCCTTTTAAAGATATCTATTTATTTTTAATAATAGCCGAGTAAGTATAATTACATATTCAAAAATGCTCACTTTATTATAAATAAGTTTGTGATAATTAAATTACCATTTAGTTAGCGAGAACGGAATCGAAAAATTAATTTTAAATTAAATATATATCTACAATGTGTGATAATAAACAAATGTTTTGATTACTTTAAGATTGTCTTATCTTTACTATGAAATTATTTAACGAGCATAAAAATGAGTGTTTTGTTAATATATAAGATCATATTTACTGTGAATTTTCACTCTAGGAGGCAAAGTAAAGCTGCGATGCGAAAATGTACAGTTGCTTAATATTCAGTTGTTAGAATTGCTTTGCTTGCTTAATTAATATTCTCTAATCGTCATTTGATTTATTATAAAAAATGAAATTGTTGCCGTTATAGTGAAGAAATCAATTAAAATAAAATTCAAAGGATAGTGAATTTTATAAGCACAAGTAATTAATTTTTAAGCCTATCCAGCCCAGATACAATTTTCTCCGATTACAGAATAAATTAAAGGTACACTGATGAGGAATGTAATATTGAATTAATTTTGAGGCAGTTTAGTGTGATTGATTCACAATTAATTGCTCAATGGATTACCCTAAAACACTTATTTGTAGAGATTTCATTAACTGATATTTTAAGTAATTGTATTAAATAATCATGCAATTTTTAACTCCCTAAATAGGGTTTTTAATAAGAAATAAATAAAAATGTTTTAAATCTCATGAGTATTTATCTTGCTAAAAATACTTCAACCGTTGTGTTTTAAATAAGAATATATCTATGGGGAATTTTTTTTATTTTTCCTCATGCTTCCCACCTTTAGTTAAAGTTATTTTTATAGAAATGAGATAAAATAATAAAAAAGTAATAAGACATAAAAGATAATTTTAATGTAAAAGTTATTACCTTTATTAATAATTAAAAATTATTAACTTTCATCTCACAGCTTTTTAAAAGAAAACATACTTAAAACTGAAATCCCTCATTAGTGAAAAAAAGGCTTCTGAAAATTTTCTATTATTAAAACAATATAAACAACTCAATAAGTACAAATTAGAGTTCCAAGTTTCAAAGGGCAATGTATGAGAAACAATTAAAGAACATTATATGTGTGAGGGTGCAGCTATTTTTAGGTTTGCGAAACTGATTTGCTCGCCACACTCACACATTGTGGGTTGAATGCCCAAGTTTTTTTCCCGACTCCAAGAACCGTATGGTGTGGCCAGAGAAAATAAGTGTACTTAAACTTCACCAAGTTTTGGAGAATTGTGATTGGTCTCTAGGAGGCGATTCAGGACCATCCTTGGAGTCCCTGTCGTTCTGTGAAGAGCCGGAAAAGGACGCATTGTAAAAATTACAATGGAACAACGAACAGGATAATGGAAAAAGTGTAGGGTTGCCTGAGTCGAAAGAAGGAAGGTAAAGAATGCAGCGTTCTCTTGGACATTGGCAATTTTTTTCGAGGCGTAGCACGTGGAGTGCTCCTTTTACTTTTTAATTTTTATATATTTTTTTGCATATTTTCTTGTCGTTTCTTCTAATTTTGAACATTGTAATATAGAACAGTGGTACTAGACTATAATTAAAAACAATGTAAAGCAACTTGGGGTTATCAATGTCTTCGAAATGACAATGCAATGTACTACACCACAACAATATGTATCATCTACATTGGAAAATTTTTTACTTTTTAAAAAGATCATTTAAAAGTAAAAAATATTAATATTAAAATGTAAAAAATCAGTTCAACATTTTTATAAATAATCGTGCCATAATATAAAGAATTTTGGAATAGTTTTGTAATACAATGTAGTTCTAATTTGGATTAATAATTTTTGCTAATTTTAACTATCATCTATTCTTATATATGTATATAAATTGCAAAAATTTATTATTTAATCAGATCTTAACCAGACTAAATTAAAAATAGGAAACTAGCTTTACATTAATTAATAATTGCTCGCTATAATTACGCGAAATTCTGTTATAATCTTTCCACTCATACAATTTCAAGCAAGTTATGGAAAATCTAATTATAAATATGCAGGAATGCAGGTTAGAATTCTTACAATTTGAATTTACGGGGATTGCTTTATTCGTGAGATTGTAATTTCTGATACAATTTATACATTAATAATTAATGACCTTTAACTGCTAAAGTGCTTTTATCCTTTTGATAAAAGCACTTAAGCAATAAATATATGAATCTTTTAGAACACATCCTAAAGCATTACGGAGTTCAGTAGATTTTTAAATGAAACAATGGTTATACAAAAATTGTAACCAATGTATGTTTCAAGTTGAATGTTGCTGTATTTAACTACATATTTATAAATAGGAGTATATTAATAAATAGGAGTGATTGTGTAGGAGTAGCGTGGTATTATTACTAGATTTCCTTATCTCATTTTTATTATAATAAATGCAGTTAATATATTAACAAGTTTTTTTATATAAAGTAACACATCACATTTAAGCACCTTTAAACCGAGGATTTGTTTCTGAATTTTCCTGTTATTATATCTTCTTAACTATTATCATAATCACATGAAAATTTCAGGATATTTTCTCTATATATTTATTTAACCCCTTAATGGACAATTTTTTAAAGTCGGCCAAAAAATAAATTTTTTTAATGTAAAAAACACAATTTAGAAAGTTGAATTAAAAAGAATATATAAATATTTTATACTTGAATAAGTAAGTGTTATAGCTTACAATCCCATGTAAATGATAAATATCAATAAATAGATTGTTTTCTCTCACATTGTTATTTTTTATTCTCTATTGCGAGTGTGAAAAATTATAGCAACATATAGTACAATGCAGCTCGAATTATCTTTAGTGTGCACAGTTTGGCCAGTTTAGCGTGCTCGAGTTAACTCGAGTGCGCACGTTAAGGGATTAATTAGTTTGATTAATTTACTTTTATTAGTTTTTAAAAAGGGCAAAAGGATATCTCCGCATTACATTCGTTCACCTGTATGCAAGGAATAGTTACTGTCTACGTAAGTACATTGCATGAATTTGACAAGGAATTTATAACCTGTAAGAGAAATTCTTTGCTCAGATAAAATGCATATTTTATGTAAAAATAGAACTGTAAAAACATAGTGAGGCTTTATAATAAATAAATCGCAATTTCGGATAATCAAAATAAATTCTGCTTAATTTAGTTGATGTTACAGTCGAAAGATTACAGTTCTTTAAGAATTTGGAAAAAATATAAGATGTCGATGGAAAAGTCAAATTTATAAATGCTATCACATACCCAAAGTTTTCGTAAATTGTTTAAAAGATTGCAATCTGCCTTTGATAAAAAGGCAAATGTGTTTAAAAAAGCATAATTTTACACACTATTTATTATCTTTCCCTAAAAGTAGATGTTAAGAATTAATGGGTCAAGCAAAAACTGAAACATCAAATGAAATTTATTCTAAAACAGGATAGAATATGATAGAAAGGGAATAAAAAAATTCTAATAGCTTATATAAAATATTTCTGCCAGTTCAGATTAAACGTGGATAAATTGTTATATGAAAGGCATCTCAAGATATTAAAGATGGTTTCAAATATGAAAAAAGATACGGTCAACTTTAAGAGTGGTTGTAGACTTCAAAGATCTTTCTTTTTATTGATTTTTTCTTACACTTTATCGATTTTGTTTTCGATTTTTAGATTTAAATGAAAAGTCTTTATCGATGTTTTGGTGTGTTTCTTATTCAGTTTACCGTGTTTGGGTAGAAAAATATCGGAAATATAAAATTTGGGTTAGACTAACTCTTGAATTTATTGTAAGATAAATATTTTTCCAGATATTATTGAATCGTAACTTTATAGAGTCTGTATACGCTTTGAATCATTTATTCTAACCGAAGAGTTCGTTGAGACACACATGCAGCTGTTCAATGCTATTTATCAAGTATTTTTGCAAAGCCCATTTATGCAGAATAACTAATTTTATTTTGTTTTCGACTGTAGTTTTTGCATTGATTTTAATAGTAAAGCATGCGATGTCTTTTTAAATGCGATTTTCAAAAATTTAGAAATTATTTATTGTAATTCTTAAAAAAAGCAGTATACTACACTGAAAAGGAAATGTATGTTAAATACTCATATGATTAAAGAACAAGAAACATAAATGAAAATAATTTTTCCTGAAAATTTATATATCAAAGCATTGTAAACGTTTATGTTCGACGAATTAGTTTCCTGAAATGACGGCTGCGATTGAATAAATCTTATGTTTTAGTTGACATCTGGGAATAATACAACCCTCTTTCAGCCTCTATTGAAATTTAAAAAAACTAGATTTGAACAAGAAAGATGATTTATTGAGGTTCACTTAAAAATTTTATAATCTTCAAGTTTGATAAATATTGACGATTGTAGATAAAAGTGGTTTTTCAAAATTATCGGTAATTATACATAATTCGACACTATTTTAATTTTCAAATTGTCTATATTAATTTTATTTTTCCTTGTCATTTAATCCATATAATCGTTTGGAACTTGTATTCCTTTACAAGAATTTTTGTATTGTTTCCGGTTATGCAATTCTCTGCAAGCGATTGTTGAGTAGCTTTCTAAATTGATGTTTTATCACAATTTACTAATTTTTCTCCTTTTTACAATGAATAGAAAACTGTTAGGTATAGCAAAGAGTTATAATGATGGGTTTATGCATGAATTGAGTCTTCTATCATCACCTTATATTTTACAGAATATATAAATATCACCCGCTGTAGTCATTTTGTTTTTATAAGGAAGCATTTGTCAGTCATTAATTTCAAAAATCCTTGCACTATCGAAATATAGTATACTTCCTAAACGTTTTGCTGTTTGATGACCTTTGTATTATGATTGGTACAATACTTAAGGGTACATAGCACTTTTCCAGGATAAAATCCTCCCGAGATCATTATATGTATATATATATATATATATATATATATATATATATATATATATATATATATATATATATATATATATATATATATATATATATGTAAAGACTGACTGACTTCTCGATGGGGGGTTGCAGTCATGGCCATAAAAATGATACCGTTTCAGCTCTAGACCTTTATTAAGATACCTTTGAAGGACGGGTTCCCACTTCCTCATAGGGACAAACTGAAGGGTCAACTAGCATGTAGTTCTATGTACAAGACACGTAACACCTGAGTCAACATCTGTGTGAAAATATCTCTAGCAAAATCTGTCTCCGCTAGCGTGTATCTCCTTTTTATTTGGAAATTTCCTAAATTGTCCGCTAGGGCCATGTAGGTTTATAATTGGCCAGGCCCTTTGTCTGAGGGCGTAACCTGTAGCCCCAGTGGTCAATTTAGGTTAGGGGTTAAAAAGGGGAATGGAAAATGACGCGGGAATTTTTACCCTTGATTTAAGTTTTGAAAACCCCTGAGAATTTTCCTTACATATATATGTATATATATGTATGTATGTGTATGTATGTATATATGTATGTATATATATATATATATATATGTATATATATATATATATATATATATATGTATATATGTATATATATGTATATGTATATATATATATATATATATAGTATACTTCCCAAACGTTTTGCTATTTGATGACCTTTGTATTATGATTTGTATAATACTTAAGGGTACATAGCACTTTTCCAGGATAAAATCCTCCCGAGATCATTATATGTATATATAAATATATATATATATATATATATATATATATATATATATATATATATATGTATATATAAATATATATATATATATATATATATATATATATATATATAATAGCGAAATTAGAAAAAATATTTAATTTTGGTATACTGTCATCCTCATTATCAGTAACTCGACATTACAGGATGGGTCAAGATGTAAACGGAAATCTTTAAGAGATCTCCAAGCAGTTAGTTCTCTGGGTGACAACTGTTTTCCGTATACGGACATTTAGTAACCCGAAGACATAGTTATATAAAGCAATTCACATAAAATGAAGCATAAACCATACACACGAAGTGAAATAAATAGTGATTCACTTACCTGCACAATGACTTTTCCCATTAAGGAATTATAAATTAATTTTTGATATGAAATACAGGTTATTTCTCCAAACCTCATTTATGATTTTATGAATAATTTATTTTACTTTTATAATAGGGTAACGAATAAATCTTTTTAATTTTCAATTTTTAACAATTTTTAGATTTTTTAATGTTTGAAAATGTTAGATACATTTAATGCTTTAAGTGTACCAATACTTATTCTTCAATTTAACATAAACAATTAGTTTCTAATTACATATTTTAAAAGTAACCTTGCTGGTACATGAATTTCTCTTTTTCAATTCGTTTATACCTTTTATGATTGCTATAAAAATATTAAGAGAAATGACAATGAAAATGACAAATGAATTATGTAAAATTTTCAAATCTGGAGAGCTATATGAAAATGTCTTTGTTAATAGAGCAGAAAATTTTATGATAAATAAAGAGAAATGGTTTGATTGAGATTTTAAATCGTAAAAAGCACTATGCCTCTTAATCTAACAATGCGAGGGGGGAAACTCATATTTATGAAAATTTAGAAATTAAAAATCAAAGAAAAACTCAAGGGTGATACAACATATTTTAACACAAAAATAATTTAATATTTAATAATTTTTTGGTTCAGTACAAAGCTTAATCAGATGAAAACTACAGCAATTTATAATTGGAAGAAATTGTGCCCATGAATGGTTAACCAAATGTAATTATAAACTACATTCACCATCGATTTATATCAATGGTGATCAATGTTTGGAAAGATTTAATTTTAATAACTATTTTCTTTATTTTTTCAACTATAACTTTAATACTACAAATTTATATTTTAATCACAGTATCATGTTTTTTTATGATTAAAAGAAAATCGATTTGTTGATTATTAGTATACAATAAGCTTAAATACATAGCTCTAAATAATTTTGACATATCATTAATTTTTTTTTAATATTTCCTTCATAATTTTGGATTATACAACAAATAATTTAACAGGCATTTCACATGAAGTAAAGACATTTACTAGCATTTCATGTAATAAGAATGAAAATGTAAAAATGCCTGTCGATGTAAATTAGGAATTTAATAAGCAAAATACAGCACATAATTAATTTTTTATTGTAAAGAATGAAATAAACCTCGGATTTTATAAATCTTGATAAATTATGCAACGAAACTTCAAATTGTTACATAAACATATATTTTTTAAGTGTTGAAACCTAGTTTTGCATTATTCATTTGCTTTATCTAACAACAAAATTGAAAATAAATTAAAAACAGTTATATTTGAATCCAATTCTAATTAGTTTTTTAGATAATATTTTTTTATAGTCTGACTAATTAGAAAGCGAAAGCATGATCATAATCTTAAATATTAACAGCGTCTCAAATATTTAAATGTTACAATGAATTTTCTTATACCTTATATAATCGAACTGAAATTAGTATGAATAAAATACTTCATTGTAAAGGCGTCTGTTTTCAACAAAAAATATTAATTTAATATAGTGCTTTTCCCTAAATTACATTTCATTTCCCTCTGAAAAAGGAGGATAATATGAGAAAAATTTGCTTTTGTTGTAAGGACAATGACAAAGCGTGTTCTTGTCTCCCAGGACCAAATTCACACGAATTCATTAATATCGATGAAAAGGTCTGTCTAACATTTTGAATTCAGTTAGAAGAATTGAAAAGGCCGCTTCAATGAATCGTTGTCGTTGAATTTTTGTTAGATTCACAACCTATTTTCCCTTATTCAGCTATTCAAAAGTAAATTTTCAAAAAAAATTGGTAGTGAAGCATTTTATATTTGTTTATTGAACCTTAATTTGTTATTGAAGATGACATAAATATATTTTTCCAGACTCCAGTTTGTTGCAATTTGCTTTATTTGTAATGAAATTACAAATATTTGATTTGAAGTTTTTACTCTGTTTAGCAAACTGTCATAAAAAGGAACTTATTAAATTAAACTTTTTAGGAAAACATTCTTTCAGACATAAACAATATTTAATAAATTAAATATTAAAGGGGTTTTGTCTCTCGGGAAATGCATGACGGTACTAACTTTATATTTTATGTATATCTATATTTTATATATTTTTTAGAATGCTGAATACCTTAATCGAGCAATTTCACTGAACAAGAAATCGGTGACAAAATAAGATTCTTTTATAGAGGTAGCATTCATGATAAAAAAAAAACCGAAAGATAACAGAATAGTTAAGGCACTGCTCTTCAGTACTGGAGTTCAGTACCGGAGTGCTATCATGGATGTTCGTAGCCTACCGAAATTTACTTTAAGTTGTAGATCCCGGTTTCATTAACCCTCGTGTAACAGAAAAGTTAATCTCAGCGCTCTAAACCGAACTAGACAAAACATACTATGGTAGGATATATACAGATTTAAACGACTACCTTCCATATTGCAATCTTAATTAAATTAGTGAAGTGAAAAATTGTATTTTTCAACATAATATCATACATTAGAATGAGTTGATACCTGATATATTTCATATTTCTTAACTATAATCATCTAATGCTTTACGTAAAAATGGAATTTCTCTGTTTGTTTAAATTATAGAAATGTATGAGTCATATTCTGGAGTCAGTAAAGTTAATTCATTGAAACATTTTGTCTAATTAGATAAGGGCCTAAGTTAAAGATAAGTTAAAGAAGATTATCCATACTATCGATGGGATATGTGGCATATCTTTGTTTGATGCCACTGTTTTTGTAATTATGCAACAGTTAGCAATATGATATTAAACCCATTTAGGTGTTCCTTACATTTTACAAAAAAAAATAATATTTTTCATAAAAAAATTACCAAATAACGATTATTTTCTTCCAATTAAAAAAAATTTTGAAAATAAAGTCTTTCAATTTAAAGAGGTATGTCGTAAAATATACCAACTGATTTGTAAAAATACATGGTAAAAAATATTTAAACTTATTTTTCTTCTAAAAACATGATTTATATCCTTCGCACATTATTGCACTTTAACTATTCGATATATTTTTAAGTTCCTAAATGTAAAATCATCTTAAAGTTTTAGTTTGATTTTACGTATAATTCTTTCCTTACCAGTTTTCAAAAATATCAGAACTTCTAAAATAATATATTTTAGATACAATCGGACACTTTTCTTTGCTACATGGGATATTTTTAATTTGGTTTTGATAACAATTTTGCAATCATTGTGTGCAATTACATATTCTAAACTTAAATTTTAAAAAGTAGTATCTGATTTTCTTTACAAATAACAGTTGTAATAGAGACACTTGCATTTATTAGTACTTTACTATAATATCCGCTGTTTATTTCCCTATTTTCCATGAATGCTCCTGTTGAGGATGTTGTGGTGTAGTACATTGCATTGTCATTTCGAAGATATTGATAACCCCAAGTTGCTTTACATTGATTTTAATTATAGTATAGTACCACTGTTCTATATTACAATGTTCTAAATTAGAAGAAACGACAAGAAAATATGCAAAAAATATATATAAAAATTAAAAAGTAAAAGGAGCACTCCATGTGCTACGCCTCAAAAAAATAGCCAATAACCAAGAGAACGCTGCATTCTTTACTTTCCTTCTTTCAGGCAACTTCAGGCAAACCTACACATTTTCCATTATCCTGTTCGTTGTTCCATTGTCCTTTTTACAATGCGTCCTTTTCCGGCTCTGCCCAGAAGGACCGGGACTCCAAGGATGGTCCTGAATCGCCTCCTGGAGACCAATCACAATTCTCCAAAACTTGGTGAAGTTTAAGTACACTTATTTTCTCTGGGCACACCACACGCTTCTTGGAGTTGCGAAAAAGACTTGGGCATTCAACCCACAACATGTGAGTGTGGCGAGCAAATCAGTTTCACAAACCTAAATATAGCTGCACTCTCACAGAGAGGATAACATAAATACATCTAAGCATTACTCGAGAATCAAACCGAAATACATCGCGTGGAGCACAGTACGCTATACAACTATAAAAATGTCATACCTAATGTTCATTATATTTTAAAAATTTCTTCATTTTTGACTGCACATATATTAATATTCATAAAACTCTGAGGATTTTTTTATAAATAATAAGTTTTGTATTTATGACATGTACTTTTCTCAGGTATAGTAAGACAGATACTATTGAGATTTGTACTTTGAATTCTAACATAAAAGAATTCAGATGCTAGAAAGCTACAAGCAATTTTTCAAGGCAATTCAAAAAACTGTGTGTATTTCCCTACAAGATATTTTATTTTAGTGAAGATTGGTAGCATCTATATAATAAAACACCTTTTTTAGAGTATCTACTTATTTTATTTCAGATTTGGATCAATGTTTTTCTAACCTTTGAAATATGACTTTATTTTTGCACATGTCCATTCACTATATTCAGGATGAATAACTGTTTCTGTTGTAAAACTTCACTTTAAAAAGCCTCGTATACGCATGGTAAAAATTAAATCTGTGATTTCAAAATTTTATTTTTAAAAACAATATCCTATGATAATTAAAATTTCAAATATGTTGATATGTAGTAATGGAACCAACAGGTAAATAACTTGAATTACATTTGGCTGACTATACATATTCTATAATATCGTTCGATATCAGATATTCATTTATATATATCCAGTACAAATGAATTACTCATGAGTAAATAAATTAGTATAATTGGTGAGCGGAAATTACTTTCTTTGCTGTTGGTATGTCTTAATGGTAAAAGTGAAAAGTCTAATTAAAGTTGTAATTTTTCTTCAAATCATGTCATATGTATTACTCCCAGTTTCTGTAGTCTCTAAGGTACGTTAGAACATTAGCCGGGTAAAATTTGTCTCAAAATTCGATACTTCAAACTCATTGAATTATGAATTGTAATTTATAATAACATTTAAAGATAATGTTTTTATCTCCAAAGTATTAACACATTAAACTATTCAGTTATTAGTAATAAGTACCTTAAACAGTTTTTAAGACAAAAGTTTCTGAATTATATATATATATATATAATTGCTGCAGAATGACAGGTACATTTCAAAACTTCAAATACGCATGGAATTTATAGACAATCTACATTCTAGAGTTGAAAATAAATGTTAGTTAACGGAGCAAAAATATTTATTTTTGAAAAATAAAGGGATTGTCATACATATTTTACCGGAAAAAGGATATAAACTATAACTCATTTTTTCTAATTATATTTGCAGCGAACACTTAGGTTAAAAAGTAAGTCGCATTCAATGATCTGAAAGGTAAGATATGAATAAAAATTTCCATATTTTTGGATACAGGACATGGAATATGGAAAAAGTGTTAATGTTGAAACATTTAATAATTAATAGGTATTTAGTTTTTACCATGATATTGTAGACACTTTAGCATAAACACTCTTCAAATAACAAATAAAATTTTCAAACAGATTTTTAAACACAAAATAAATAATTTTGAAAGCTCATACATCGATACGTGGGTTTGAAATACCCATTCTAAGCTAGGAATCTCAAGCAGTCAAAACTTGTTCTATCTATTCAATCATTGTCCAAAAAATAATTTGTTTGTCAATATATATTTGTTTAATGATTTTAGGCATTAAATATTTTAACTATGTTGTAAACATGAGTTTTGTTATTAATTTTATATTTCTTTGAATTACATTCATATCCTCAAATACGTTACTTTAGTAGAAAGAAAATAATAATATTAATATTTATTGATTCCTTAAAATTCTGCTTTTATCATCTCGGTGAAAATGGGACCCGATATTGATTTTACTTGAAATATTTTATAAGAATATATTTTCGGAATTTAGTGTGTAGTTACAAGTAGTCACCAGTTTTAATCATATGCATTAGATACAAAAAAATTAACATATATGTAGAAATCATATGAATTAGATATAAACATTTAAATATCTGTCAAAATAATATGGATTAGATGTAAAAAATTAAAATATCTGTCAAAATTATATGCTTTAGAAAAAAAATTAAAAATGTCCCGATTTAAAAAATAATACTTTTAATAATATTAATACAGATGTAAATCCCATTTAAAGGGATGTTAATGAAATGAAAGTTAAAAGGGTTTCCTAACTCTAATTATAAAAAAAACATATTGAGCAGATTATTTTCAAATGCTGATAATATCTACTCTAATAAAAACGGAAATGCTTCATAAAAACATTGTGAATTATTTTAGTAGGCATACATGTTAAGAGTTTTATACAAACTTAATAAGCAAATCGCTACAAACGTAAGCCTAAAAGCGATTTAGCTTTTAATTACAAAAGCAAAAGATGAAACGTATATATATATTATATTATAAATCGACTAATGTATGTAATACTGTATTATATATTAAGTATCTCGAAAATAGGAGAGTAAAATATTAGTCATCGGAAATGTGTAAGTAGGTAAAACAGTTTATGATCAGATTTATATATTTAAGTATATTTAAGTATAGTATGTTTGTTCTCTAGAACCGCAGTTAAAAAACTGAGTACTGTTGCACCTTGGTGGACACAGAATGTTTTACCAAGAGTATCAATCTTATAATCCAGAAAAACTTTTCAATTATTAAATAGTGCATGAATATACTTAAATATTAATACGTAATTCATTTTCCATTGTCAATACTTTACTGTCGAAACGTGCTAACGTGTTGAAGTACTAAACGTGTTGTCACATTATTTATCACTAGGTGCTACAAATCTCTACCACCATAATACTCAAAATGAGTGTCAAGGCATCCTACTACGACGAAAAAGAATTGAAAACTTCTTCTCTAGATATTTGTGATGCTATGAACTCACAAACATAAGTTTTCCAAAACATTTTCATTT